>BQKN01000282.1:262564-283510 GCA_022839385.1 Asparagus kiusianus
GTAATTTCTTTCCTGTCACGTTAAAATTACACCTCTGACACATATCAACTTATCGACTCTCCCCAATAGAGCGATAAGTCTTTAAAATTGCCCCGATCGCAATTTCTTTCCTGTCACGTTAAAATTACACCTCTGACAAATATCAACTTATCGACTCTCCCCAATAGAGCGATAAGTCCTCAAAAATTGCCCCGATCGCAATTTTTCTCTCTCGTCAAGTTAAAACTACACCTCTGACAAAATCAACTTATCGACTCTTCCCAATAGAGCGATAAGTCCTCAAAATTGCCCAGATCGCAAAATCAACTTATCGACTCTCTTCAATAGAGCGATAAGCCCTCAAAATTGCCCTGATCACAATATTCCCCTTACCAAGTCAGAACTATATTTCTGGCACTTATGGACTTCTTTCAGTGTTTAACACTAAAATAACACAGGAAGGATTCTGCTTTGCAACTCGATTCTGGGAGAATAATCAAGTATTTATCCCTAACAGTTAAAAATTTTCTAGAGTTATCTTACGATAGAAAATTTCTGAGTATTCTTTGTAATTTGTTGTCTAAAATCAAAACATAATAAATGCAAAGAACACTAGAGGATCAATATCACTTTTTATTCAAAAGCCAAAAGAAAGTGATATAAGACAAAACTTATTCTTATCAAAAGAACATAAAAAAAAACTAAATTCACTCATGCATCAAGTCAAAAGAGAGGAGTTGAGTCTTGAGTTCAGCTAATTCCTCCTCGTGAGCAGTTCGCACCATAGCTTCAGCCTTGGCCCGGAGTTCATCCGCACTTGGTACGATGATGGCCGCCACTTTGTTCCTGGCCTGTTCTAGGACTTGGGCTTGCGAATGATATTCCAAAGCACCGTTTGCATTCTGGGTGCTGAGGATATTGACAACACTTTCTTCGCGAGAGACTTCAGCCTTTAAGCGTAGGACTTCAGCCTCGGCTTCGACAAGTCTATCACGAAGCGAATTCAGAGAAGCAGTCGAGCGTTCTAGTTCTTCTCGCTTCTGAATGTTACGCTCTCGAAGCTCCGCAACCTGACGTTCTGTTTCAGCCAAGTCTCGTTCTAGTGCTTCTCGGTGAAGTACCTCTGCGACCTGAAGCTTAGCCAAAGCTGACATAATTTAGGGCTGAAGGTCACTTTGACCCATGGTCTCGAAGCGTTGTAATCTCTCTTCCAAACGAAGGATAATCTCGGAACAGCGCTCAAACCATTGAGTGTCGCCCACGCTCCTGACTCCATTCAAGCCTGCCTCCAGAAGAGGTCGAAAGGAGTTCAAAGTTCCTTGACCATTCGTCATGGACTCAACCACCGTCTTCGCAAGGACATTCAGGTATGCTAAAGAGATCTGAAGGAACTTAGGTGCATTCGCAAGCCTGACAACCGCACCTGAAGATACCCCTTCAGCAGCTGAGATCGGTGCGTTAAGATGATGACTAGTAGGCGATCCAGGTGCCGAAGCAGCAGAGGCAATTGAAATATTCAGTTGCGAAGGACTTGAGGTCAAAGTCATCAGAGCCTTCGCTTGAGATGAGCTTGGCCCAGCCTCTGTTAGGGTGAGTGAGATCTTCATCACCGCTTTCGGTGAAGTAGCTACCACAGAAGAGTCATGTAAAGTTTGCTCCTGCAAAGGAGCCGACACCTGCACGGCCGACTGTTCCGGAAGAGAAGTTGCAGCAGTAGTTTCAGGTAACGCTGCAGGCGGAGTAGTTACTGTGGGTGAGCCAAGTGTATGTTGCTCTTGTTCTTGCTCTAAAGGAGCAGCTGAAGTAGTCCCGGGGGTTAGCGAACCTGCACGAAAAAACGGTCGGAACGCGGAAAAAGCATGCGGGATAAGTCGAAACAAACTTAGCTTACCGGTGAGATAAAAAGGAGTATAACCTGATGCTTTATTAGATGGAACCTTGGGAGCATCATCAAAAAGAGTTATGTCATCCATAGAATTGCGCTCCTCATCTTCTGTATCATCACCCGGCAAATTGCCAACTTCAGCACCCTCACCACCTCTATCTTCGTCAGCTTCACCACCGGTCGAGGAGCCTTCGTAATCAACTCGTTCTTCATCATCTTGAGTAGCTGAAGATTCAGGAAGATTGGTGCCAGCAGCTGGTTTAGTCATACGTCCTGTTGTAGGACTAGGACTTAAACCCTCAGCCGGCAGTATTAAGGCTGAAGGAGAAGGAGTTGGATTCTCTTCGAGACCCCTTGGTTCTAATGTTGGAGACTTAGGGAGGTCCATCACTGGAGCAGATTCTGCATCTGCAGCCATTAACTCATCCTCTTCGTCCTCAGGAGGATGATAAGAAGAAGCACCGCCTGAAAGGGCTGGCCCCTGAGAGTGAAGCCCGGTTCTATGCGGTAAGCCCGCTACAGATGACTCCTGTTGCCCTTTATCTACAGCAGCCCGGATGGCTTCAGCCATCAACTTGGGTTTTGGTTGGCCTTTGGGAGGAGAATCAACCAGTAGTTTCCGACGGGTTTGCTTATCATACTTGCCGGCTTCTTCTGCAGAAAGTTTTCTTTTCCCCATCGCTCTCATAATGGGAGGCTCAGCCACACGTTGTTCTTCTCCTGGAGCAGGCTCAGCTGTTTGTTCCTCTTCCTGCCCAACAGGCTGGTTCTCAACGGCTAAGAACTCATCAATCCCTCTCAAACGGGATGTCTTTGACCCCCTCTTTAAAGAATACATGTGCCTAATGTCTTTCAGGCACGATGAATTTATGTTGTAGTTGGGAGTCTGAGAAGCGGCGTAATACCAATTACAGAAGCTTATGGAGGTGTAGGAGTTGGCAGTCTTGTGGGGAAGCCTGAAGATGGCCTTGGTACAACCTGCTACAGAATAATACCAGGCCCTAGCTCCTTCATACAAGTTGCCCACAACCGATAGTTGAGGACGAGGGTTACCGACGTACAACTGATCGTAACCAAATTGGCGAGCAAACCTATAAGGTTGGTAGGGCTCGACGAAACAGTTGACGCCTTGCCGGAAGACTAAGTAGCCTGGCCGGATGGAGAGAAGCCAATGGAAAACACCTCCACTTAGCTGAGTGAATCCGTTAGGACCGGCTATGTCCTGATATTCTGCGCCATAGATACCGCCCTCGAAATCAGGGAAACAGCGGTAGATATGGAAGTGGGTATCTCGCGCCAAGATTTGGCGAATCCTAATCATATACCCCCCTTCCCACTTCGCAGACTCTAGTCTTTGCACGAATGGGATGAATGAATCTTCTGGGGCAGAGGCTGCACTCATCAATGAAGGACAGTGGAGCACGTACCAAGCCATCAAATAGGTATATGGCATTGGTACCCTAGGATTAGGAGTCTTGAAAGCCTTGCGACCCTCGGACTCCACCTCTGTAGTGTCAACGAAGTCCGAGGTCAGCTCCCGCAATCCAAATTACAAACAACCCACCATAGCACTGAGGAGGCTCACAGGCTTCCCGTGGGCTAAAAGAACAGCGGGGTAGATCACCTCAACAGCAAGAGCGTCGATCGGCCTGGTAGGGACGACGCACCGCTTGAGCCACAGCATCAAATACCCAGCCAAAAGCGCCGTATCAGAGATAGGGAGCAGAGCTTGGTAATGGAAACTCTCGAATTCCGTATGGGCTGGGAAAACATCTTCCTTGGCCTCATTTGTGTAGTGAGAGGTAGCATCATCAATCCGGGCTTGGACTTCTTCCAAAGTGCTGGCCGATAATCGGGACACTAAGCCCCCCTTACTGGTCAAGTTCTGGAATAAATATTCTGCCCAAGACACTTGTTTAATGCCGCTTCCGCGGGGCCCCGTCAGCTGCATACAGATGTGGAAGTGACACATGACTTCCCATAAAGTGGCATAAATTTCGGGGCTGGCCTTCTTTAAAAGTTGGAGTTCCGCCGATCCCGGAACAAATTCTTCATACGGAAAATCTCCAAGAAGAAGACCTAAGACTTCGTGCATCTCGTGAAGAGCGAAGCCTAACTCCCCCACAGGAGTGAAGAAAGTGCAAGTATCAGGGTTATACTTCTCCAGTATAGAGAAGAAGTAAAAGTGGCTCTGGACAATTCCAAACTTGGTGGCCCGCACAGGGACTTTCAAACCAGCCTGGGAGAGGGGCGCATCCAATTCGTCCAAAACAAACTTGGTCATCCGGGTCCACCACCCTGTCACTGGAGAATGAACCCAGCCAGGAGTTCTGAATCCTTGCGCGGGAAATTCCCCTCTCTTCTCCACAAACCTCTTAACAAAAGTCCTCGCGGGACTAGCCACTTCGCCAAGGGGATACTCCTTAGCAAATAAACCTGGTCGTAAAGCAGTCACCTGCCAGCCATAACCTACCAAGCGGACCCCGTGGAAAGTCAAAGTTCCAAGAGCAACTCCGTCTTGATCCTTCACCAAGGGCTAATCCATGTGCCTCGGGACGGATGCACACTGGAAATAAGATATGGGGAACATTCTCTCCATGTTGGGCAAGAAAAGGTTGCGGTCTCCAACTTTCCACAGCCACTTATAGTTCCCGTCATAAGCGGTGTCGGCATCAAAGTCAACAAAGTCCCCGAAGAGGAATCCAGGTTTGACTATTGGCTTACGGTTCGTGTGCTCAAACTTAGCGTCTGTAACCAATATCCTAAGAGTTTCGGGAGAAGCTTGTGTGACTAATTCTGTGCGACTCTTATCCTTAAAACGGAAGACTGGGAGTTCTTGGCGCGAATTGAATGTCATGTTCATGTCCACTCCACCTACATGTCCAAAATGGTGGCGAAAAAGAAGTGGTTCACTGGTATGACGCACTGCAAAATGAAGAAAAAATCAGTTAAGTCAAAAGCAAAGCCCAGACGCGAAGGTCAACACCCGCGTTAGCAAAGCTCAGATGCGAAGGTCGACACCTGCGTCAGCAAAGTTCAGACGCGAAGGTCGAACATCGCGTCAGAAAGTTCAGACGCGTAGGTCGACCCTCGCGTCAAGAAGCTGAGACGCGGAGGTCGAACCCCTCGTCAAAAATACCAAACGACGGAGTCGAGCCCCGCGTTATTTGAAACGAGTTTTCTCGTTGGATCCAAAGATCAAAACTTGCCGAAGCAAGTTCAACGACCACGAAGGCCATGCTTACCACCGATCAAAGGAAGCTGAGGCGGCACGTTCGCCTGAGCGGCAGCGCCGCCGGCCGGCGCTGACGGTGCCGATTCTCGAGCCGCAGTGGCATCAGATCGAGGAGAACGAGGAGCGGGCTTCTTGGGTGCCATGAGATCTCGTCGGAGGAGATGAACAGTTCTCGCCGGAGATCGAACAAAAATTCTTTCGTTAGAATTTCAAGAAGAGCCGAATGACTCTGATTTGACCCTTAGCGGTCTATTTATAGACGGCTGTGACAGCCTGTCAAATCATAACAAACAGGATTCGAGGTCAGAATCCCGCCCAAACCGACCTTCGCGTTCGGGTCGGTTGAAATTCCAAAACGCTGGGCTCACCCACGCGTTCCAATTCTCAAATGCATAAGCTGTTTATGCATTGGACCATTATAATTGCAGCTTTTTAAAAGAAGAGCTAGCAGCGATCATCAAGGCGACCAAAGCCGGGGAGAAATAGGCGACTCCGCAGGGGAGTCTATTGGAGAAGCACAGATAGATTACAGTCAACAACATTGAAAGCATCTGGCTCGATCAGACGAAGTGAGCAGTCAATTCACAAGATTTTGGGGTCCAAAGTATTCCGAAAATTCGTCCCAGTCAACCACGAACTTTCGAAAACTTTGGAGGGGGTTCTGTAGGCTATCTAAAAATCACAATGGATAGCTAATTAAAACAAGCCCCGACAATGGAAGTTACAATTAAATAACTTTCAAATCACTGCATCCGCAACTCCACAATCACCGCAAACACTACCTCATTTCTGAGATGATTGATCTTGATGGTTGCGATAATAACATGACCAATATTATATTAGCAACTATTAGAGATGCTGATGAGCAGTGGGATGATTTCAGAAATAAAAGGTCGGACTTGGTTGGTGAGTTGCTTGGTAGAGAGCTGTGGGCAAATATTCGTCTAAAAGACACTATGGATGTTGATTCCCGTCTAAGCTCCTACAACGGAAGCTATAATCAAATAGTTTTCGGGCCGATAAGCGAAGAACCTGCAAATGGAGGACTTTTCACATAAATCGAGAAGGGTTACAATTCGACGACACTTCCGATAACTGATGGAAACTCTATTCAGCAGTCTTCACAATCTACAGTGAAAGTTACAATCTGACGACTTTCACACTCCACAACAGCTAAAGCGAGGATTACAGAACAACGGTCTTTGCAACGCCTTACAGAAGAAGTTACAAATCAACTAGCTCCTTCTAAAACGCGGAAGTCATCCCCGCGTTACAATTATGGAAGTGCAGGCGACACCCGCGTTTCCAAGTCACAAATCAACGTGAGCGACCCTCGCGTTCGTGGGAGTTCAACCCACACCGACTCCCGCGTCACCAAGTAGGCGACAAGCCAAAACGTGAGCGACCCTCGCGTTTATCAATGTTCAGCTAACACCCAACCTCACGTCTCAATCCTAAGACACGAAGTTGGGTTCTGAACGCCAGATTGGGCGTTTGACTTGTTCAAACACAAGTCGAACGGTTTCAGAACTGTTTCCCACGATCTGAGGAAATCACGCCCACGTAGGAGCGGATTTAGAGGGCAGTTACACCCCTAATCTCCCTATATAAACTCAACAAACTCAACTGAGTGAAGGGCTGACTGGTTGGATTGGGGCAGATTGGATTCTCAGTATCTAAACCGCACGAGTTTGGAGGCGATTCAAGATCTCAACCACTCAGGTTCGGTGATTCAACAGCAGCAGTGAAATCCTTGAAGATAGGATTTTTGAATCAATCTCAGAAGATCAAATCTGAAAGGATTCTTCAACAACAGAACAACAGCTTGATCATTAACCGAATTTTCGGTTCCAACAACTCTATCTACAGAGTTCTAACTCGTTCAGAGTTCTTAAACTCATTAAAGAGTTACGTATAAAAACTTCCCACAGAAGTTCATCGTTCCCACGAGATAAGAGACGGTCAGATCGTCAACGGAGAGCAAATTCGACGCGAGCAATCGAGGGAGGCATTCCATCGCTACTGTGAAGAACCCAGTTTTAAACAAAGGAGAAAACCCAATTTGTTTTCTTCTCTTTTGTAATCAAGTTGTAATCGGAATTAAAGGAATTCAATTCAATTTTCTTTTATTCTCTTCATTACAATTTTTCCTACATATAATGCCGAACGTCGTTCAGCGTCAAGGTGGTCCGCCCTCCATCTTAAGGGTACAATTTTCCTTCCAGGAAACTTTGCAAGGTTGATCGTCGTCAAGATAGACTATCCCTAAGTCCTTCTTCACGAACGATGAAAGCAGCTTTTGTTATGAGGTTGCATGGAAAGATGCGCCAGAGTCGATGACCCACGCATCACTTTTGTCTTCAAGAGATAGGAGAAGAGCATCTGAATCCGTCTCGTGCATGAGATTGGCTGCACCGTCAGCCCGATCATCCCCTGCTGATGCTGGAACAGGAACTCTGCAGTCCCGTGCAAAGTGACCCTTCTTTCCACACCTGAAGCACTTTCCTTCACCGTAACCATTCGGGTTAGGCCCTTTAGACTTCCCTCTGGATTTTGATTGGCCTCGTCGTCCCCTACCCTTCTTCTGTGCACGCCCTCGTGCCTCGACATGCAGAGCACTCCCACTGCTAGAGGCCTCAACTCCTGAGACTTTGCGGCGAGATTCTTCATCCAGAATTGCCCCAACCACTGTGTCGAGCTTCATCTTGTCATTGCCATTAGCGTTGCTCACCGCCATCACCATATTCTCCCATGAATCTGGTAGACAAGAAAGTAGCAGAAGAGCTTAGATCTCGTTGTCGAACTTTAGATCCACTGCAGCAAGCTGTTGCACAATAGCCTGAAATTCGTTCAAGAAGTCCGCCACACGAGCTCCTTGCTGCATCTTTAAGTTGAATAGCTTCTTCATCAGGAACACCTTATTTGAAGCAGACGGCTTCTCATACAGCGCCTCCAAGGCCTCCATCAACTCCTTGGTTGTGGTCGCATGCGAGACGTTGTAAGTCACATGCTGGTGAAGGTTGAGCCTGATGGTAGCAAGTGCTTTACGATCGAGCACCTTCCACTTGTCATCATCCATCTTCTCAGGTTTCCCCGCCTCTCCTTGGAGGGGTAGGAAGAGATCCTTCTAGTACAAATAGTCTTCTATTTGCATCCTCCAATACCTGAAATTTTGGCCGCCGAATTTCTCAATTCGAAGCCTGTTGTCTTCAACTGTAGATCTCATGGTGAAATATTTCTTTCCCGAACTGTATTTGTGAATAGTACCATATCCGTGAATAGTGCCGTACACGTGAATAGTATCGTACACGTGAATAGTGCCCAATGCCTTAAAAGAGTAAATATTAATCTAACTTATTTTCTGATGTGGAGGATCCACTTTTAGTGGCAGCCACAGAGCATACGATAAGCAGATATATATACTCTAAGTCAGGCTCTGATACCAGTTTTTAGGATACACACCAATAATAACGCCTCAAACGGAGACGCAATACACAAAATAAAGGCACAGATCAACCAGAGTACTCACAGATATACGTGGTTCACTCCTTCGGAGCTACTCCACAGTGCAACGACGACGCCAAATTCTTTTATATCCCAAAAGAATAGATCAAAGAGAACACCCTCTCTTGATCAGATACACTCCAAGAACTCTCACAATCTCTCTCTGTGTTTTCTCTCTTACTCTTCTATGAGAGGAGTTGTTTCTGGGATGAGATTTCCTTAAGAGTTTAGAGCCCTATTTATAGTGATAGAGAAACACTATGCACAATTAAAATATTATTAGTGGGACCCGCCACTAATAATAAATAATTGTGGGACCCGCTACCTTTTCCCATTTTTCAAACAAAGTTGGCCACCAAATTTGATTTGTCAAAATAGGTGAGCTGTGCTTTCGGCTAACACTTTAAAACATACAAAACATTTCCTCGCCCAAAAAAAAAGAACCATTTATTATTAGATTTCAAGGATTTGATTCATTCATGTGGATCCATATGGTCAAGTCCCAATATTAATCAACAACAAATCTCAATGCTTAGAATGTGACACAACAAAATCTAGAAACTTCCCTGTAACATATTGTTTCATTATCATTATTTATTATTATTATTTAGCTAAGATAATGGTACGGGACTTGATTTGTGGTCCAAAATCAAGTTGGCCGTCTTTTAATTAATTTCACTCTCAACTCCCACTGCACCATGAAACTAGAAGGGGACCATATTCAAGCGATCCAACCACCCGAAACCTAAGAATTCATTCATTGGATTGAGAAGGATCAAAACTAACTTGTTCGCTTCCGATTAAAGTATATATAATAATATATAACATATAAGATAAATAAAAGAAACGAGAAAGAGAGCTTTCTAGTCTGAGGCAAGAGACAAATCATTAGGACAAATGGTGCTGTATATAGACAACAGGTGTTATGCTAACTCTTGTCCACGTACAAATTAATGCTAACTAGGTTGCTAAGACCCCACATGATCCATAGAGTTCCCCTAATGGTAATTTTTCTTGTGTTGATAGTTCTAATTTATCAATTATCTTTTTTGTTAAATTAGTGACTGAGAATGCCTAGTTGGTGTTCGAAGAGGACTTATCCTCGCATCGTTTTGCCACGTGGTGAGATTAATTATTATATGGCTGGCAAAAGATGTCATGTCAACCAAAATAGTTGATTAATGAAGACGATAAAGAAAACATATTGAGGGCTCAATAAGGTTTATGCGTGTATCTCACCACCAACTTCAAATTAATTTCAAAGCTGACGATTCATAATTGATTACATTCAGAATCGCATTTTCAAATATTTTTAACTATTCATATTGATTTTCTCTTGGCACTGAATGTATATATTGTTCACACTGATATAAAGTTTCTACTAAAAGCACTTGTATTCACCTCTTTCCTTCCTATATATGTTTTTCTACACTGTATGATATTTTTCCGCCCAAGAGGGAAAAGAAATTCGAAAGAGGGCTCCAACAAAGACATTAAAAATAATGGAAAATTGTGTATTATGGCAAGATATTATATATTGACCGTGGTACATAATGATTTTACAGATATTTTCCTCCCGACGTATTGCAGTGATTTATATCCATAAAAGTGGTTGTTAATATTAGTTGGCCCAAAGGCTTGTTACCTAAAGGCCCAATTTCCCCTTCATATCTTGTGCCCTAGCCCATCTCTAACCTCCCCCTACGCGATGGTACTCAGCCTCTTCTCATCTCCTACCCGGTGGTACTCTATCCCCTCCACCATACCTGTGTCCGGTTGGCTGTCGCTGCGAGTCCCATCTCTGATCCCTCGAAACCCTAGCCTCTCTCCCGTGTCGGCTGCCTCCTTCTCTATATCTATCGAAGGGTTTGGTAGTAGCTCGGAGGGGAAGAGAAAGCTGAGCTTGAGCTCCTCTGCTATGTGCGATCCTCTCCTCTCCCCTGTGAGCTTTGTGCTCTCACCCCCTTTGTGCGATCCCATTTCCTCTTTGTGAGTGACTGAAGGAGAAAATCAGTGAGCTCTCTCTGTGTTCTTGGTGGTGCACTGCTTAGAAGAACAGTGACTGATTGAGCAGGCTTCTGAGCCAAACATCGACGACAATGTGACTCTACAGTGGTATCAGAGCTTGGTGAGTCGTCGTCCTTTCAAAACAGTCGATCACCACCGCAGGGCACCGCCGGACCACTGTCGGACCGCCGCATGGGCGTAGGTAAGGTCGAAACCCTCTCCTAGGGTTTCGCTCAGGTGAATTGACTGAAAAAACCAAACTATTATCAGTGTTTTCTTTTAGCTGTAGTCAAGCTCTGTCTTTGTTGAAAATTACAGTAATTGTTAAAAATTACAGTTAAGCTCTGGCTTTGTTGAAAAAAATTCAGAAACTAAAATTGGTTTGTGCTCATGCGAAAGAACAAAGGGTCTGAACCCGAGCTTTGTGCTCATCGTTATTCCCATTTTTGTTTGTGCTAGTTGCTTCGCAAATTTGAAATTTTTTGGCTATATTTGCATTTTATTTTTTTATTTTGCTAAAAATGTTTTCTGTTATTGTTTGTGCTCGTGTGAAAGAACAAAGAGATTGAAACAAGAACTCTGTGTTCATCATTCGTCTCATTTTGTTCGTGCTAGTTGCTTCACACGTTTCGAGCCGGATAATTACCGAAATTATCGTGCTAGTTGTTGTTTGTTTTTTTCTGTGTGAAAAATATCTGCTGCTAATCAACATAGTATGATCCAATATGGTATGGCTCCGTTCAACAGAAAATCTAATTTTAGCATTTGGAAACAAAAAATAAAATGCATCTTAATTCAACAGAAGTCTTTTAAGGCTGTTGGTCAGACTTATTTGACTTTTGACACCGAAGAAAAAGAGCTGAAATGAACGAAAATGCTTGTTCCACAATTTATGTGAACTTATCTGACTCTGTACTTAGAAAGGTTGGAATTATGGAATCTGCTAAAACCCTTTGGGATAAACTTGAAGAACTCTGTATTGAAACCTCTTTGCCTAGTAAAATATTTTTGCTTGAAATTTTTTTCAAATTTTGATTGGATATGTCTAAGGATATTGAGGAGAACCTAGATGTTTTCACAAAACTTATTTCAGATATTAAGTTAACTGGTGATAAACATATAGACGACTATACTCCTATTGCCCTTCTAAATGTTATTCCTGACTCATATAGTGATGTGAAATCTGCTATTAAATATGGTAGAGATGATTTTACCCTTGACATAGTGGTCAATGGTCTTAAGAGTAAGGAATTAGATTTAAAACATTATGGGGGAAATAAAAATGCTGGTGAGGTTATGCATGTGAGGGGTAGGCCTCAGAATAGGTCTAATAACCAAAAGAATGCTAGTAATGGGGAATCAAGTAGGAGAAAATTCAAAAATGAAAGGGGTAGATCTAAGTCCAGGTTTAAAGTTAAAAAATGCTATAATTATCATGAAACTGGTCACTTTATTAAAGATTGTCCTAAGCCTAAGAAAAATCAGCAAAATGATTATGCTAATATGGCTGTCTGTGAGGGCAAAATGGGTGAAATTTTCATGATTAATAATCTGTGTGATTATGCATATTTGAACTCTGTATTATCTGATCCTTTGTGTAAATCAGATTGGCTGGTAGACTCTGGTTGTACTTTTCATATGACTCCTTTTAAAAACATGTTTTCAAACTAGAAGAAAATAGAGAATAGCTTTGTGTCAATAGCAAATGAAAAGAAATGTAATGTTTTAGGAACTGGTGATGTATGCCTTAGGTTTTCTTCTGGTTATGTGTTTACTTTGAAGGATGTTAGGCATGTTCCTGATTTACGTTATAACTTGATTTCTTGTGCATCTCTAGAAAATGATGGTTTAGAGGGAAAATAGGGTAAAGGGGTTATAAAAATTCTGAAAGGGTCTCTTGCTGTTTTTACCGTTGAAAAACAAAATAATTTGTATGTTTGTCATGCTGAACCTGTGCTTGATTCTGTTAACTCTGTGATAGGTGATAAATTTTTTTTATGGCAAAATAGATTAGGTCACATGAGTAATAAAGGATTAGAAATTTTGCATAAAGTGAAGGAAAATCATGCTACATACATGCAAAATACGCAACGGAAGACTATATGTATAATTATGCTAAGCATGTAGAGAGCATGAAATACATAATATGACCATCCTAATTAAATCTAACATAATTCCTACATTAAAGAGAGCATTCAAGAGTTAGAAAGTCATACTTTCGAAGCGTGATTCGATGGAAGATCGAATAACCCCTAGCTCTTGCTCCTTATAGTAGAAAATCTCCTCGTAGTGGATCTCCAATGCTTCAAGTGGGCTTGATAAAATGGGAGTCTTCTTGAGACACAAGGTAAGATATCCACCCCGGGGTTCTTAAAATCCTACTACTTCCTCTTGCTCAAAGATAGCTAAAGTTTAGTAAGAGGAGAGCTCTCTTTTATTCTCTTATGAAAAAAACCACTTAGCCAATTTTTCATTAACCTTTCCATAAGAAAGAGAGCTCATATTTATAGAGTGAAATGTGTTCATGACATGAATGACTCATCCTATGAGTCATGCAATGAATCATCAAATATTAATGATTAATCAAGTGAGTTATGCAATGAATCATCTTATGAATCATTACATTTCAAAACCATGTGCTCAAACCATACCACTAAATAACTCATCTCATGACTCATTATACATTGTATGTGTATTTCATAAATGAGAATACCAAATCAATATTGTATTTCATAAATACGATATTTTGTAATTTTCCAATCATTGATTAATAAGTCATCATATGACCAAAAAGTCAATGAGTTGACCAAAAGTCAACTATTGACCAAAAAGTCAACTAGTTGACTAAATGTTAACTTTATAGGAAAAATATCAGAATTCATTTCCTAAGCACATAGCATTCCGATTTTATCGATATACATAACCGTTTATGTGTATCCGATAAAATCATATATGTGTATCAATCATACGCATCACTCTATAAATTGTGTTTCATAGGATTCAAGTACACGCTTGGTGTGACTCTAGGGCCCAACTTAAGAACTTGGTAGTGGATCATATCCACAAGTACAACAGAGGTGCTAGCTATACATGAAGACTACCCGGGTATAAGTTGTGATAAATGTCTGCAAGATGATTACACAATTTTATCAGGACCACTCAGTAATAATGCCGTACAGTCCGATCTTTTCGTCAAACCATGTCAAACTATTAAGCCTAGGGTACGGAAAACTGTCAAACCCTAATTGCTCAATTAGTGTTTGTAGATATTAAACTCATAACCTATAAGATCAAATTGACACTCAGTTTATCTTATTTACCTAGGCCAAGGATTTCCAGGCTATGGTTATATCAAATAATCTTATGACATCAACTCCTATACTGGGGGAGATGAATCCCTTCTTGGCATCTCAATATCTACTTATGTCTCGGGGTGTACCCAACAAGAACCGTTATGCACAATTCAATAAGAACCGTGGTTAGGTAAAAGTCTAAATACATCTTTACTGACATATAAGATATTGCACTCATGCCTCAGGTCAAGAGACTATTATGTACTATATCACTTGAGAACTTCTATTTGACAGTTAAGTATAATTACCAACTAAATGTTCTTGGTGAGTCGTTCAGTCAACTCATTCACTAATGAGTCACCTGTATACTATATCTTGATGTCTCACATCAATGATCTAAGAGATGGATCATCGCCCTTCCAAAGAAGAAATAAAGTATACACTAGGCTTACCAAAGTGATGATGTCTCATTTCAACACTTCATCGACTAGGAACATTAAAGAATATACGTTAGCGACAAATCAGATCTCTTCATTACGATCATATCCGAAATGTCTGATAGTCTAGTATTATTTTAAAGACTTTATCTGTATTAAAATACCAGATAAATCTGACCAAAATAGCATACTATTATTTTAAACAATGATGTTATATTCATATAGGTCCTGTTATAATATACAATTATTGCTTGCAGGGTACCTATATCCAACATAAAGGAGGTCACTTTGGTAGTGATAAAATATCCCTCATCCCTTTCTGTGAATCTTGTGTGCTAGGAAAACAACATAGGGTTAGTTTTCCTATTTCTTCTTTTCCTAGTCAATCTAAGTGTACTAATGTACTTGAATATTTGCATGCTGATGTGTGGGGTCCCTCTAGTGTGCTTACGCATGGAGGGAACCAATATTTTCTTTCCATAATTGATGATTATTCTAGGAAAGTTGGGTTTTACTCATGAAATAAAAATCTGAAGTATTTGATAAATTTAAAAACTGGAAAATTATGATTGAAAACCAAACGGGAAAGAAAATTAAAACCCTTAGGACAGACAATGATCTTAAGTTTTGTAACAAACAATTGAATGAATTGTGTACTACTTGGGGTATCAAAAGGTATAAATATGTTCCCTACACACTCCAGCAGAATGGAGTTGCTGAAAGGTTGAAGAGAACTCTCTTAGAGAGGGTGAGGGCTATGTTGGCCACATCCGGGCTCTCCAAGAAATTCTGGGGAGAAGCTATTTGTACTGTGGCCTATTTGATTAATAGGTCTCCTACTGTTCCCTTAGGAGGGAAATGCCCTCAATTTGTGTTCACAAGCAAACCTCTTGATTTAAATAATTTGAGAATCTTCGGGAGTGCTGGCTCTGTGCATCAAAAGATTGATAAGATAGAACCTAGATCTAAGAAATGTGTTTTCTTAGGATACCCTGAAGGAGTAAAATGTTATAGGCTTTGGAATAAGAGTGAACCGGGGTTTAAGGTAGTGATAAGTAGAGATATTATTTTTTATGAAAATAAATTTCATTGTTTACCTTTACATGTTCCTATTCCTGAAAATGATGCTCCAAATGAGGTGGAGCAAATGCCTATTATTAATCAACCCAAATCACCTCCTGAAGAAAAATTGAATGATATAATTATTAAAAATCAAGATGAGATTATTCCTAATGAGGTAGAGCATGATATGCAGGAAATAGATAACATGCATGATTTGAATGATTATTAACTCACTAGGGATAGAAATAAAAGAACCATTAGGAAACCTGAAAGATATAGAGATTACAATTTGATTGATTGTAATATGTCTGAGTTTGCCTTTAATGTGTTTGAATCCCTTGAGTGTAATGAACCTAATACTTATAGAGAAGCATTAAAATTTAAATATTCTGAAGAATGGATTAGTGCTATGAAGAGTGAGATGGAATCCCTAAGAATTAACCAAACATGGAAACTTGTTCCTAAACCTACTAGTTGTTCTGTAGTGGACTGTAAGTGGTTGTTTAAGGTGAAACAAGAATCTGAAAGTGTTAGGTTTAAGGCTAGGTTAGTAGATAAGGGATTTACTCAAAAGGAGAAAATTGATTATGCTAAAATTTTTGCTCCTGTTGTCAAATTCACTACTGTTAGAATTATGCTTGCTTTAGTTGCTCATTTTAATTGGGAATTAAAATAAATGGATGTAACTACTGCTTTCTTGATGGTGATCTTGATAAAAAAAATTTATATGCACCAACCTGAGGGCATTGTGGACCCTAAATTGCCTGATCATATGTGTTTGTTAAAAAAGGCTTTGTATGGTTTAAAACAATCACCTAGGTAATGGAATATTAGATTTGATAAATGCATGCAATCTTTAAAGTTTAAAAGGAGTTCTGCTGATCATTGCCTGTATTATAAGAATATAGACTTTGTGCCTATATTTCTTGTAATTTATGTGGATGACATGTTGATTGTTAGTCATTGTTTGAAGTCTATTGAGCATGTTCAAAAATGTCTTTGTGAAAATTTTGACATGAAAGACTTAGGTGATACTAAAAGAATCCTAGGCATGAATATTATTAGGGACAAAAACAAATCTACTCTAGTTTTAAACCAAAGTTCATATGTTAAAAAAATTTTGAGTAAATTCTCTATGTCTGATGTCAAATCTGTGAATGTGCCTCTTACTTCCCATTTTGTGTTAAGTAAGGATCAGTCCCCCATGACTGAAACTAAAATAAATGATATGAAGAAGGTGTCATATTCGAATGCTATAGGATCGGTCATGTATCTCATGATTAGTACTAGGCCTGACATTGCATATGCGGTTAGTTGTTTGAGTAGATACATGTCAAACCCTGGTATGCCTCATTGGAATGCCTTGAAATGGCTTTTAAGATATTTGAAATCCTCTGTGGATGTAGAATTAACCTTCTCTAAGTGTTCTGAAGGTGTTAAACTTGTTGGCTATGTAGATTCCAATTATGCAAATGATAGAGATAATAGAAAATCTACTACTTCCTATGTGTTTACTTTGTGTTGCTCTTGCATAAGTTGAAAATCTCAACTACTACCCATTGTTGCTTTATCAACTACTGAATCTGAGTATGTTGCTACCACTGAAGCTTTTAAAGAAGCTATTTGGCTTAGGGGCCTTATATCTGAAATTGGTTTTCTTGATAAAAATATGGTTGTATTTTCTGATAGTCAATCTGCTATTCAACTTTGTAAAAATCTTGTTTTTCATGATAGAACTAAACATATTGATGTTAGATTTCATTATATTCGGGATATAGTCGAAAAGGATATTGTCAAGTTAGAGAAAATTCTCTTAGAATTTAATCCTGCTGATATGGGTACTAAGTGTTTGCCTGCTAAAAAATTTATCTCGTGTCAAAGAATCTTGAATTTTGATTTTGGGTAATTTTCTTTTGCTTTGTGTGTTGCCTTTGTGGCCTTTTAACTTGCTTTGTGCTCATTAGTAGCTTTGTGATTTTTTCCCTTTGAACTCGATGACCGTCTGGTAGAGTTCGGTCCTTTGTGGATTTGGTATGCTTGGTGATCTTACCCCAATCTTTATGATCTGAGTTTACTTTGTGTATTCTCTTCCATTGCTTGTATCTTCTTTGTGATCATACAAGTAATGATTTGGCGATGATGAGTCCTGCAGTTCCGTGTTTTTTCTCAGTGCACTACCTTAGGCCAAAGGTGAAGATTGTTGATATTAGTTGGCCCAAAGGCCTGTTACCTAAAGGCCCAGTTTCCCCTCCATATCTTGTGCCCTAGCCCATCTCTAACCTCCCCCTACGCGATGGTACTCAGCCTCTTCCCATCTCCTACCCGATGGTACTCTATCCCCTCCACCATATCTGTGTCCGGTTGGCTGCCGCTGCGAGTCCCATCTCTGATCCCTCGAAACCCTAGCCTCTCTCCCGTGTCGGCTGGCCCCTTCTCTATATCTATCGAAGGGTTAGGTAGTAGCTCGGAGGGGAAGAGAAAGTTGAGCTTGAGCTCCTCTGCTGTGTGCGATCCTCTGCTCTCCCCTATGAGCTTTGTGCTCTCACCCCCTTTGTGCGATCCCCTTTCCTCTTTGTGAGTGACTGAAGGAGAAAATCAGTGAGCTCTCTCTTTGTGTTCTTGGTGGTGCACTGCTGAGAAGAACAGTGACTGGTTGAGCAGGCTTCTGAGCCAAACATCGACGACAACGTGACTCTACAGTGGCTTATAATAACAATGATTTCAAGAAGAACTGTAAGGTCAAAGTACACAATAGTGAAAAATAATGAGAAAAGTAATTATAATAAGATGACAAAAGGAAATAATGAGGATCACCGAGTGAGGTGGCTATATATGTCCAGAATCGAAGAGGAGGGGAGCATTCATGTGGACCTGTAAAGAGTATAAATGTATAATTATAGAATATCTCTCAAAGCTTAATGTCACTGCTCTATAACCTTTATGTGACATACACAATTGCATTATGTTTTGTAATATAAGCTTATCTTATATAAAAGTATTTTGACTTTTAAGTCTGTCATTTTTTGTGCTTTCACCAATTTAAGTTTCACTTTCTGTTTCATAAAATTTCTCTGCTAGGGTTGAGCAAATGATTAGTTCATTCTGTTTTAACACGTATAGATCAAATTAAACTTCTCTAGATTCAGTATTAAAGCAAATCTAATGCTAGTTCAATTCGGTTTGGGCTTGGATCCAACCATTTTTTGCTCAAAAAGAAGAAGTTGATTAAAGATAGTGTCGATTCGATTGATCAACGTTAATTTTTTTTCAAACTGAGCAATAATCAAATATTTTCTTAAACTAAACTAAATTGGTAAAATGGCCAGATTGAAAAAAAAAAATCGAGGCTTGGTGATATATTGGTATATTTTTTTTTAGTTTTATCAGATTGATATATTTTTTCAACTCCGGCGCCATATAGGTCTTAAATTTGGTCAGAGTTACTGTCCCGGACATGGCTGATTGCATTTTTGGCCGGAACAGTAACTAAATTTTGGTCGGAACAGTAACTAAATTTGGCCGGAACAGTAACTCCGGCCAAATTTTAGCCCTATATGACGTCGGAGTTGAAAAAATATACCAATCTGACAAAACTAAAAGAAAATATACCAACATGTCACCAAGCCTCAAAAAAATATATCAATCTAACCATTTTGCCAAACTAAATTGTTAAAATTCGGTCGGCTCAATTGACTTAGTGAGTAATGGTCACCGCCTCATTGTATCCCTATATAAGTTAAATTACTTATATTTTTATATTAATCTAAAGAATTCAAAATGAGCAAGAGAATAATTAAAATAAAAAATACAAGAGAAAACTCTCGTTTCACTTGTCAATTTGTTTGCTTTTTTAACAGCTTGTTAACGATTAAGTTTTTGTTGTGATTGTGTCTTTGATTCTTTGTATAACTTCATGATAATTAGATTGTTAGTTTGGGTGTAGACCAAACCTGTCAGGCGAGATCGAGCGGGCGAGGAGCTCCATCAGGTGAGCTCGAGTGGGTGAGGAGCTCCTTCAAGTGAGCTCGGCGAGATCTGCAGACGAGCTCATGGTGGACGAGGTCGAAGGTGAGGTCAGGCGAGCTCGAGCGGGCTTCAGGTGAGGTCCAGGTTGAGCTACAGGCGAGGTCGGCGCTTCAGACGAGCTCAAGCTCCTTTAGGCGAGGTCGAACCCCCTTGTAGGCGAGCTCGAGGGCTGCAGGCGAGGTCGGTGCTGACAGGCGGAGTCGAGAGTGGGTGAGATCGATCCAGACGAGCTCAAGCGAGGATCCGCAGGCGAGCTTCAGCGCTAACTTGTCGCCAGCCTATCGCTAGGGTTTCCCTATAAAAGGGAAACCCAGAGCTTGAGCCCTTGTGGGCTTCTTCTTCTGCTTCTCTTCTTCCTTCTCGTGATTTCTCAAGTGCCTAGCGGCGGCGATTATTCTTTCTGCCCCTTTTTCTTTTTCTCCAACGTTCTGAGATTTTGAGGGGAGATTTAAGGAGAGGAATTAGAAGGGAGTTATCACTGTAGCTATAATAATAATTAGTATTTATTGAGAGATCTCAGTTTAAGATATGCTCTTGCATTGTAATTTTTTTGATTAATAAGAAATTAATTGTGTGACTCCCGAGGACGTAGGCAAGTTTGTTGAACCTCATAAATATTGGTGTACCTTACTCTATACTGCGTTTCTTACTGTTTTAGGATTT
This sequence comes from Asparagus kiusianus, assembly GCA_022839385.1. Lineage (NCBI taxonomy): Eukaryota > Viridiplantae > Streptophyta > Magnoliopsida > Asparagales > Asparagaceae > Asparagus > Asparagus kiusianus. The sequence continues at coordinate 282,656 of BQKN01000282.1, forward strand.
AGCGTAGCCCCGGGTATTTCCTAATGTAGATAGGGTTAAAGATCTATCATGATTAAAAGATTGGGTCTCATCATAATTAGGACTTTGAAACCTATTTTAATTAGGAAGTTAGACTAAAGATAGAGTTTTTGGTTTTCCTATATATATTCTTCTATTGTTGGAGGAAAAACTAAGAAGAAGGGAGAGAGCCAAGATTCTTAGAATCTAAGGTTAACAGAGGGCATAACCTGATTCAAAAATATTGTGCAAGAGGCGAGGGTTTCGTGGTCTTTATCTGTTCTAAAGATTATAAAGAATGAGTTTTGGAGAGAATATGAGAGTTGATTATGTATGTGAGGTTGAGAGATTGAGAGACAAAAGTTGAGTGGTTCCTCTTGTAGTTCTCCCTGATACATAGTGGATTTCTCGTATTGTTGCTCCATGGACGTAGGTCGAAGTTGGTCAACCGAACCACATAAATCTCGATGTTCTTTCTTCTTGATTGTGGTTATTTTATATCTTGTCGATTGTGAGTTGGCTTTCGAGTTGCGAAGGTCGTAGTACGCGGGAAACTAAAATTCCCCAACAATTTTGTCAATTTTTTCGTGATTATTATTTACATCCTACTTTTCTAGGTAAAAAATTATCTTTAGGCCCCAAATTAAGAATCATCATGTGACTCAACTCATTGACCAAAACTAAATGTGCTTAAGCCCTTTTTTCAACTTTTCTTTCTTCCAACCCATTTTTCCTTATTTATTCTTAAAGTTATATTTTCCTCTTCTCCTTCTTCCCTCCTCATATTAACATTTTCCTTTCATTCCTTCTTCCTTTTATCTCTTTCATCCTACTTTCTCGCTCCTCCCTTTCTCTTCA
>BQKN01000283.1:0-58090 GCA_022839385.1 Asparagus kiusianus
ACCAAGCGCGTACTTGAATCCTATGAAATACAATTTATATAGTTAAATGTGTATGATTGATACACATATATGGTTTTCACCGGATACACATAAACGGTTATATGTATCAGTAAAATTAGAATATTATGTGCTTAAGAAATGAATTCAGGTATTTTTTCTATAAAGTTAACTTTTAGTCAACTAGTTGACTTTTTGGTCAACAGTTGACTTTTGGTCAACTCATTGATCACTTATTAGTTAATGATTGGAAAATTACGCAATACCGTATTTATGAAACACCGTATTGATGTGGTAATTTCATTTATGAAATACACACTTCATTATACCTTGATTAATAAGTCATGAGATGAGTCATTAAGGTGGTATGGTTTGGGAACATGGTTTTAGCACATAGTTTTGATTCTTCATGACTGTTTGCATGACTCATGAGATGTATCATTACATGACTCATGAAAGGAATCATTACATTTAGATGACTCGTGGCATGACTCATGAGATGAGTCATGACATATCTCACTCTATATATACGAGCTCTCTCTCTTATGGAAAGGTTAATGAAAAATAGGCTAAGTGGTTTTTTCATAAGAGAATAAAAAAGAGAGCTCTACCTCTTACTAAACTCTAACAATCTTTGAGTAAGAGAAAGTAGTAGTATTTTTAAGTACCCAGGGGTGGATATCTTGCCTCGTGTTTCAAGAAGACTCTGATTTTATCAAGATCACTTGAAGACTTGGAGATCCGCTACAAAGAGGTTTACAGCATCAAGGAGAACAAGCCGGGGGGTTTTTCGATCTACTATCGAATCACGCTATGAAAGTAAGCCTTCAAAGCTCTTGGATGCTCTCTTTATTATAGGGATCATGTTAGATTTAATTAGTATGGTCCTAGTTTGTATTTCATGCTCTCTACATGCTTACTATTATTTAATATACAGTCTTCCATTGTATATTTTACATGTAATTAGCACGAATTTCCAAAAGAAGGGGCCCTAGAAATTCTCACCGAGTCGGCCCACACCAGAGGAAGAAGTCAGCTATAGAGGGGGCATCTCCCATTGAGGAACTTGAATGACCATATCCTCATCACATTGATGAGATCGAGCTAGAGAAGTTGGACAGACTGAGGATGTTGTTAATAGGATCCTCTAGAGTCAATCCTCAACATGATAAGGAGCTGACCCCAAATCATAGGCATGAACCCATGCACTATCTTGATAGGAGGGGTTTAGTTCTAGAATCAATCGAAAGGGATGGAGCAGTTCTATCTCCCTAGCAATGATAAAATTCATAGGGAGATACCAGATGTCAGCCTTCACTGAGCCTCAGGAGTTATTTGATTCGTGGGGATCTAGTGGAGCAGGAACTATTCAGCCAAGTGGAGCAAGTCTAAGCCTCCTATATCAAGCTTCAAGAGGAGCTGGAGGTTCAAAAGGCTGACCTGGAGAGGGCTCTCCTATCACTAGTGACTAAGGAGGATGAATTACCCAACAGGCAGTAGAAAGAAGACAAGTGGTGCCAAGAGGTGGAGGTGTGAGAAAAAATGGTGGACGGCCTAAAGACTTCAAATGACAAGAAGTCGGCCGAGATTGACAAGCTCAAGCATGAGCTCCTTGAACAAAATAATTAGATATTCGAGGAGGTCGCGCTTGGGAAGCGGGAGAGGGATCGTGCCATCGAGCTTGAAAGTACCCTAGAGGGGGGTGAATAGGGTTATTGCTAATCTTATTAGTTATAAATGCCAATTAAAAGTTATTAACAAATATATCCTAACAATCTTGATATTCAATATGATATATGCAAGGATATATGAACAAGAGTAAATAAACACAAGTGATAGTGCGCAAAAGACAAACACAAACACATGATATGATCACAGAGTTCGGTCCCCATGACCTACGTCTCCGTTCCTCACCTCAAGGAGATCTCCACTATCATAACCGGGTTTTCTACACTCACCCGAATAATGTTTACATCTCACAATATGGTTTTCTAGTTCACCAAAAACTTTACAACTTACACACTTGCAAATACACTTTACACCCTCTAAGTGTTATCCTAGTTCGTATCACCTTCCTCAAGTGTTCGGAATTACCACCTCTCATTAGGCTTTACTACCGACCCAACTCCTCTTAGAACCGACCCCGTCTCTCACCACATACTTCTCTCGGTGTACAAGTGTAATATAATGTGCAACTCTCAATAAAGCTCAATTATAATAAAATGTTCTCTAATTGGATGAGAACTCAATGTAAGTTCAATGTCACAAATCACAAACCCACAACCCAATATATAATGTATGAAATCCTATAAGCTCAAATAGGGTGTGTGTGATAAAATGAGTGTAAATGAAACCTAACTAGATTAGCAAACTAGCAATAATAATAATATGAAAATTAATAATAAATTGCTAGAGAAAAGAGTTAGAAAAACTTCTCTATAAACACAATAGAGGATGAAGAAGATTGAGGATGGATTCCTCAATTGAAAGAGCAAGCTACCTCTTTGTAAACTCAAACTTAAACACTTAAACAATCTTTTAAACACTTTTAAACTCTTGTTAAAACCCTCTTGAATGATTATTCTGATGAGAACAATAGGGGTTTATATAGGAAGAAAAACCAAGACACAAAACCCAATGAAAATCAGCAAAAACATTAAAATACTTAAGGCTGGAAAAATAGCTGTTATGGCTTATCAGTCGACTGACGAAAATCATCAGTTGACTGATGAGCTGACCGTTGTAGGCATCATATAGCTCATCAGTGACTGACTGTCTTTAACAGTCGACTGATGGATTATCAGTCGACTGGTCAGTCGACCAAAATAGAACATAAACTTTTAAAGATTACTGGCACATTCTTCAGTTGACTAATCAGTCGACTGACGTCATCAGTCGACTGATCGGTCGACTGATAACAGGTTATCAGCCTGAAATGATTTTTGAATATGAGTTTTGAGGCTCTATTAAAAATAGTAAATAAAAAAATATAAAAGTTTAGGAAAAGTTTATAATCATGAATATGAACATATTGGAAATGAAATTTCTCAAATTGCTCTTACCATTTGTGAATACTCAGAAATATTCAAAAGTGCTAAAATATATGTTTTTCAAACAAGTTGTTTTTGTTGTTTTAGCTCAAATTAAGGAAAACTTGTGTAATCTTTTTATGGACATAATAAAAAATGTTAACATGTTTTGTATAGTCCAAAACATATTTGAATGTATTTTACATAAAAACACCTATTTTCATAAAAATTCACAAATGTAATATGTGTGTATATTTGAGCTTATAGAATTAACACACATTATATAATCTTATACTAAGTATACCAATAAATATTCTTTTGAAGCTTGGTCTTGGATTGATTGACTTAATATGCATAGGTTCAATATATCAGTTTTGCTCAACTTCTTGTATATACGTGTACATACCAAACAACATAAAAACAAAATACTGAAAACAATATTAGTTGTAAATTGTTTGTTAAATCATTATAAAAACAAGAGGACCCAACAGAGCTACCCTAGTCGGATCCTTATGGTTCCTAACGTCTAAAAGCTGAGTTGGAAGAGTAGAAGGTGACCCTCTAGAAGCTTCGAGAGGAGTGTGCTCAGGCTGTGTCGGAGGCTAGGCGACAACACGAGTTGTCCTTCGCAGAGATCCAAGCTTTGCAAGATCGTCATATGGATTCCAAAGCCCATCAATTCTAAATCATTAAGGATTATTGTCATAGTGCTTTTAGAAAGGTAGAGGTGGCGCTGGCTTGTAAGGCGAGATATCATTATCTCGAGGTGCAACTTCAGGCCGAGATGATGAGTATTCCGGATCATTTCCATTATCCTCCAGGGGTTGCCAACTACTTGGAGGAACTCTTGGATATAAAGGAGCAGGGGTGGGGACTTGAGCTCAGTAGCAAAAGTGGTGTCGAGGGTGAGGAGTTGAACGATGAGGCTAAGAAGGGCTCTGCCGAGGAGGCTGGGGAGGTAGGTGAGGGTTCGGCTAAACAGGCTGGCGAGGGTTTAGCTCGAGACGATTGGGCGAGCTTGCCAGAGAAAAAAGGTGAAGGTGCCAGGCTTGAAGTCTAGTCGACTCCTGTGCCACCCACTACTAATGCTCCTCCGCTCCTAGATCTTGGTCCTAGTGTCAATCCATACATATCTCCAAATCTTGCCCCTTATGGCTTTTGTATCTTCATTTTTTTGTTTCTTTTTTTGTAGTGTAAATATTTGAAGGACATGAATAATAAAAAATTATGCCAACCTAAGTTTCGTGTGTTACATTATGTATGTTGAACTGTAGTCTAAATTGGATTCTATTTTAGGGATTGGGAATGACTCGCCTTTGAGTCTTAGATTGTTTAATCGATTCAATTTCATGTCTTGTGTGACGAAAATGATGCTCAATATTTTTTGTGCTAGAGTTTGTCAAATCGATGAAGACCGAATGCATATTGGTTCATGTAGAAATATTTCACTTACGAATAGGCTTAGTTGGAATACCCTAGGGAGAATCGTAGGTTTTGTCCTTAGTCAATAAAGACGTTGCCAAAGTTTTAGACTGGATGGACTAGAAATCAATTTAACTCAACCCTGTATAAGGATGGGTAAGTGTCATTGCTATTCGAGTCGACCTTATAGAGGGTCGACTAACACCATGTTTTTTCGGCTACGCGAGTTGTCGATCCATAGGGTCGGTCATCGAAGCAGTGGTTTGAGTCGTTTATCTAATTAGGCATAGGGCCAGACGTGTGTTGACCCTAAAAGGTGGATTAATACTTGGCTATTCGCAGGGCGTTTTCCCTTGAATTCAACTAGCCAAGTGGGGGTGGAAGTTGAGGCGGTTGTTGGTGGGTGATTTTCGAGGAGCATTAATGGAGAAGGTGACAGGTCATAATTGATGTGACCTTTTAACATCATCGAATATTATGCACCATTGTCGCCTTGATTCTTGGACTGAGCGACACTAGAATTAGAGGATACTGCCTCACTTCTCGTGTGGTCTGCTCAAATTTTGATGTTGATCTTAGCTGTTTAGCTGCGACTGAGTTGATGTTTCTATTTCAACATGTGTCTAGATTTGAGCCTATAAGTACCCTACTTCTGAGAAGGAGCCCTTTACAAATGTTCTGAATAGATTTTTGAAGCCCTAACCCTCTACATCATGCAATTTCTTATCACTTTTTTGATGATCAAGCAATGGCTTCTGCTACCGCTAGCTGCAACAAGATGTGAATCAACCTCCTGTAGGCGTCAAAAATTGCCCATAAGTCCCCGCACGCGGCTCGAGGTAGAGAGAAGATGATAAACATCACTATTCGAGTCACAAAAGCTTATTTAACAACGACAAACACATGATGTGAGTCGACGGACCATGCGAAGCAACAGAATTTCGGAATAACAGAAACACGAATGGACTGGGAACTGCACGTCGCTCACGAAAGATGAAGCGCCCTCTCATGACCCGTTTACTCCACTTATGATTTGATCATGGGAGGTTGTAGATCTCTATTTTGGCTTTCCAACGCATTTTGAATCGCATGATTCTGAGTTCGGATGTCGAAAATACAACGGAAATGGACAGAACGGACAAAACTCTCTAAGCTAAGCCATGGCGAGACACCCATAGGTGTCTCGGCCAAGCGTTGTCTGAGACACCAAGAGGTGTCTCGGCCCAAGGTTGGCCGAGACACCCACGGGTGTCCGCAGACCAGAAAATCAGATTTTAGTAGATTTAAGCTGTCTTTCGACCGTTAACCGCCTGGATTTGCTCCAACTGATAAAATATCATCCATGAATATGGTTAAGTGGTTACAACTGAGGATAAGAGGGAATCAGCCATTGTTATCTGAAAACAGGGGTCCCTAAGCCTATAAATACAGCCCCAAGGCCTTCATTTTTCCAGTTCTAGAATTCTCGAGCGTTGGCGAAGTCCTGCTGAACTGAAGACTGAAGAAACACGAATTTTAGAAGAGAGAAAGAGATCGGATCAAGTTCATCAGCATAAAGAGGAGGAGCTTGTCAGATCTATACTTTTCGGTTCTTTGCCTTGAGATTGCTCCGTTGCGGTAATCTCGAGAAGAGTGATAATTGCTTCGGTTTTTTTATTCCTTCGCGAATCAACAAAGCTCCGGATCTGATCTGATTGCTTGGTACTCCACGGATATCAATGTCCCTGTCACCAGCTAAGATCCCACGCAAGCAGCGGAGGATAAATGTCCGTTGTGCTGTTTGATAAAAGTTTACTTTTTTTTTAATTTTCATTGTGTAAGGATCTTATAAAAAAACTTTTTCTTTTCATTGTAACGTTTGAAGTTGTAATGAATATAGTAATAAAATCATCAACTTTCTCACCAAATAAGTTAGCGACCATAGTGGGAGCAAACTTCTTCGCCGCTGAAGCTGTCGTGACGCAACCAGCGATCAATATCCTGGTAAATAAAGAGGTCGAATATGAGTTCAACTAGCAGAAGTTCAAGGAATACATGTCCTCCTCTAGATCCGCCTCTCCTCGTAGATCCAGAAAAGTCCGCTGGTCATCCGACATGAAGACCTGAGAAGATGATCTCCACGTCGCCACCATAGCAGTTGTAAGTCGCGACGTGTCGCCGACATCCGCTGAAGTTAGATCAGCAGATCTGAACTCCTCCTTGACCAAAGAGTTAGTTACTAAAGCTGCGCCAACATTGTCAAAGAGGACACGCCAAAGACAGCGTCAATGTCTTGCGCGTCAACGTCTTCCACGTGAACTTGCTAAAGCTTTAGAGCCAATGGATGGAATCCGCTATAATATGGATCTGAAATCTAGACATTGCTAAGAACAACAACGGTGATCGAGCAGCCCCTCCTATAAAGCAGAGAAGAATGAATGGGTCCGCGTCATGAGGACCCGCTCTACCCTTGAGGAGCGAATCCAGAAGCGCCGTGCATTGCTGGCACAAGCCCGAATCCTTGTGCAAAAAGCACAAAAATGCAGAAGGAAGAAGTGGTTAAAAAAGCGCCCAAGCAGAAATGGGTTTGGAGGCCAAAGGTCAAATTAGCACCTAAGGCAAAAGTAGACGAAGTTATCCTTTGACCTTCGTCAACTCTGGATCCCACTCCCTTGGTAGTATGGACCTCACCAAATTTAGAGTTTCTCTAAAAGACCGTCTTGGTCCTCTTCCCGAAGATCAAGGTAAAGCACCTGTTAAGGAGCGATTGGGAGCAATGAAAGGTTCCTAAATAACCATTTAGGGTAGGGGTCATACTACTCCCCCCAATAATAATAAAGGGAAAGTTCTTATGACCGACCGTATTAGATTGCGAGTCGAAGTAAAAGAGCCCGTTAGAGTTTCACACTCACGAAGGCGTAAATCTGAACGAGAGACTCTTGGAGACGCCAATGAAGCATCATATCCCCAGAAGGAAACGTGTTCGTCTGATGACAATATTATACCTGGGAAGCTGTGCTAACATACGATAGGTTACTCCAGTCATCAGACTGATGAGTTATACTATCAGACGAAAAATACGAACAAGTCTCGGAAGAGGAATATCCGAGAGACAAACTCTTGTTGTCCGTGCGTAAAAATCATCAAGGCAGCGTTGTCAGAATGCAGCTACCATGGGACTGCTCCCCGGAGGGTCTTAGTATTTGAATGAATCTCTACTAAAACATCGGAGCCAAACACCAGGCGTTTTCACAGAAGAAGGCCAACCGGCTTAAGTGACGAGTTCCCTTGAGTAACTATCAACATGGCCAACAAAGGTAAGTCCTCGAGACGCTTCAATTCTGAGCCTTTTGCAGAAGTATCTCAGCGCATGACTTAGTAGCAGTCTAGAACTACCAGACCTAGACCTAGGAGGTTACGGTCCTCCGACGATGAAATGTCAGATGCTTGTGCTTGGCTTCTGACGATACGACATCCAGTGCAGGGCAATCTTATGAATCATTCATGATTAATGCCGAGCAAATGACTAAAATTCTCGAGGATGCTTTAGCCATGCAGAAAGAGAATTTTAAATTCAAAATGGAAATAGCCATGCAGGAGATGAGGGATATGCATAGTCAACAGATCGCGGTGCTAGAAAATCAGCAAGGAGAGTCCAGCCGTCACAATAATCCTAACCAAATTGATAGTGATAGGGAGGCTGACGAGAATACCAACATGGATCCCCCTCCTGTTGACAACAATACCGGGGCTGGCCCCTCAGATGATAACAATACAAAGGAAGATCACGTCACTTCTCTCCGGAATCATTCGAAGAAAGATATGAGCGAGGATAAGAAGATAAGGAACTTGGAGAGAAAAATCAATACGTTGATGAGGGTTCAAGAAGTAAAGAAGTCCGGAATACCCTTACCTTACCCAAGAGAGTGGGAATCAATCCCGTACCCAGCAAAGTTTAATTTGATCAATTTCACACCGTTTGACAGAAAGGGTTCCCCTACTCTACACTTAATATATTTCAAATCTTATTTGGGAATAATCTCTAAAAATAAGCCCTTGATGGTATGATCATTCGTCGGCACTCTTCACGAAGCAGCCTTCAATTAGTATCATCATCTTAAGCCGGAAAGTATTAGCAATTGGGATGATATGGAAGACATGTTCCTCATAAATTTCTTCGATGATGACACCAAGGTTTCAATCGGAACATTATTCGATGAGAAGCAGAAGGATGGAGTGTTGGTCGAAAGTTTCGTCAAACGATTCCGGAACAAAGCTATAAATTATAGAGATCCGGTTAGTGAGATCTTAATCCTAGAAAACTGCCACAACAATCATTCTCTGGATATCCTTGAAGCCATGGGAATGGCACCATCTAAGACTTGGAAGGATTTAAAGGTCCAAGGAGAACGAGCCGAACGCTTCCTCAAAAGGAAGAAGGCTGAAAGGGGTCAGACAGCGACTAATGCCCCGCAGCAGAATTTTGTCCCCAGGGGTAAAGGGAAAGCGCAAGCTAACACAATCAATGCAAACCAAACATTTGAGCTGCAAGCACAACCACAACCTCAACAACAGTAGCAGAAGGCGCCTCAGCAGCCGCGTTGTCAACAACAGCCCCAAAAGCAAAAAGCCACGGAACCAAAGTTCCCAAAGGTTTACTCGTTTAAAGAAGACGAAGTCCCCGGTATTTTCAAGTACCTCGTAAAGAACAACAAGATCAAGTTGCCTCTAATCCAAGATCAAGAGGATGCCAAAAGGGTTAATAACCCAAAATACTGCATGTTCCATAGAGCGGTTCACTACCCAACTAAGTCATGCTATGCCCTTAAAGACAAGATCCAAGATTTGATCGACGTTGGGGTCATTACTATGAAATAGTCTAAGGAGAATAAGGTTGGTGCGAACGCAATGTCAATCAGCTTCGGATATGTTCCCCTGAATTGGTTTTAGCCCGAAACCATAGTGAATGTGGCAGTGAAGACTATCAACAACGATCCTTATAAACAACACTGGAAAGGATTTGTACCACACATAGCCCCAAACGACGAGATTCTGGGTACATCCCGATCAAATTGAAGATGAACAGTGGGCCGGATCATCATCCAAGAATAAGTCAAAAGGTAAAGGAAAATCTTATTGCGGAGCCTCGGCTATCCCAGAAAAAGAGGATAAGGAAATCCCGGCCTTCCCGCTCTCTGAAGATGAGCAAGAAGCCTTTGTGACTAACGGAGAATCCCAGTCTTTACTACTCAAAGTGGAAACGAATATCATTTCAAGTATCCGGCCGCGTCCGATCAATTAGCTAAGCAAGGGGTAACAAAAACCATTCCCTCCAAGACATTAGCGGAAATGGGGGTGGTCACAACTCCTCCTACACCTGTTGAAAAGACTCAGCAAAAGTTAAAGGAGAAAGAGCCTTTATACTAAGAGGATCAAAACCCAAAACAGTCTCGATTCAATCAACCGATTAGGAGAGACAAACCGGGAAGCTCGAGCACTCCGCATCGCTTTGATATTATGATACAGTTAGCCAATATACCGACGAGAATAACTCTATATGAGCTGCTACGTCTTTCAAAATACACGAGGGAAGCATTGCAAGAAGCCTTGGCAAATTCTAACATTTTCCTGACGCAGATCAAGCCATCTCCTGAGGAACTAGAGCCGTCAGTCCAACACTGTAACCTTGTGACGAACCACTTTCCCTGCATTTCTTTCACTAAGGAGGATATGCAGACAAAGAATTCAAGGCATGACAGGCCTTTGTATTTCACCAGGCACATTAGCTCCAGTGTGGTCAACCGGATCCAAGTCGATCCGGGTTTCGCTGTTATCATCATGCCACTCTAATTGATGTATAATCTCGGAATATCGGCTAGTAAGTTGGCCTCCACAGGCACTACGATCTACGGATTCAATACTAGTGGGTCCAGACCACTAGGTAAAATACGAGTGAAGTGCCAGATCGGAGATTTAAAGTAGGAAGACACATGTTATGCGATCGAGGCAGAGACTTCCTACAACTTACTGTTAGGTCGACCATGGATCCACGGTAACATTATAGTCCTTTCCACCTTGCATCAGTGTCTTAAATATATAGATACTAATAATAAGGTCAAGACGGGGGTCGCGGATAAGCAACCGTTTAAAGGGTTAGAAAATTATTTTACTGACTCTCTTGTCTACGGTGCTGAATCTGGATACTGAACCATCGGCCCAAGGTACGGATAGCAAAGAAGAAGCTGATACCGAGGCTAGGCTTGATTACGATGGTGGTTTTGTACTTAATAACATTGTACCTATTGTAATCGATCTTGACGATGGAGAATCATCGGATAATAGTTATAATTGGTAATTACTGAAGAAATAACAATAAATGATGATTTAGAGTACTCGTTATATCTTGATAACATCATGAAGGGATTATACGATGACCCTAACTTGTATATGCCACTTCAATCATATTGCATGACAAAGAAGCATGTTCAGAATAACACTTGTTGTCCCTGCAAAGGCTAGAGGTAAAAAAGAAGTCGTTTATGGTAAAGGAAAGGAATTTTTAGTACCAGATCACTTCTTGAGAGAAGAGGACGATGATGATAAACCAGCTCCTCATTTATTCAGATATAATACAAAAGCACAAAACCTCATGGAGAGATACGGATATGACTTTGCGCTCGGAGAGGGTCTTTGTTTTGGTCGAGGTCCGCGAGTTCCACCTCGTATGGCTTATGTACCAAAAGGAAAACCCGATGATTATTATAGCTACAGAAGAGGTTTAGGCTATGTCTCTTCGTCCGATGACGAGTGCTACTGGCAAGTTATCTATCAGATAGCTAATAAGGGTAAAGACGAATATTTTTTTGATTCTTCAGCTTAGGACTCCGACGCTAGTCTTGGGAAAATGTTCCAAAAATTAATGTCAAATATGACAACAATTGACCCAGTCACCATTGAGGAAGACAATCAAATACCAACTTGGGAAGACCCTTGGGTTCATCATCTGAATATGCAGTACTGTGATAGATTCGAACAAAGGGAACCCCCTACCGAGGACCAAGTAATCCTAGTGAATATGGGTGACAAGGATAACCAGAACCCGATATTCATCAGTGACAGTCTCCCGCCAAATGAGAAAGAAGAGCTAATTGCCCTCATTAGAGAGTACATCAATGTTTTTGCTTGGAACTACGAGGATATGCCAGGACTCGATCCTAATGTGGCAATGCATTGCCTTAATATTAAGTCGGATGTCAAACCAGTCAAACAACAGCAAAGACGGTTTCGTCTGCAAATTATGGAGGTGATCGAGTTTGAAGTTAAAAAGCTTATTGGCTCGGGTTTCGTCAGAGAGGAGCAACACCCTGAGTGGCTCGCCAATATTGTCCTAGTCCATAAGATGAACGGAAAGATAAGGATCTGCATCAACTTCAGAGATCTTAACACTGCCTGCCCGAAAGATAATTTCCCTCTTGCTATCACGGATGTTATCATCGATAACACATGTAGGTTTGAAAGAATGTCCTTCATGGATGGATTTTCTGGTTGTAATCAGATAAAAATGCATCCAGATGACGAAAAACATACCACGTTCAGAACATCCCTCGGGGTTTTCTACTACACGGTTATGCCCTTCGGTTTGAAGAACGCAGGTGCTACGTACCAAAGAGCCATGTCAAAGATTTTTCAGGAGCATCTCTGGAAGACCGTAGAATGCTATGTGGATGATGTAGTGGTGAAGATCCATGACAAGAATGATCATATCAAAGACTTGAAGACGATGTTTGACCTAATGTGGACTCATCAATTGAAGATGAATCCTACAAAATATTTCCTCGGAATGTCTAGCGGAAAATTCCTGGGATTCGTCGTCACCACCAAGGGTATCTACATTGACTCTGATAAGGTGAAGGCAATTAACGAATTACAACCCCCAAGAAACCTTAAAGAACTTAGAGGATTGCAAGGAAGGTTGGCTTATATCCGACGGTTCATCTCGAACCTTTCGGGGAAATGTCAACCATTCTCCAGGCTCACAAAAAAGGGAGTATCGTTCGTATGGGATGATGTCTGTCAAAAAGCATTTGAGAATATTAAAGAATATCTCTTAAAACCCCCTGTACTCGTTGCACCAAAATCAGGCAAACCGTTCTTGATTTATGTCAAGGCAATGAGCCACTCGTTAAGTGCATTACTTACACAAGACGATGATAACGTTCACGAACAGCATGTATATTACCTAAGTCGGACCCTTGTGGGTACTGAGTCCCGGTATCTAATGATTGAGAGGGAGTATCTCGCCTTGGTGTTCACAATTCAAAAGATGCGGCATTACTTGGTCGGACAACTATTTACGTCATTTCCAACGTTAACCCAGTCCGAGTATTTATGAGACAGCTAGCTTTCATGAATTGGCGATTAGCAAAATGGGCCCTACTTTTGTCCCAGTACTATCTGCACTTTAAACAACAAAAATCGGTCAAAGGACAGGCTATTTGTAAACTTCTGGCAGCTAACCCAACTACGGATACAGCCAAAGTATATGACAATCTGCCAGATGAAACCCATGAAGCTAACGTAACTTCCCATCAACAGGTGTGGAGTTTGTACTTCGACAGTGCTGCTTGAGCAACTAATGTAGAAAGTGCTCCCGGATGTTCTAAGGTCTCCTCCGGAGTTGGAGTTGTCTTAGTTTCCCCAGGAAAATACGTAATGCCTCGAGCCTACTCACTGACCGAACCGTGCTCAAACAACATAGCCGAGTATAACGCGTTGCTTATTGGGCTCAGTTTTGCTAAAGAGCTGGGGGTCGAATATCTCAAAGCTTTCGGTGATTCTCAACTGGTAGTTAAACAAGTTCAAGGGGAGTACGAGGTCAGAAAATAGGATTTGATACCATACCATAAGATGGCCGTTAAGATGGCGGAATGGTTTGAAGGATTCTTCATCGAATACATTCCATGCTTACAAAACACCTACGCAGATGCATTAGCAGTATTAGCAGTATCTCTAGCATAGCCTCCCAAAACAAAACAATTCGTTACGGTGAGAACTCACCAGCTCTTCGTACCAATCTACGATGTAGACAACGGAGAAGAGGATATTAAAGAAGTGCATTCAACCCAAATTGAGTTCGAATCCCGAGATTAGCGCTTCCCTATCGTAGACTACATCCTACATGAGATTTTACCATAAGACGTAAAGGAAAGAGACTCAATCCGATGGAGAGCACCGAGATTCTACTATAACAGGAGAGTCGAACACTATATCGTTGGGGGTACGATGGTTTACTACTATGTTGCTTATCAACCAAAGAGGCAGAAGAAGTCCTTAAGGAGACGCACGAAGGGGTTTGTGGCGCACACCAACCTGGCACCAAACTTTATGACCGCATCAGAAGAATGAGATATTTCTGGCCTACCATGATCAAAGATGTAGTTGCATATAGTTGAAAGTATCACGCGTGTCAAGTACACGCGAATTATATGCACCAACCACCAGAGCATCTACACCCTTTGGCTACATCATGGCCTTTCGAAACTTAGGGAATGGATTTCATGGGTCCTATTTTTCCCCCGTCAGTCAAAGGCGACCGATTCATCCTGGCAATTACCGATTACTTCTCCAAATAGGCTGAAGCAATCCTGCTCAGAAAAGTTATTTTTAACTCTTTCTTCCTTGGTGATTTTTTCTATTTTAACAGGCTTTCTAAGCGACCATTTAACGAGTTTTGGGCCAATAGATCCCAACCCAATTGGGCTTAGGTCATTAAATATAGAAATACTCCTTGGGCTAATTACTCGGTCAACTTAGGCTTTATAATATAGAATCACCTTGAATTTAAGAGTTTTTTTCTTTTGGTGCCTATTTTTCGCACTCTTCTTTTGTAAATTTTTTTAATGTATATATATTCTAAAAAATATGTAAGTCAAGACACTTTGAAAAATTATTTTTAACTCTAAGCTAAGTATGCATACATTCCATTATTTTAAATAAAAATCTAAGTTAAGGCTTAAGTGAAGTATACTACTTTGAAAATTATTTCTTAAGAAATTTATTTAGAGTTATCATAAAAGGTAAACTTGAGTAAATAACAAACTAGAGATTAAAAAATTTAAAATTTATCAAATAAATCAATTATTACATAACTCTATCAATTTGGCAAGTGACGATATTTTTATAAATTTTTTTAAGGAAAAGAAAAAAATGACAAAAATGCAACTAAAAATGTAAAATAAAGAGAAAAAAATAACTAATTCCTACCCCACACCTAAATTTTGCATTGTCCTCAATGCAAACTCTATGATGCACAAAGTAAAGCAGATAAGAAGTGAAGCACTTACATTTGATCAGCTGATAAAAATCTGCAATTACCTTTGATCTAAGGATGATAGAAAAAATTTATTATTCTCTTCTTTTTTTTCTTTTTTTTTCTTTTTTGTTTTGTTTTTCTCTCTCTTTTTTCTCTCTTTTTTTTCTTTTTTTACAACTGAACAAGAAACTCTCAAATGAGAGAAGAATAAATTTTTTTATTATTCTGAAATAAACAAAATAAATAATATAGAATGAAGTGTTCAACACGAAGAGCTCGTATTCTATATTGAATCCTGCCTTATTGTTGAAAATTCTTTCCCGGATTTTAAATAAATTCAGAATGATATAATCAATAATGTGAAATTCTAAGCATTTCGGGGTGTTTAATAATTCTTACAATAGAGTAAAGTAGGTATTATTGGTGTCATGCATTTTGCATTTCTTAATGAACTCAGACTCTTGTACTGTGAAGTTTTGTTTTCTAACAACCAATTCTTCTGTAGAGTTCTAAAAATTTGGTTGTTGATTATTCTCCAAGAATCTAAGTTCATTAAGAAAGAGTTCTTCAAAATTTAATTCAAAGCAGCAAATGTTTAACACAGTTTTATTATTCTCAAGGACCTGATTTGCTTCTTCTAAAAACTCCAACTCTTCATCAAAAATTTCCTCAAAACTTAAATTAGACTCTTCTTCTTCTTCTTCTTCTGATCTTTCCTGAATGTAATCTATTTCTAGAGGCTGATTATTTGGCTGGTCCCCTGGATTAAAAATGTTGAGATCAGCAGTCAAATTCCCAAAGGACAGCTTCATTTGTCCAGTTCTACAGTTGATGAGAGCATTAGAAGTGGCTAAGAAAGGTCGTCCTAAGATGACATGTGTCTGTCCTTTGGGATTGGAAACAAGCTGTGTTTCCAAGACTATAAAATCTACTGAAAAAATAAAATCTCCAACCTTAATCAGAACATCATCTAACTCACCCATAGGGACCTTAACAGATCTATCAGCCAATTGTAAGGTGTATTTGGTTGGGTTCAGTACACCTAGACCCAATTGCTGGTAGACTGAATATGGAAGCAAATTGACACTGGCCCCTAAGTCTAAAAGCGCTTTATCAATGTGAGTATTACCAATGATACATGAAATGATGGGGGAACCTGGATCTTTACGTTTCAAAGGTATGGGATTTGATAGCATTTCACTGATATTGGCGGCTAAAAAGACTTTCTTTGGAACATTTATTCTCCTCTTCTTAGTACATAATTCTTTTAAAAATTTAGCATAAGATGGAATTTGTTCAATTACATCTAAGAGAGGAATATTGACCTTAACCTGCTTGAATGTTTCTAGAATGTTCTCCTCTTGAGGGGAGTGTTTCCTAAGCCTGAGTCTATCTGGAAAAGGAGGAACTGGTCTAAACCTATCAAAAGCAGGCTCAGGTTCCGGTTCAGGTTCTTGGTCATCTGAGGAGGGTGATTGTTGAATAGATTCATCAGAAAGAGAAGGAGAAGGAATCTGTACTGGATCAAAAGTTTGACTTGGGGAAGTTCTCACTTGATTATCGACCTGTCTACCTAACCAAAGTGAATGGATTGCATTCACTTGAGCTTCATAGGATGAACTGCATCCTGTGTCCTTAGGGTTGACCACGGGTTAACTCGGAAATTTTCCTTTCTCTCTTTCACTCACGGCACTAGCTAGTTGCCAAGCTGGGATTCTAATCTAGCTATAGCTTGAGTGTTGGAGTTGAGCATTTGTCCGGTTAATTGCATAAAGGAATTCAGAGTGCTGGATGTTTGAGTCAACATATTCGTGGTTTGAGTCGAGGCCTTAATTATAGTTTCCAAACCCCTTTCTAAGACATTAAGACGTTTATCCTGATCTGGATTGTGAGGAGTCTGAATTACAGCTTGATGAAGAGGAGACTGATTTTGATACGGCAGATTGGGTTGTTGAAATTGTGGATTGAAAGGAACTGTGTTTCCCTTAGAAAATTGTTGGGTTGAAGCGGGAGTGAAGTTTTGAGTTCCGGGAGAATTTCCTTGATTCCATGCAAAGTTGGGATGATTTCTCCAACCTGGATTATAGGTTGGAGAAAATGGATTATTTCTAGGGCGTTGGAATGCAGCGTTCATCTGTCCTAATGGCTGATTATTTCCTAGGAGAGGGCATTCCTCTGAAACGTGGGTAGGAGACTGACAATTATGACATCCTTGAGCAGAAACATGATTGATTTGAGCTAGAGCTTGTTCCTTAACTTCTAAAGCTTCTAACCTCCGCAGAATCGTCGCCATCTTTGCTTCAGAAGCAATGTTTGACTCCAAGGAAGGACCACTAGACTTAGAATTGAGGACTGATGAAACCCTGTCATCACAGTGTTCCCACTGCATTGTTTTTTCGGATAAACTCTCTAGAAATTCCCAAGCTTCATCTGCATTTTTCCTCATAAAATCTCCCTGACACATCGATTCTAAAGATGTTTTTGAAGAATAGTCCAATCCTTCATATATAACTTGGCACAATCGCCATTTTTCTAGACGATGATGAGGACATTGGATTAAAAGATCTTTGAATCGGTCGAAATATTTCCAGAATGGATCTCGCGGGATAATTTTAAAGTTTTGAATGCTGTTCCTTAGCTTTACCGTTTTGTGAATAGGAAAAATTTCTTAAAAAAACGATGACAAATTCATCCTAAGTTGAGATGGAATTTGTCGGTAAGCTGTATAGCCATTTTTTAGCTTTATCCTTAAGAGCAAATGGAATAGATCTAAGCTTAATCGCATCTTCGGTTAATTCTCTCATTTTAATCATAATACACACTTTCTCAAATTCCAAAATAAAAATATATGCATCTTTTGTTTCATTTCCAAGAAATTTAGGAAGCATGTTTATGTAATATGGTCTATGCTCAAAATTTTCTCTATTTGCTTCGGGGAGCCTTATGCAAGATGGAATTACATTTCTGGTAGGGTAACACATATCCTGAAGAACGGGTTGATTTTCCATTTCTTGCATTGGTTCAACACAGATTAAACGATGAGAATTATCCTTAACCCAAGTTTGCATACACCAAAACAACTTCTTTTTATAATTTTTTTTAAAGAAAGAAAGAAAATTAGTTTTTTTAAGAAGAAAAAGATAAAGAAAAATCCTAACTAAAACAAATCAAAGCAATCACTTTTCAATCACTCTAATTCTAGGGATAGCCTAACTCAACTAGACCAGCTCCTAACCAAAAACTCCTACAGTGAAAAGATTAAAGTTTTACCCAGGTAGTTAGCCAGGTAAGGTGTGACGCCCCTGTTTTCACTCATGGCTGTAGTCCAATGTGAACCCAAAGATGTCAAACCTGCCATGCACCCACACTGTGCAACAATAAGTTTCACTAATCACAGTAATATCCTCTAGTGGGATCAAATAAAAGCGTAGGTACAAAACAGGCAAAGAAGTAGAACAATAATAATAGACATGATAAAGAGGATGATATCTCAAAAATAAAGGTCACGTCTCAACTGAAAATTATAGGATATGAAATAGATACACTAGAACACTAGAGGGGGGTGAATAGTGTTCTTTTAAAATTTATACAAAGTAGATTATAAATTGTAAAGAAAAATAGCAATCTCAGAAATTTACAATCACAAACACAAGGTTTTATACTGGTTCCACCAATCCGGTGTACATCCAGTCCCCAAGTAAATCCCGCTTGAGAGTTTCCACTATGATTTTGAATAAACTTACAAAATCAAAAGCAAACCTGACTAATTTGCAAGTCCCTGTAAATTGCAACACCAATTGACAAACACATTGCTAATTTGCACACCAATCTCTAAATCAAGACATTAACACCTCTCACAACTTGGGAGAACTTTTGAAACAACAATTTCAATTCCTATAAGCCTTGATTTGTAGTGTAGTGTAGTAGTGGCTTATGAATGATTCTCACTTCTGTAAATTGCCTAAACAATAAGTATTTGAATGAGATTCAAAGGCAATTTTGGAAACTTTTCTTTTTCTCAAAATCTGAATATTTTTCACTTGAAAAAAATGCACAAAGATCAAAGCTTATGGGTATGTGAATCTCTGCATTTTTTTGAACAAATAACCTATTTATAGCTCTTGAAAAGACAATTTTTTGAACTTTAAAAACGTTTAAAAATGGCTATAAACTGTCATAAATTCAAACTTTGAATTCTAGAAAAACTATATCTGTAGTCGACTACAATACAGATTAGCCGACTACACTGAGTTTAAACAGACTCTGTGTATCCAGAAAATTTCTCAGTAGTCGACTACAATGCTCATTAGTCGACTACACTGTATTTTGACAGAAACTAAAAAATAAAGTTTGCCTTCAGTAGTCGACTATAATGTTGATTAGTCGACTATACTGTAAAATAACAGAAACTTATGTTTCTGTCAAACACTTAAGTAGTCGACTATAATCCATATTAGTCGACTATACTGTAAATTTACAGAAACAAATATTTAAGTCTTATACACGAGTAGTCGACTACTATTCTAATTAGTCGACTACTAAGAGTAAAAAACATGAACTAAAAAGTTTTTATATTCAACTTTTAACTATAATTCTAATGGTTAACATAGGGGATTTCTATAGTTAACCAACACACTAAGCCTGTGTTAGTGTGTTCTAATATTGTGTGTGTGTGTGTGATCAAGGCTTGTACAATAATTCTAAGTAAAGAAAATGTAAAATACATTATCTCATATGTTCTTCATCTTCTTCACTTCATAATGCCTTGAAATCAACTTGCACTTGTTCATATTTTTATATTGAAATCTGCATATAAAAGTTAGTGCATTTGTATATAATTGTTATCATCAAAATACTATCATGGAGATATGATATTCAACAAAAATAAACTAAAATACATATGGAGTCTGACATAACATACGATGTCTTAACATGAATCAAAATGGAAAGTCAAACTAAGGCACATTGCCTTTACAAAATGAAACTAAACTCTAAGTCTGAATAAAATTTAAAACTACAGTGGAGCCTTTAATAAATCTCTCGGGATGGCGACTACGCAAGAACTTCTTCATCCTGTGGCTCTCCGGAACTACGAGCTACCTAAAAGGGTATTTTTAAAAGAAAAAGAAACAACAACAAGAGCGTCAGAGCGCTACAACAAGATTACTCCCATCCGCCCCCAGGAGAATGGCTGCTAGGATGGAGAGGAGGCTCTATCTATTAAGCATAGTCTACCTATATTATTTTCCCCGTATCTAGCGGAATTAATATTCAGACACCTACAAAACGAGACGTAGTACGTTAAGCGAAATAATCCAAATAAGGAAACCCTCATGTATATACCACATGTCCCGAATCGTAAACATCTAAACATTAATACCGAAATAAGAATAAACAATCTAATGAAACCAATAATTAGAGATCCATAACACGAGACTGGTACGTCGAGCGAAATAATCCAAGCAAGAAAACCCTCATGTATATACCATAAGTCTCAAATTGTGAATCTCTAATCATTGATCCCAACTGAGAAAAAAAAGATAGTAAAAGAAATAAGATATCAATACATCGTATTTATAATATCTTTCACAATCACTGGAGAGATAGAATAAAATACCAACACATAATTTTATATACTTTCAAAAGTAATGTATCTTAGTTATGTAGTTTACTGATAGGTCGTATTTATAATCGGTATCTGTCATACTTAGGCTATCAAGTAATTGTCTCAGTGCGATGGACTACCCTATAGGTTCCTGAACTGTGTATACGGCTCATTAGTCTCATCACGATCTCAGTGCATAACATGAGTGCGGGACGGACTACCAAATAGGCATCCTAGAAATATGGCTCACGAGCCACATCGCACCCTAGTACGGGATGGATGGCTAGATCAAGCCTCCTAAAATCCGACTCAATGGCCTGTACATGTGGAATATCGACGCACTACCTCATGTAGTACTGAACTGAGCTCATCAACGATATCCACCTCATATAAATCTTTGTACCTCTGGCATATCGATGCACTATCCCATATAATACTGAGCTATGCTCATCAATGATAGTTACCTCATGTATAAACTGTGTATATCTGGTGTGTCGACGCACTATCCTATATAGTACTAAGCTGTGCTCATCAACGACATCCAACATGTATATGAACTATATCTAATTCAAATATGATCAAATCAAAATTTATCATAATTCCCTTAGGATTCTTAAATGTATAATATAACATATTCATGACTATACATATAACATCAAGTGGCTCAAAACTCCGCAAACACACCTCAAAACAGCGCAACACAGCTCCACAAAACGAGCAGGAAAAATAGACGTGATATCTGTTAGTAAAACAAGCATATCTTTCTCTAGGAAATATTTTTACAAATGGTTTTCTGTTTTGAAAACTAGATTCACACATCTTTCAAATGACATAAGTTTGGTTTATTTTAGAGTTTAATTGTTATCTCAAATCTCTAGTTAAACATTATATAAGTGCAGCCATTTTTCTACAGGACATGTTATTAGTAAAAAGATCATATCTTTTTCTATACAAATAATTTTTAAGATTTGTCTTCTGTTTATAAACTAGATACATATATCTTTCATTTGGCACTAGTTTGGTTAAATTTGGAGTTTATTTTCTATTTCTAAATCTCAGTTAAACATGATACAATTGCTACAGTTTTTTACGGAAAATATTTATTTAGTACATCTCTTAAATTTCTCATATATAAATGAAATTATAAAAAACCCTAATGATCATGATCATGATACTATCATAAACAGGAAGAAAAAATTACTAATCTAGCATTGATTTATGTTTTAACATTAAAAATTTAAATTTTATCACATCATGTTAAGATTCAAGCATGAAAACACATATTCAACATCATATTAAACGTCTAATTAGTTATTTAACTATGGGGAAGGGTTTGGATGAAGATAATCTTCCCTTAGATGTTGTTCGAAGCCTCTGAAATAATCAGCAACCTAAATGAAGTGCAACCAAGCCGTTTTCCCCTTGCTACACGTTGATGATCTCGCCCTCATGTCGATATCTGCTTCACAAAGCTCTCAAAATTCTCAACTTTAGGGCTAGGGGTTTAGAGAGAGGAAGAGGAGCTGCTAGGGTTTAAAACTCTAATGTAAGGATGTTAATTTTCATGAAAACACATGTTTATATATATGCAAAGCCGAAATAAACCCGTTTGACCCGAACCAGGAATCCTAATCTGACTAGGAAAATGACCTTCGGTATTTTGGCTATAACTTTCATGTCCGACTTCAGAATTAGGTGATCCATGACTTGTTGGAAAGCTCTTGAAGATACCTACAACTTTTGTATTTTAAGTGTTTTTAAATCCAAATAAATCTATGAGAAAAATATAATATCTCTCTGCTAGTCATAAATTTTCAGATTTATACATCGAGCATGAATTGTGCATTTGCTCTTATATATATACATATATACATTGAATTAATCTCAAACCAATTCTTAGCATACTCAAACATCATAATATGTTATTTATAAATATATAACATATTTATTATTATTTATCACAAAATATTCAAAGTTTTAGGGTTTTACATAAGGATAGTACTAGAGGGTGATCAAAGATCAATTAAGTACCACTTTCCTTGCGGAGCGCTTTACGCAACCCCTAAACCTTGCCTTAGACACCAACTAATCTGAAAAAACTTAAACCGGTTCACTTCAAGGATTTATTGTTCCTTATTAAGTTCGAGTCCTTAGGGCCAACGTCTAATGAGTTTTATTAGGCTTGGGTAGTGTAGTGAGGAATTAGTGATTTTTGGGCTAAGAAAATGGTGATAAAATCGCTCACTTTATCTTGATTATGGGGTTTTACCCTTAAAAATATTTTTAAGTGTGTGCCAAATCAAGATGCTCAAATCACTTGGTGAATTCCTACTAACAATATGAAATGCAACCCTATGAATTAAAAGCAACTAAAAAGGATGGAAAAGAAAAAATCTTTTTTTAAATTAGGGTTAACAATCAAACAAATGAGAAGGGGGAAATTATTTGAATTTATTATCTTGTTAGTAAATGTCAAAGTGAAAGATGGATTTTATTATGGTCAACAAAAATAAAATCTTTTTTTTTTCTAAATCCTAATTGTCTGTAATTATGAAGCTAACTAAAAAGGATGGAATTGAAAACGTTAGAAAGAAGACTTATCCGAAAGCAAAATTTTAAATCCTAGTTCTCCAATCCGTGATCTCCAAGCTTGAAGCGTTTCCTTCATAATAAACACACAAGTTAAAGAACCAAAATAATTAAAACCTACTTAACCACCCTCCCCGGCAACGGCGCCAAAAACTTGATGCGACATAAACATGTACCAAAAATATTGTAAGTGCACAACCGTGTCAAGTTATAGTATAAAGATATCGATCCCACGAGGAAGGTGTTTTGTAAGAGAAAATATAAAATCGGTTCTTATGTTGTGTGCGTGACAAATAGGAGTGATGAGTGAATGTGATTGTGAAGAGATTGAGAGAGTGAAAATGGTGTGTAAATAGGCGCAAAATGTAAGTGAGAGTGGATGTGACAAAGAATGAATGTGATCAATAAGGCAAGAAGGAAAAATCAAGAAAAAAATAAAAATCAAGAATGAAAAATAAAATTCAAGAATAAAAGAAAATGTAAGAAATTAAAGATGGTGGATTCAATTATAGATAAGGGTAATCTAAAATTAAACTCACTTCTTACAAAATGGTGATTCCCTAGAGGATTCTAGCCTAAAGGCGAATCAAACAAAATAAAAATAAACAAAAAAAAACTAAACCCAAGAGGGTTCTAGCCTCAATGTGAATAGTGCAAGAATTTAAAATCTAACTATAAAATAAATTGTAAAATCTAAACTATAAAATAAATTACAAGAATTAAATACAAAAAAGTAAATCTACTCTATAAGCATGAAATAAATCTAATCCATAAGCATGAAATAAATCTAAGGAAAGAGGGATTTAGCCTCTTGGCTATTTAAACAAGAAAATAAAATCTAATTACAAGCATGAAAATAAATCTAAACTAATAAGCAATAAAAGAGAAATAAGAAAAACAAACCTTCAAATTAATCTCCATCTTCATCTTCATCTTCATCATCCAACAAAGAGAAGAAGAGAAAAATTTAAAGTGGTAAAAAAATTATTATTATTAATTACAACAAAAGTTATAATTTTGGAAGGCCTTCTCAATTAAGAGTAGCCCTCCTCTTCAAATGGAGTTACAAAAATTTTCACACCTCTAACCTCTCACTCTCTACCCCTATTTATAGTAAACATCAATGAATGAGAGCCCTTAAATTGAATCCTTATCCAAAACCATTAAAAATCAGCCATTGATCTATAACTGTTTCGTAGCCATCGATACCAGCATCGATGCTGACATCGATGACGGTATCGATGCCGTCATCGATGTCAGCATCGATGATGGCATCAATGTCCAATCAAAAATCTGCCATAACAGATGGCTTCGTCTTGTTGAGATAGGCGATTTTCATATATTATATGTTAAATTCTGCCTTCCGGATTGAGAGATATCGTGATTTCATTACGGCCAACCATCTTGAATATATTTTGTTTTCATATTTGATTTTTTTATTTTCTCCGGCTTCTACATGCTACTCGGCTTGATTCTAGGCTTGAGATTTTTGGCTCTTGCTTGTGTTCTTCATTTAATTCATGAGCTTTTGTTGAGAGATGTGATTTTTGGGCTTTATTCTTCATTAACCTGCAATTAAAGATAAAAACAATTATTAGTGATATATTTATTCATTAAAAATAGATAATGAGGGTATAAAATTATAATAAAATATGATTATCATAAGCCCATAGGGCTTTGCTGAGTTTATCATCCCAATATCGTTTGTTAGTCTTCATGGGTTTTGATAAAAGCTTGATGATAGTCTTGTTAAAGGCTTCAGCTAATCCGTTTCCTGTGGGATTGTAAGCTGTTGCCGAGACGTCTTGAATTTTGAACTTCTCGCAAAATTTAATGAATGCATTACTAACAAACTGAGGACCGTTGTCATGTATGATTCGCCTTGAGACACCATATCGGTAGATAATGTGGTGCTTAATGAACGCAATGACGTTGTTCGTCTTTACTTCTTTGAACGGAATCACTTCAGCCCATTTGGAGAAATAATCAGTAATTGCTAGAATGAATCGATCACCTTTGACTGATGGGGGATTTATAGGACCAACAATATCCATTCCCCAAGTTTCAAAAGGGCATGATGT
The DNA here is from genome assembly GCA_022839385.1 of Asparagus kiusianus. Classification (NCBI taxonomy): domain Eukaryota; kingdom Viridiplantae; phylum Streptophyta; class Magnoliopsida; order Asparagales; family Asparagaceae; genus Asparagus; species Asparagus kiusianus. The sequence goes on from BQKN01000283.1 coordinate 25,015, forward strand.
AGCCGAAGGATGCAGATGCTCCGGATGTTGGTGTATATAATTCACGTGCACTTGACACGCATGACACTTTCAGGCATATGCGACCGCATCTTTGATCATGGTGGGCTAAAAATATCCCATTCTTCTGATGCAGTCATAAAATTTGGGGTTAGGTTTGTGTGCACCATAAACCCCTTCGTGGGTCTCCCTAAGGACTTCTGCCTCTTTAGTGGATAGACAACATAGTAGTAAACCATCATACCCCCGACGATATAGCGTTTGACTCTCCGAGTTATAGTAGAATCTCGGTACTCTTCGACGGATTGAGTCCCTTTCCTTCACGTCTTCTGGTAAGATTCCATGCAAGACGTAATCGATGATAGGAAAACGCTAATCTCGGTGTTCGACTTGAGTTGAATGCACTTCTTTAATATCATCTTCTTTGTCATCTACATCGTAGATTGGCACGAAGAGTTGGTGAGTCCTCACCGTAACAAACTGTTCCGTTTCGGGAGACTGCGCCAGTGATACGACTAATGCTGCTAACTGTAGGTGTAAATTTTGATCTCCTGATACAGGGATTTCGTTTGTATTTATAAGAATAGCTTATTACAAACTAATGAATCAAAATTACAACAGAAGCTGAGAGAAGGTCCTCCTTGTTTAACGTGGGGACTTTGGTAGCTATAGGACGCCGCGCTAGGTACTCGCACCGAGTCTGCTTCCCTTAGACGATTCGACCAAGGTTGCTGGTGAGCTTCAGTACGCAGTAGAAGCCTGTGCTAGCCGAGTTTGAGTTCCCGAGTTCGACGGCAATCAAGGCCCGAAGCTAGGAGAGGATGCTACAGTACAAAGGTCATGCAAAGAGCTTGTCGTCAACTCCGTCGAGAGTTCAGAGCTGTGGTTCAGCTAACTAATTTAATCAATTGACTATGAACCAACCGAACTGTTGAACCACTAACTTGCTGAACTCCTCCCCCCTTCTCCGTGGCTAGAAGAAGTTCTTATATAGAGGAGAGGCGGCATGGCCACTCCTTGAATCATGGGATATGACCATGTACTGTTGGGAGATATCATGCTCCTCACTTGTACCGTGAGCGGCTGTTTGAGGGGCTTGGAGCACTGTACTTTCCCCCTTCACATCATGGGAAATGGGAAGGTCCACTCCTGTACGTGATACTGCGGCTGCCTAATACTTGAGTGAGTCTGGCAAGCTCGTCGATTGCTTAGCAGTTGATTTGGTCGTTCAGGTGAGCTTTGGCTGCTTGATCGAACTTGGCTCGTGCAGGCGAGTTAAGTATAGCGGCGGTGTCCAACAACTGTTAGGATTTGACTAGCCACTAGTACTATGTGCGGACACTTGATGGAGTACTGTGCTCCTCCTCTTCATGTCGCGAGAAGTAGGAAGGCCCATCCCTATACATGGTATAGCAGCTGCTAAGTACTCTAGTGAGTTAGGCGAGCTTACTGATAGTAGGCGAGTTTGGCCCTTGATTCGTGCAGGCGAGCTAAGCTTCATGCAGGCTGACTTGGCGACAGCATGGGTTTGCCCAATCACTCGTACTATGAGTGGCTACTTGATGGACTTAGGAGTAATAGGCTCCTTCATTTCACATCGTGGGAGGTGGGAGGGCCCATCCCTGTATGTGGTATAGCGGCTACTAAGTACTCTGGCGAGTTTGGCGAGCTTACCATTTGTAGGCGAATTCGACTCTTGACTCGTGCAGGCGAGTCAAGTCAGTAGACGAGTTTATGGTCACCCGATGTAGGCGAATTTGGTTATCGTATGGCCTTGGCTCGTGCTAGCGAGCTAAGCCTTTGTGTGAGCCTAATTTCTAAGTTGTGCAGGCGGCTTGAATATGTAGGCAAATTTTGTGTTTCATCTTTCAAGGTAATTTTTACCATCTATAAGACCCCCTTTAAATTTTTTAGACCTAAACCAACTCGCGTGTGGTTTGGAACACTTTGAATAAACTCCTTGATGAGTTAAGGCGAATTTGGCCCTCTCGGCTAGGTCAAGGTCCTTGGATAACTTCGAGTGGTACGAGTGCCCCCAGGAGTGATTAGTGCCATTCAGGTTGGAGCCTCCCCCAATTGAAATCCAAGCTCGGACAGTGAGCCGCGTGTCCATGGGTGAAGTTCCCATGCTTGTCAATTATGACGATGCCTCATCTTCATGCGCTTGCTTCAAGGGGAAAATCCGATGACATTTTGATCCTAACCATTGATCTAACAAGTGGTTATGCGCGGGTTGTCCAATCTTGGCTATTCCGTGCGGCATTCCAAACGATCTGCTTCGTTTGTGTCTGTTCGATTAGAATCGCCGAATCAAAATTGTTTGCTTCGAATGGTCAGCGAATCTCGACTGTTGAGATCTTATGTATATAGTGTTGATTTATCTCTTTTGTAGGAGGATTACTACACGTAAGTTCCCTTGCTTAAACCTTCTTAGAGATGACCTAGATTTCCTAGATTTGAAATGGCTTCGGGAGGAAGAACACGTGCTTCAAGAGGGAAGAGGGAGGCTATCGAGCCTGAGCCCATCATCATCTCAGACAACGAGGAGGAGGAGTGTGCCTATGTTTCTCCTCAGCGGTCTTCTCAATCTTCTCTCCCTAGCGAAGGGGTTACTCCCTTGATCCTACCCATTGCTGTGGTTCCGGTTGATCAAGAAGCAGTCTCTCCGAGCTCCCGATCTGCACAAGGCGTTCTCAGGGAACTACAGAATGCCATGAGGCAAGCGGTTTCCATCACTAGCCTTGGCTAGGGAACCTATGCTGACTTCAAGCCTTTCCTGATGGGCCACGTCGCTACTCTCAGGTGTATGGGAGAAGCTCGAGTGGCCTCACGTTCTCTGGTCACGCTCCTTAGCTTTGAGTTGCTCCTGACGCGCCTGGAGACTCTGTCGCGTGCCAACTCGGGGCCGGACGCGGAGCGGGCAGAGAAGGTAGCCAAGACCTAAGCTGAACTCGGCTCCCTGATCGAGCTGATCTAAGGCCGACGGGGGCTTAGTTCTTAGGATTTTTTTTTGCATTTTTTTGTTTTGTTTTATTATCCTTCCGTTGGGATGACTTGTTGTTAACTCGTTGGGACAATTTGTTAACACTCTAATTTTGTTGAATGAAGTGTTATGCTTTTCATTATTTATTGTTATGCGCATATACCTTCCTTTTTCTGCTTTTTCTTAGGATTTTTAGCAAATCCCCAGCTATCAACGGGTTTGGCTTGCCTTTACCGATTACCGTTTGAATCAGGCTAGTCATACTATTCCCCTCAGTATGATGAGTTTTCGAGCAGTTCCTCTTAGGCTTATTGCTAAGATTTCTACTCTGACATTTAGCCATTTAAGGCGTGGGTTTGAGTTAATCATAACTATCAGGTCGCAGTTTGGTTATATCGTAACGATTTTAACTAAACAACCATTACCCGTGAGTGCGCCCAGAGAGTGCATCCATGGGCCACATCGTTCGGTAGGTCTGATCGTGTAAGTGAGACTATTCCATCGATGGTTCAAAACTTTAGATGAGTCGGACCACTCGAGATTTGCCTTCGGAGGCGAACTAGGCCCAACAAACGAGCTGTTCGGGCGAAGCCCATTTCCGCTGGCGAGGTGAACTAGGCATTTTGCAAGCGAATTTCGCTTTACGGGTGAAATTTGAAAATCTGAAGGGCAAGCTCGCCATCTGTTCGCAGGCGAAATTCGAATTGGTGGAAGGCGAGCCATGTGTTCGTCAGCAAAGCCTTGTGCCTTGTGCTTTCCGGCTAAGGCCGTGTGGATTCGTCAGGTCACATTAAATGCGATTTGACAAAGCGGCGTCGCTTCTACACGCCTCGCTCGATGACGGATCATGGCCGTACTTTTTGATCCTAGACATTAGACCTGGCCGTGAATTTCTGTACGGGTTCCGGGTTTCGATTCACTCGACCCGTTCCCTGTCTCGACGGTTCCTCTATAACCGTCGAAAAACAAACTGTTGAGAGCGATCTGGGCCATTGATTTCAATCGTTGGCGGGCCTTTCTTTTGGTGGGCCACGTGTCTACTAATTAAGACGACGTGGGCACGTCTTTCCCTGCTAAAGGCGGCTGTAGTAGGGGTTCCCCGTTCTTCGCGCCCAACCTGAGCCGTTTGCCAGAGATTGTGTTGGAACCTGACACATCTCGACCGTTCGCGTGAGATTTGGTATCACCTTGCCTTTTCTGTGACTGTTCGATTCAAACGGTCCAATCGAACGACGGGCATTCACCCATGCCATGTATTTAATGCCTCTCCCTCTGCATTAAGGGGTGTCGTGGCTTTAGTTGTCTTTTTTGAAGAAAAACACATGCTTTCTTTTGCTGCGCTTGTAATAGCGCCGAAGGTGAAGAAGACTACTTCGAAGAAGGGCAAGGGGGCTTCCTCCTCTTACACCGTCGAGGCCGCCGTCGCTGAAGGTATTTTGGCGTCTAGGCCCTCGTCCGGTTCAATTATAGGTCTGTGAGTAAGGTGATATCCCCCGCTCTTAACCCTCTCTTTTTTTGTTATGCCGTCGTGTAGTTCGGGAAGGAGTGCCCTTCACCGGAGAGCGGAGGACTAAGCCCATACTCGTTTCCGACGGCGAGTCCGAGGGAGCCGTTGCTTCTCCCGCTTCGCAACCTGTTTCCCCACATGGAGCGGAGTCTTGCCTCGAGGTTCCTCCCATTGCAATGCTTTCTCAGGGGGAAGAGCCCGTTCCCACAGGCTCTCTGTCTCTACATGCTCGTATTGAAGAGTTTGAAAATGCCGCGAAGTAGGTGATTTCCCTTATCAGCCTTGGCGTTGGGGTCTATGCTGACTTCAAACAGTCCCTCCTGGATCGCATGGTCGATCTTAGGCAGTTAGGTGAACCTCACCTCGTCGCCCGTTGCGTGCAGCGGCTTCTCTATCTGGAGTCGCGTCTGACACACCTGGAGACCCAACTGCAATGAGGTCCCGCGATTGACATGGAGTGCTTCTTGTCTCAAGTTCGGCGTCGGGAGGCATGGGAACAGGAGGTTCGCTCGAGGGAAATAGCGGATTTGGAGTCCTATGTCGCCTTCCTGGTGGACCAGCAGCGCTCACTGGGGGAATAGATAGGCACTCTTACTTCCACCGTATCCCATCTAAGGGCTGAGCTGGAGCTTGTGGAGACGACTCTAGGGGGGCTCCGATCTGAGAGTCAGAAAGTTGACAAAGCTGTCGAAGAGGCAACCCGAAACCTTCAGATGCTACGTCAGATGACTCTGTCGCTGCTTCTACCCTCGAGGGTCGAACCCAGAAGGAAGCTGAGGATAAAGCTCAGGAAGACCATGCAAGAAGGGTGGCCACAGGTAAAGCAGAGCTTGCGTCCTTCAGCCTCCTGGACTAGACCTCGGGGCCGAATAGTGTTATGACATTTGATGTTAATAACTCGTTCGATTGTAAAATCATAACTTTGTTCAAATGTACTGTCTTAAAACTAGATGAATGATATGCTCCTTTGATTTTCGAAATGTGTTTGTGCATGTTTTCCTAGCTGTCATCGTTGACTTTTATCCAGCTTTTATTTCTCGTGGGCGAATTCGAGTTATAGTTGGATTTCGACCACTCGTGAGCTGTGAGTGACCACATGTCTAGTCACGGTCCGACGTGCTTGCTAGCTGGGTTGGCGTTGGCACGTTACTTCACATTAAAGGTGGTGTAATGGGGGGTCTCTTCGTTCTACGCCCAATCTGGACCGTTGAACGAGAGACGCACTTGGGCCGTACGTTATATATTGCCCTCTTTCTTTGTCAAAGTGGTCATTGTGTTCATTGCTTCCTTCTCGTTCAAGATGGCACCGCGAGCGAAGGTACCTGGTGTAGAGAAGATGGGAGATGACGCATCTTCTTCGGCTCCCACACCTAGCCGCGACCCGGAGTCTAAGCCCCCGGACCCCATTGCGACCCAGTTAGAGGAATTGGAGGACGCCGTGAGGCAAGTGATCTCACTCGTCGATCAGGGCCATAACACCATCACAGAACTGAAACAGTCCCTCTAAGACCGTATGGCTTGCATCCAGCACCAGGACGACTATAGGCTCGCCATACGTTGCTCGATGAGACTCATTGATCTGGAATTGCTCCTAACAAAACTGGAGGACTTGCGTCATGTGGATCTGGAGCCTAAGGTGAAGCTATTCTTGGCTTCAGCTCATCGCCCCGCCGTGTGGCAGCAAGAGTGCCGAAGGCGAGACATAAAAGACAAAGAGGCCCTTATCGGTCATTTGGATCTTCGCCACCACCTATTGCAATCTGAGATGGAGTCACTGTTTCTTTGATTTTTTAGGTACGATCCTACACGCAGAGGGGGAATCAATCTTGACGGGCCTACGCATTCAGAGCGAGACCGTACAAGGCGATCTTGCAAGGGAGAGGCGTAATCTTCCACTGCTGCTTCAGGAAGATGCCACTGCTAATGCTTCTTTTGAGGCGTGGGTCCAGCAGGAGGCAGAGGGAAAAGCTCGTGCCATGCATGCGAAGAAGATAGCCACAGTCAGAGCCAAGCTCGTGTCTTTCAAACTCCTAGAATAAACCCGTAGGATAGGAGTAGATACCCTGTTCAATGTTTTGTTTCTCGAATGTAATGTTATGACTCTCTTGATTGTAAAGTCATAACTTTGTTGAAATGTATTATCCAAAAAAATCTAATGAACATCATACTTTCTCGTGGCATAAGCAATCCTCTCAATTTTCATTATGTCGCCATTCAGCGTCTTACTCATGCGATGGGCAGATTCAGTTGCTGGCGATTTTGACCCGTAGGCGAAACTTGAGCGCTGGCGAGTTTGCACTGCAAGCGAAACTCAAGCGACAGCGAGTTTGTGCTGCAAGCGAGACTCAGGCGATGGCGAATTTGTGCTACAAGCAAAACTCAAGTGCCGGTGAGTTTGAGACGCAAGCGAAACTTAAGTTCTGTCGAGTTTGCGCTGCAAGCAAAATTCAAGTGCTGGCGAGTTTAGGCCGCAAGTGAAACTCAAGCACTGGCAAGTTTGAACCACAAGCGAAACTCAAGTGCTGGCGATTTTGAGCCGCAAGCGAAACTCAAGTGCTAGCGAGTTTGTGTTGCAAGCGAAACTCAATCGCTGGCGAGTTTGTACCACGTGTCCGGCTACGGACCCAAATGCTTACCAGCTAGGGTGATGTGGGCGTGTCAGTCCTCATTAATTACAAAGTGACGGAATGCTTCGCCTTCCGTGCTCAATCTGAACGGTCGGTTTGGAGTCCTAGGAGCTAAGGTTTTTATGGGCGTCGAGCCCGAAGCACCGCTAGAGATCCGAGTCGTTCGATCTATTTGAGGCAGCGAATCTTAGCCGTTCAGCTTTCGGCTATATAACGTGTCCGTTACTCTCTTGGTGGAGTCCTCGTGTTCGTGAAAATTCGCCTGACGAAAACTTTTACAAAGTTTCTTTTCTTGCTCTGTTCAATGGACTCTAAGTCGATGCGAGTTGCCGTCGCTGGTCCGGCCCAAGGCTCCCCCGTTTCGGAGCCTGCTCCAACGCTTGTCCTCCTTCAGAAGATGGAGGCTGACCTTCGCCGAACGGCTATCATGGTTAGCCAAGGCGTCGGGGGGTATGATGACATGCACTTCTTCGTGGCTGAGAGCCTGGAGGAGATCTGCCATGTGGGCGGTCGTCAGTTAGCCCGACGATGTGACCTAGAGCTCCATCGTTTGGAGGGGCTGATGTATCGCCTGGAGGAGTTGGTGCATGCTGATGCTTTTGACGAACCAACGCCCCTCGTGATGAGCGTCATGTTCGAGCGCGAGGCTCTGGCGAAGCGCATTCTGGTGAAAGAGGCCGAGCTTAAACGCTTGCATAAATGACACCGCGCTTTACTAGCCAAGATGGACGCTTATCACGACGCCTGTTCTTTTTCGGAAGTCGAATCCCTTCGGGGAGAGGAGGACTTGAAGAAATAGCAAGCGGATAATGCAAGGGTCTGTCGCCTTGCTACTAGGGTATCATAGTTTCTCCAAGGTCTGCGTCAGGAAGTAGAGGACGGCGCAGCTGCTCTCGTTTGTCTTCAGCAGAGGCAGGAGGAGGAGACCCGAGCTGGGCAGGTGGCGGAGCTTGTGGACGTTAAAGCGAAGATTGCCACCTTCAATCTACTGAAGCTTCTCTAGGATGTTCCCTCCCCCCCTTTTTTGGTTCTTTTTTTTGCTATAATTAAGAAAAACCCTGCATGTAATAGAATTTTACGCTTATGGGTATCATATCCGCTGTTTTGCGTCAGCCGCTTTTCCTCTTGTTTTCTGGTTTGATTTGTAAATTAGAATTTTTGGTTGATCTTTGGCGGTCGTCGTGTTGGACTCGTCTGCGCTGCTCATCGCCCAAGTCGAGTCAGCTATGGTGCTTTCTACTGTATGACGGGCCTTCGACGAGTTTGTTTTGGACTTAGTCGCTAGGACCCTCTTCTTCTTTTGGCTGTTCGTAGCGTGGGGTTGGGTGATTTGGCTGTTCGCAGCGTGGGGTTGGGTGAAACCCGACTCTCGTGTTGCGGCTTAGGCGAGTCCGAAAGGGTAACACTTAGCTCGAAACAAAGAGCGATTACTTGTGTATGCGATTAGCTCAAGACCCCAACAATGACTTACCATTTTGCGAGTTGCTGTTTGAGACAGCGGTTGGGGCATGTCGCCTGATAAGCCGCCTTTTGATGATTATCGTCATCTTCGAGGGTGACGACGTGAATGATAATTGAATCGTTCGGGGATGTAGGAATATGACGATTGATTACTGTAAGAGCCGTCGCATGGTAGGCCGCTACCCATCGGTTACTCTAAGAGAATATTAGGATCCAGAATAGGTCAGGTAGTTCAGGGATGTAGGAGTGTGACTATTGACCGAAGTAGCAACACGTCACATGGTAGGTTACTACTTAGGCCGTGTTACTTGTAGGAATAACGAGGCCATCCATCAGAGGTGATTATTAACATGATAGAATTTCGTTATGATCGGAGCAACTATGAGGACTTATCATCCCATTATAGGGGATTGATAAGTTATGTTGTCAGAGGTGAGGGTTAACATGATGGGATTGTTTGCTGTGATGTGAGCGACTTTGGGGGCTCACCATCCTATTGGAGAGGATTGACAGGTGAAGTTTAGGGCGGGACTCTTAGAGGTGAAGATTAACTTGATAGTTGATTTTGGTCCTAACTGTAGGAAGGTTGGACCAAGTGGCGATCTAGGTTACACTTAAGAACACTGTATGTAGCGTCTAGTATAGGGTTTCCCGTCGGAGTATATGAAGTAGGAACCGTTTAGCGTCATGTACCAGTTGGAAGGAGTGAGGACCAGTTTAGACTCATACACTCATGGGAGTTTGGAGGGGCAGTTTATACTCTTGCACCAGTAGGAGTTTGAAGGAGAACTAAGGGTAGTACTTCTTCAGGAACTTGCCATTGATAGGCATCATGATCTTGTCACCATTCGGTTTGATGAGACGATAAGCTCCATTCGAATAGATTGTCTCTATCACAAACGGTCCTTCCTATTTGGGCTTGAATTTGCCCTTTTTTTTGGAAGTGAGAATCATCGGTCGTCGAACGGCGAGTACTAGTTCTCCCTCCTTGAAGGATAGACGCTTGACTTTCTTGTCAAAGGCCTTAGCCATTCGGGCTTAGTAGAACTCAATGTGTTGTTGGGCTTCAATCCACCTCTCATCCAACGCTTTAAGTTCTTCGAGGCGTCATTGATGGTTGTCCTCGGTTATCATCCGTGTAGCTAGGGCGACACGGAGGGATGGAATTTGAATCTCTAACGGTAACACGGCCTCACAGCCATATACCAACGTATAAGGCGTGTTGCTGGTCGGCGTGCGAACCGTAGTGCGACATGCCCATAGGCTCTCGCCCAGCTTCTCACTCCAATCGTGCTTGCTGTTGGAAGTTAGCTTGGTTAAGATCTTAATGATTGTTTTGTTGAAGGCCTCGGCCAAGCCATTCGCCGAAGGGTTGTAGGCTGTGGAGGAAAGGTTTTGTGTTCGGAACTTGTCACAAAACCTGATGAACGCATGACTAACAAATTGTGTGCTATTTTCATGAATGATACGTTGAGGTACACCGTATCTGTATATGACATGATGTTTGATGAACTTAATCACATCATTGGTCTTGACTTCTCTTAAAGGGACGGCTTTGGCCCATTTAGAGAAGTAGTCGGTGATCGTGAGGATGAAGCAATGACCTCTTGCCGACGGCGGGGATATTAGTCCGACGATGCCATCCCCCATGCTTCGAACGACCATGACACTGTTGTTAGGTGTAGGTCTTCAGGAGGTCGATGCATGTAGTTTGCATGGATTTGACACGTGTGGCAACGCTTTGTGTAAGCAACCGCGTCGCTGACCATCCCAGGCCAAAAGTAGCCTATCCTTCGTAATTGATCCTAAAGTTTGGGTTCGGGCTGGTAAGCTCTACAAGTGCCATCATAGGCTTCATGCAGAGCTTCTTGTGCTTCTGTCTTTGAAAGACATCGGAGTAACAAGCCGTCATACGACCTTCGATACAACGTCTTCATGGTCGAATCGTAGTAGAACCTTGAGGTACGTCGGCGGACAGACTCTCCCTCCCTAGCTTCTTCGGGCAGCATGCCGTACAGGACATAATCGATGATTGGGAGACGCCAATCTTTCAGGTCGGGATGATTCGAAACTTGGTGAGCGACGTTTACTTCTAGAACGTCTTTTGGTCGAAAGAGACTTCGGCTCACCATAGTGACCCATTGAGTCGTTTCTAGTGGCTGGGCCAAGTTAGCCGCCAAGGATGCGAGAGCGTCCACGTGCGTGTTCTTGGAATGAAGCACATGCTTGATGCGGAAGCTTTCGAATGACTCCACTAGCTCGGTAGCTGCTTTGTGAAGCGGGATCAGGTCATTGTTTCTAACTTCGTATTCTCCTGCCATTTGCTTGACAATTAGCTGAGAGTCGCCGTAGGCCTCAAGATGCTTTATCTCTAACTCTCTTGCCAACTCGAGTCCAATGAGTAGCGTATTGTACTCAGCCACGTTGTTTGTGCATGGGTCCATTAGAGAAAAGGCTCGGGGTAGTATGTGGTTATGTGGGGAAGTGAGGACCACCCCCACTCCTGCAATGATAGATCCGCTCATGTCGATGCGAGACGTGCCGTCAAAGAACATCTGCCAGGTTTCCACTGGGGAGGTCGTGTTGACTTTGGGGGGTTCATCTAGCAAATCTTCGAATAGGCCAGTTTTTGCCCCTAGCGGATGACTAGCCATAAGATCACAGATAGCCTATCCTTTGACTGACTTCTGTGGCATGAAGTGAATGTCGTACTGAGACAGTAGGAGTGCCCATCTGGCCAATCGCCAGTTTAAGGCCATAGGTTGCGTCATGAAGACTCGAATGGGGTTCATCTGAGAAATGACATGGATGGTTTGGCCAACTAGGTAGTATCGCATCTTTTGGATGGCAAATACCAAGGCTAAACACTCCTTTTCAACCATAGGGTATCACCATTCAACGCCCTGTAGAGTTCTACTCAGGTAGTAGATGCCCTGCTCGTGGCCGGCGTCGTTATTTTGTGCCAAGAGAGCACCTAGAGAATGCTCCATAGCCCGTATGTCGATGAGGAATGGCTTTCCTAAGATTGGATCTGCAAGGACAGGCGGGTTCGAGAGATAAGCTTTGATCTCCTTAAAGGCCCGTTGGCAAGGCTCGTCCTACACGAAGGAAGTACCTTTCTTCATCAGTTTGGACAAGGGTTGACATTTATCCGAAAGATTTGAAATGAACCTCCAAATGTAAGCCAATCATCCCTAAAGACCCCTTAGTTCCTTAAGATTTTGGGACGGCTGAAGCTCTTGAATAGCTCGTACCTTATCTGGGTCAATTCGGATTCCTTTCGTCGTGACCACCAAACCAAGGAATTTACTGCTGGACATCCCTAAGAATGACTTTATAGGATTCATCTTGAGTTGATGAGTTCTCATGAGTTTGAACATCACCCTCAAGTCTTGGAGGTGGTCATCTTTACCGCGACTTTTCACAACCACGTCGTCCATATAGCATTCGACTGTGTTTCACAGGTTGTCTCGAAAGATCATACTCATGGCACGTTGGTAGGTTGCACCGATATTTTTCAGTCTGAAAGGCATGACCGTATAGCAGTATTGTTAGGTCTCATGTTATGAGCCTACTTCTTCTAATCTTGTTTTGATGATTACAAACAATTCCTAATATTGTTTGTCTAGTGTTTATATTTCTTATTAGGTATTCTAGACAAACAATGTAATTGGAGGATGGATGGATTGCGCTATAACGATCATATCAAATGGAGGTTGGCGGAATTGTGGAGTGAAGCATTGCTATTCAAGTTAAAGATCCAAGATCTCGCTTCATCCGCATATGTACCAAGTCAAGCTTATTGAAGATCAAGATTGCTTGGGTAATTTAGTTTTAGGTTTTATATTATGTGTGTTAGTACTTTAAGCTCAATTATATACACACATACACGTTTTGGTTTTTGTGTATATATATAGTTTATATATATACATATATGTTTTGGTTTGATTTTGTAGATATGAAACGAATATATATTCATATATATGTTTATATGTTTCATATTCTATCATATTTGTGAAAATATTGTGTTTCTAGTTTATAGACTTTATAACAATATTTTATATCCTTTATTAAGTCTATAAGAACGTTTGAAAATGTTTTTAAAGTTGTGTTTATGTCAAAACATTAAATTTCATGTATATCAACTTTTCATGTTTTGGACATACTTGCAAAATACATGAGTTTTCACTATTGGGGAATGCAATTCCAAAAATTCTTTTTGTAACATGTTTATTATCATGTTTATAAACATTTCCCAAAGTTTTATAATTTTTGAAATTTATTTGTTATTTTTAAAGGCACTTTAAAAATCAGATTTTCAGCTTGTACAGTGCCTGTGCACGTTTATAAGTCGACTTATCAGAGTTGACAAGTCGACTTATGAAATGCTCTGGAATGTGCATTTTCTCCTCTGCTGAGTCAACTTATTCATGAACACAAGTCGACTTATGATAAGTCGAATGCAAGTCGACTTATAGGCAGATTTTTGTGTGTTATTTTCATCTGGAAAGTCGACTTATGTGAACTTTCAAGTTGACTTATGTTAAGTCGAATGCAAGTCGACTTATACCAAGTCGAATGCAAGTCAACTTATAAATCTGACCGTTGAACAGTAACGGCTATTTTCCAGATCTGTTTTTGTGTGGGTTTTTGGTCATTTCCTTGGGGTTTTGGCTGATGTCTTGGGTTGTTATAAATACCCCATTGCATTTACCTCTCCCACCTAATAAAGAAAAGTTTTAAAGAGTTTTTACAAGTTTGTTTAAGGTTTTCTAAGTGTGTTTAAGAGTTTGGTTTGTGAAGATAATTTCACAAGGGCTTGAGGAGATAATCTTTGGTGTTTGGGCTTCAAATCATCTCTCTCTCACTCTTGTCATTTATTGGAGAAGTTTTCTAAACTCAATCTAGCTTTATATTTTATTGTTTGATTATCATTTTATTAAGCTAGTGTTTATATTGAGTTTAGTTGATTTTATTTATCTCTTTGTACACACACAACCATTGAGCTTATTGTATTTACATTCATAGTATAATTGGGTTGTGGGATTGTGTATCTTAGAGAGTGAGCTTATAATTCATTCTCATTCATTGTAGAGAACAAACACTTTGTATTGAGCCTAATTGTGAGGATTCACTTGTAATACACTTGTACACCGAGAGAAGTGTGTGGTGAGAGACGGGGTCGAATCCAAGAGGAGTGGCATCGGTTGACGTGCCTAGAGAGAGGTTGTAACCGAGCACTTGAGGAGGAGGACACGAGGTGTGATTGCATAGTGATTGTATTGTGAGGTGTAAACGTTTTTTCGGGTAAGAGTAGAAAACCCGGTGTGATAGTGGAGATCTCCTCGAGGTGAGGAGTGGGGACGTAGGTCAGGCGGACCGAACCTCGTGAACATATCGTTTTGTTTGTGTTTTCATTGGCGCACTTATTTTTATATTTATATTGCCTTTGTCAATTGCTCATTGTTTATTTTCCCACTATCTTACTTTGTTTGTTCACCCTTGTGTTAACTTGTATATCCTTGCTCATATATTATTCATAAGTCTTCTGCTAGGATATATTTGTTAATAAGTTTTAAATTGGCATAAATCGGATTAGATTAGCATAAACCCTATTCACCCCCTCTAGGGTTCTTTCCTAGCGGCATTAGGGTCTTTCAAGTATACCCCCATTGGAGTCTTGAATGAAGTGTGTTTTTCGTCCTCGGGGTGCATTTTGATTTGATTGTACCATGAGAATCCATCCATGAAGGACATCCTCTCAAACCCGCACGTATTATCAATGATGACATCTGTGATGGCCAAAGGAAACTCATCTTTAGGGCAAGAAACATTGAGATCTCTGAAGTCAATGAGATGTGAATCTTACCGTTCTTCTTCAGGACTGGAACAATATTATGTACCCAGTCGGGTATGTTGTTCCTCTCTGATGAAGCCAGATTCGATCAGCTTCTTCACTTTGGCCTCGATTGCCTCCATGATTTGCGGACAAAACCGCCTCTACTATTGTTTGACTAGTTTGGCGTCTGAGTCGATGTTGAGGCGATGCATGGCGACCCTGGATCGAGGCCGGGCATGTCCTCGTAATTCCATATGAAGACAACAATGTATTCCCGTATGATGGCAATGAGATCTTCTTTCTCTTAGGGAGGTAGACTATCACTAATGAATATGGGCTTGGGATTGGTCTCATCGCCCATGTTCACTTGGAGAATTTCGTCCTCGGTTAGTGGTTCACGTTACTCGAAGCGACTACTCCACTGAGCGTTGACGTGGCGGTCCCATGTCTCATCATAAAGCGGGACCTGTCCGTCTTCTGCCATTTTGGTGGGTTCAATCACAGTTATGTTGACTATAAGGTTGTTGAACAAGTTCCCCATGCTTACATCTGAGTCCCATGGTGAGGTTGTCGACGATCGATCCCCCAAACGTACATAGTCGGAGTCCTCGTTGAAATAGCAGTACAACTCCGATGAGGAAGAGGCATAGCCTAAACGTCTCCAAATCTTGTTGAAGTAATTTGAGGGTTTGCCTTTAGGCACGTAAGCAGGTCGGATGACTGTCTTTCGCCCCCGGTCGTAATTTAGGCCCTCTAGACGAGTGAGGTCGTACCCCATGTTGCTCATTATATACTTCGCAATTTGACTGTACTGCTAAAACTGAGGCACAGGGTCTTCCTCTTCAGACTCATCCCATAACGTGCGCAAAGGGTGATCGATTCGTCCAAAGATAATATCTTTTTATAGTTATCCCGTGCCGGTACGACGAGTACGGCTTGTGAAGACTTGATTGGTAGTCTCTTCGCAACATACGAGGAGCATACAGGAAAGTATAGGGAATGGTCGTTATAGAACTTCGACATTAGGTCGTTAGGTGCATCATCCTCGGACGTTGAGCAAGACGACAAATAAGCAAAGTTAAACTTCCCATTCAAGACAATCTCCTCCGCCTGAACAGCGTTGGTTACATTGTGACTTTCACAGCCAATTACAATTGATTCAAAATCATTCAAGACCAGGCCGTCGCCGTACTCGGGCTCGCTATCCGCCTCATTGCCTCTCTCGAGCTCCTCGATCGATGGCTCGTCGGGGTCCTGGTATAACAGAGAGTCTGTGAAGTAGTTCTCGACGCCCTTGAAGGGTTTCTTGTCGGTTACTACTATTTTCACTCGCTCATAATTATCCACATAATTTAAGCATTGGTGTAATGTGGATGAGACTATCCGGTTACTGTGGATCCACAGACGTCCTAAGAGCACGTTGTAGGATGGCTCAGCGTCAATGACGTAGCAGGTCACCTCTGTCTTCATGTCGCCTATTCGGCACTTCAGACGGATCTTGCCGAGCGGTCGAGTTCTAGTGGCATTAAAGCCAAAGATAGTCGTGGTAGTCGTGGATAGATGTTTCGAGGGTATCCCCAGGTGTTTGATCAATTTCAGGGGTTTGATGCTCAACGCAGACCCTGGGTAGACTTGAATTTGATCTACTTTTAAGGAACCAATGTATCCCGTGAAGTACAGTGGTCGATCATGAGAGGTGCTTTTGATGAGCATATCCTCAGGAGTGAATGTGATGCAAGGGACCCGCCTCTCGGTGGTCTGGCAGCACATCGCACATTTCCGTTCCGTGTCTTCTTCCCTCAAGAAGTGGGTGGCGAAGACTTCTGTGTCGGCCAATGCCTCTTGTAGGGCTTCCCAGGTAGGTCTGGATAACCGCAGGAGGTCATACATGGTAATTCGTGCGGGGATGCTCTTCAGCTACGCGAGCACGTTGAATCGCAAAGACTGATGCTTGAGGTTGGCCTATTTGGACTCGGAGAGGCTGTTGTAGCTGGCTTTGGAACTCATCGAACCTCTTGTCGTGGGCGCTACCCCCAGTGTGCGACGTCCCTAGTGACATTTTGGAAGAGTAATCGGAGTGTGGACCAACATTATCCTCCGTTTCAGTTGCTGGATGAGGAAGAGGTACCCACTCCTTACTCCTCGTCGGCCGCGGTAGGGTATGCTGGGCTGTCTTCTTCTTCTTCTTCCTATTCAGAAGTTGCTCCAACATTTCCCTTAAAGAGTCGATGGTTTCCTGTTGATCTTCGAACTTCTTAGCCGCTGTCTGATCATTCGGGGTGTCGGTCATGTGTGCCCTTGCCAGTTCGTCCTGACTTGAGTACGATGTTTGGTATGTGGCTGCCGCTGAGCAAACCTCATCTTCGCCGCTAGAAGGAGGAACTAGGGTTGAGTAATCAAACCCAATGCTCACCCCCGTGCGACTACGGGTATGCTGGTATATACCGTCTTGTCCACGTTGAACAAGCAGAGGATTAGGCCCCAGTAAGGAGTCCGAATCTGGAGAACCAGAAAGTATCGTCTTACCCTTGTCTATCATGTTGATTGTAGCGGACGGGAGCTCTAGGTCATCAAGGGGACATTTTCATCGGCGACTACACCTTTGACGAATAGATTTTGGTTGGGAAGGTAGCCCGGAAAGTCTTTTGAACACTGAAGGTATCCTAGTTCCTACATACTGACAATCAGTGAGTACCATCTGGATAAGCCTTTTACATTGACACTGAGGATTCGCCTCATGCATAGTGCATTTGCGAGTTAGGTAATGCCAGAGGTCTTCTTCAGGTGGTTAGCGACAACCCCCGGCATGAGAAGAATCAATCGAGTGACCACGCGAGAGAGGTTTGGACGAACTCTCTGGCGCACATCGGGTAGAATGGTTGTGTTGAGGTCAGGCGAGTTCGTCTTGATAAACGACTCCACGTTCTAGGGTGAATTTGTGCCTGTTTGCGGACTTCGTCTATCCGTTCATGTGGGCAGACTCGGGATGTCTCTCTTACGACTTTTTCTTTATTGTGAAGGCTTGTTTGGGCGTGACGCGGTTTGCTCGATGTCATTAGGGAAATCTGAGCGGTGTGTGACGCGGTAGATTACCTTTATTATGAAGGCTTGTTTGGGCGTGACGCAGTGTCTCCATATCCAGGTTAGTGGTTAAAGTCCTAAGAGTAGAACATTAGGGAAATCTAAGCATGTGTGTCGTCTTTAAGTTGGGGAAAGTGCACAATAGAATTTCTCTACAAAGACCAAAAACTTCACCCTTGTTAGAACCACCAATATATCCAAAATGATGATCTTGAGAAAGCGGCACGTTCGGAAAGAATACTACAAAACCCGAAGCAAAGATTAGCAATCACAATAAGCTGCAGATATAAATCTGAAGAAATAGATTGAAACACAGTGGTCAAGCCCTCATGTGTTAAGTATTAAACACAAGGGCCAGCCTTGTGTTACGAATCTTAAACGCAAGAGTCAAGACATGCATTACAAAAGTTGAACACAGCGGTCAAAACTAACGTTTAGAAGCTTAAACGCAGGATTCAATGCCGCGTTTCAAAATAAACACAGTGTCCGAACTCTGCGTTTTCATCAAAAATAAACAAGTCATCTTCCTCATCATCAAGAACCCATCTAGGGTTTCAGAAGAACTTTTCAAAAGCAAGTTAATTTCATTCACCACCTGACAGGAAGGCACGCGAGTTGGCGATGGCAATGATGAGGTGCCCGCAGAAACAAGAACACCGTCGGCATCCTTAGTCAACGGCATTGTCTGAGTCGCTTGCACAATTTTCGTGGAGCCTGAATTCATCCTCCATGGCACCATTAATGCTACTAGTCAGAGAAGGTGGAGGTCGCTGAAGGCTCTGGAAAAATTAACGAGAATTCTCATTTGCAAAATCAAGACGGAAGTGAAAAGAGTCGAATGACTCTTGATTTGACCACACAGGTCTATTTATAACAGCCGTCAAACTGTTAAAGCGGTACGAGATTCTAGAAGAGAATCCTAACCATTTTAAAATGCTAACTTTAGCATTAATGGATAAAGTCAGTTAGACTTTAACCTTAACGCAGAGCTCACCTCTGTGTTCAATTTCCAACCGCTAGACCCAGACCTATGTTATGAGAGTTCTTAACTCTGCGTTTCGAACCTCAAACGCAAAGGTCACCTTCGCGTTGCAATTATTCTAAACAAAGGATCCACCCTTATATTTTCAAACATGACACTTATTCTCTAAGTTCATGAATTATTTTAATGGAGGTTGTTAAACCTTTGTATTTTCTCAGTAGAATCTAAGTTATTTCAGCTGATAAAACTCTCGTCAGAGTAATTCTACACTTCTGACAATCAACACCCCCTCCCCACAGAGCTTGAATTTAGCTTGCATCACTCTCGATGTGATGACAATTCCTTTGTCAAAATCCACCTATCGATTCTCATCAATAAAATGATAAGTCTCCAAAATAACTCAAATCGTTATTAACTTACTAACTCTCCCCAACATAGTAGTAAATAACCTAATCTATCAACTCCCTTCAGCGGAGTGATAAAATTCTCAAAATCTTGTTCAAATCACAAATATTATAAGTCATTTCTCTGATGATAAACCACTTGGAGATTCTCCCTAGTGAGACGCTAAGATCCTCAAAATTGCCCTGATTGCAATATTCTTCCCGTCATGTTAATATCACACCTCTGACAAAATTAACTTATCGACTCTCCCCAATAGAGCGTAGGCCCTTAAAATTGTCCCAATCATAATATTCTTCTCGTCATGTTAATATCACAGCTCTGACAAAATCAACTTATCGACTCTCCCTAATAGAGCGATAGGTCCTCAAAATTACTCCGATCATAATATTCTTCCCGTCTCGTTAATATCACACGTCTGACAAAATATCGCCCGATCACAATATTCTTCTCATCAAGTCAATATCACACCTCTGATAAAATCAACTTATTGATTCTCCCCAATAGAGCGATAGGTCCCCAAAATTATCCCGATCATAATATTCTTCCCGTCAAGTTAATATCACACCTCCAACAAAATTAACTTATCGACTATTATCAATAGAGCGGTAAGTCCATAAATCTCTGTTATGTTAACCATATATCTCTAACAGTTAAACCCCCCCCAATGAATTTGCTAATCCTTTTCAATAAAATTAGCAAGTTTTCATTATAAAATCTCCAACGGGGTAAACTTTTTCCAGAATTACCTTCAAGGGTAATAAGGAAAATTTTACTCTATGTAAAAATTCATGCTAAGTTAATGTTACACCTCTAGCATTCCTCGGGTAATTTCATTATTTCAAGTCAGAACAGACACATGAAATGATGGAAAACTCATATCATTTTCTTTTATATAAATATAAATCAAATGGAAATGATACAAAACAGACTTGTTCTTATTAAAAGAATATTACAAAGTTAGGATTTACTCGATCATCAATTCAAAAGAGGTCAGTTAAGCCTTAACTTCAAATAGCTTCTCCTAGTGATTAGCCCGCACTATGGCCTCCGCCTTCTCCTGCAATTCACCTTCAGTGGGCACGACAATGGGCGCTATCTCCTTCTTGGCTCGCTCTAGGGCCTGAGCCTCCCTATGATAATTCAGAAGAGTATCTGCATTCCTAGCACTCAGGGTATTAACGATGGCTTCTTCAGGAGAAAGTTGAGCCTTCAGTCGTAGCACTTCAGCTTCAGCTTCAATGAGTTTTGTACGAATGAAGCCCAAAGAAGCGGTTGAGAGTTCCAATCCTTGTGCCTCTGGGCACTCTGCTCCCACAGGTGTACAACCTGATGCTCTCTTTCGACTAGATCCCACTCCATCGCCTCACGGCGAGCCACTTCTTCAACCTGAAGGTCAGCAAAGGTAGACACAATTTGCATCTGAATATTTGTACGATCCAAGGCTTTGAGCGCAGTAGTTGTGCTTCCAAATGAGAAAGAGCTTTTAAGCATCGTTCAAAGCATTGAGCATCACCCACGCTCTTAACTCCGTTCAAGCCCACCTCTAGAAGGGGCTTGAAGGAGCCAAAAGTGCCCCGACCAACCATTACAACTTCAATTACCTTCTTCATGAGATTGTTCAAGTACCCCAAAGAAATATGGAGGAAGCCAAGTGTATCTATGGGGTTTGAAAAAATTAGCAGAGATGGTCCCCTAGTCCCTGAGATAGGCATGTCAAAGTGAGGACTGTAAGGTAACCTAGGTGTGGAAGTTACAGAAGCAATAGAAACATCCAAGTGCGAAGGACTTGAGGTCAAAGCCATCATTGTCCCCGTCTGAGATTGATCCGGTACATTGACAATCCCTGTTGGTGGAAGTGAAATCCTCATCAGTGTTGCTGGCGGAATCGTTGCTAAGCTCAACAGGGGTTGTTCTTGTTGAGGAGTCATTGCTTGTATAAGTGGCTGCTCAACGGGAGGAGTTTCAGCAACGGTCTTAAGAGTGGGTGAACTTGCAATCAAAAATGGTTGGAACGCGGAAGGGAGATGCAGAGAAATTCGAAATAAACTAGCATTACCGGTGACAGAAGAAGACACAAGAGTAGATGCTTTATCCGATATAGTCTTGGGGACATCATCAAAAGTGGTGATATCATCTGTAGAATCATGTTCTTCATTCCTATCACCACCACCTATGTTAACCTTAGCGCCGTCAACTCCATCCTCTGTATAGGAAGCTTCATAATCTACCCTTTCCACGTCATTATGCTTAGAGGAACTAATGGCCGTAGCCGATCTAACTAAGGGTCCTGTTGTCGGGCTAAGTCTTGCCTCACCAACCTGTAGCATTAATACAGAAGGAGAGGTAGAGTATTGCTCCTCGTGCCCCCTTGATGTTGATACCAGAGCTTAGGGAGAGCCCATTACCGGCCTCGATTCAGCATCTGTAGCCATCAATTCTTTTCATCCCTCTTCAGGAGGATTGTAACAAGAGGCTTCACTGGACAAAGCAGGACCACTTGAACGAAGCCTAGGCCTATGTGGAAGTTCCACAATAGGAGGCTCTTGATATTCTTCTTCTTCCATAGCCTTGAAAGCATCAGCCATCAATTTTGGCTACCGCTGATCTGTAGTAGGACGCGACTCAACCATCAGTTTCTGGTGAATCCATCTATCATACTAGCCATCCTCTTTGGCCGTTAGAGCTCTTTTCTTAGCAGTTCTTGCTACACGAGCATCAGCCACTCGAGGTTCTTCCACCTGAACAGGCTCAGCTACTTGGTCCTCCTCTGGTTCAGCAGACGGGTCCTTGAAAGATAAGAACTTGTCAATCCCTCTTAGACGAGACATCTTAGACCCCCTCCTCGAAGCGTACATATGTCTGATCTCCCTCAGATAAGATGTATTCAAATTGTAGCTGGAAAACTGAGAAGTAGCAGAATACGAATTGTAGAAACCCATGGAGGTGTAAGAATTAGGTGTCTTATGGGGGAGCTTGAAGACGACATTGGTGCAACCAACCACTGAATAGTACCAGGCTCTTGCCCCTTCATATAGATTGCCTATAATCGAAAGCTGAGATCGGGGATTCCCAATGTATAGCTGGTCATATCAAAATTAACAAGCAAATGTGTATGGATGATAAGGCTTAATGAAGCACTTGCCACCTTATCTAAAATTCAAGTAGCCTGTCCTGATATAGAGCAGCCAATGGAAAGTACCCCCATTTAGCTGAGTAAATCCGTTAGGACCTACCACATCCTAGAATGTCATTTCATACACTCCACCTTCAAAATTGTGGAAGCAACGGAAGATGTGATAATTAGTGTCCCTCGACAAAATCTGGCGAATCTTAACCATGTAAGTCCCCTCCCACTTTGTAGATTCCAATTATTGCACAAGCGAGATGAATGAATCGCCTTCAGGAGAAGTGGCACTCGTTAATGAGGGACAGTGAGACACATACCAGGCCATAAGATAAGTATACAGCATTGGTACTCGGGGATTGGGAGTTTTCAAAACCTTGCTCTCATCAGATTCTACCTCCGTAACTTGGACAAAATCTAAAGCCAGCTCCCTCAACCCAATCTACAGACAGTACACCATGGCCGAAAGGAGATTCAACGGCTTCCCATGAGCGAAAAGACTTGCAAGATAAATCACTTCTACAACCAGGGTGTCAATCGGCCTAGTAGGGACGACACACCGCTTCAACCACAACATTAAGAATCTTTCCAACAATGCAGTGTCAGAGATAGGGATCTAAGCTTGATAATGGAAGATCTCAAACTCCGTGTAAGTAGGAAAAATATCTTCTCTAGCCTCATTCGTGTAAGATGAGGTGGCAGCATCAATCTGGGTCTGGATTTCCTCCGGAGTACTGGCAGCTAACCTAGTCACTTGGGCTTTTTTCTTCGAGGTTCTAAAAAAAGGTACTCTGCCCAAGAGACTTGTTTCACACCACCTCCTCGGGCCCCTATTTGTTGAGTACAGATATGGAAGGGGCACATGACTTCCCAAAGAGTGGAATAAACTTCAGGCCTAGTCTTCCTCAGAATCTTCAATTCTGTTGAGCTGGGGATGAATTCTTCATAGGGTAAATCCCCAAAAGGCAAACCTAAGATGCCATACATCTCATGGAGGGCGAAACCCAACTCCCCAATTGGTGTAAAGAAGGTCCAGGTCTTGGGATTGTATCGCTCCAAGATGGAGAAGAAATGGTAGTAACTTTTGGCAATCCGGTACTTGGTGGCCATCACCAGAGTCTTTAAGCCAGCTCGAGCGAGGGGAGCATCTAATTCCTCCAAAACAAACTTAGTCATGTGGGTCCACCATCCCGTCATAGAAGAATGATCCCTACCGGGGGATCTAAACACTTGAGTAGGGAATTTTCCTTTTGCAACTATGAACCATCTGACAAAGGTATTGGCCGGGCTAGCCACCTCACCAACTGGGTATTCTTTAGCAAACATGCCAAGTCTCAAAGCCGTCACCTATCTATTGTAGCCCACTATGCGAACACCGTGGAATGTTAAAGTTCCAATAGCAACTCTGTCTTGTTCTTTGATAAGATCCCAATCCATATGATGAGGAACTGAAGCACATTAAAAATATGATATTGGGAACATCCTCTCCATATTAGGAAGAAAGAGATGGCGATCCCCAACCTTCCTTAACCATTTATAGTCCCTGTCATAAGCGACCCCTGCTTTGAAATCAACAAAGTCGCCAAAAAGAAATGTGGGTTTGGTGAATGGTTTCCTACTCAGGCCCTCGAACCTGACATCCGTGACCAACATTCGCAAAATCCCAGGGGAAGCCTGAGTGATCGTCTCAACACGTTCCTTGTCAGTTAGACGAAAGATGGGGAGCTCTTGGCATAAATTAAAAGGCATGTTTACATCCACACCGCCTTCATGGCCAAAATGATGGCGGAAAGGGAGGGGCTCATTAGTGTAACACACTGCAAATAAAGAAAGCAACTAGTCAGTACAGAAGCAGAATTAAAAAGACTCAATTAAATGCAGATGTTGAATCCTACGTTATCCAAGTCAAACGTAGAGGTTGAGTGCTGCATTAGCAAATTCAAACGCGGAAGTCCAATCCTACGTTTCGAACTCAAACGCAGAAATCAAAATTTGCATTGACGAATTCAAAACGCGAAAGGTGAATCCTATTTTGGGAAATTCAAACGCGGAAGTTGAATCCTGTGTTTTGAATTCCAAACGACAGGATCCCAATCCTGCGTTACATGATCATAACGAGTCTCCTCATTGATTCGAAGGTTAGAACTTGCCATAGCAAGTTTTACAGCCACAACAGCCTCACTTACCATCGACTAAAGGAAATTAAGGTGGCAACATGCCCGCTTGAGGCACAGCACCGCCGACGGGCGAAGCCAGCATTGAACCCTGAGTCGCGACGACATGCCCGCTTGAGGCACAGCATCGCCGACGGGCAAAGCCAGCATTGAACCCTGAGTTGCGGCGACATTGGGTTTGGTGGGTCGAGAGACGGTCTTCTTCCTGGGCACCATGGATGTCGCTTGATGAGGAGGATAAATAGTATTCACCGGAGTTTAAAATGAAATTCTTTGTTGAACAATTCAGAGAAGAAGAGAAAATAGTCGAAGGACTCTTGATTTGACCCCAGCGATCTATTTATAGATAACTGTGAGTTGCCAAATAAGGATGAGATTCTAGGCTAGAATCCCGCCAAACATGACCTCTGCATTCATGTTGGTTGAATTCCTGAACACAGAGTTCACCCCTGTGTTTCAATGCTCAAGCACAAAGTCCACGGATGCGTTTCAGTGCCACAAAGGGAAATGTTTTGACAACCAAGGCTACGACACAGCTTCAAATAAATAAAGAGAAGCTAACAATGGCCATCAAGGTGACTAAGGCCGAGAAAAAACTAGTTTATGACAAGAAGCTATGCAGCCTCTTAGATGAGTACAGACAATAATTCTAAAATTATCAAGCTCGATCCTCGCACAACTCATCCTTTTGAATGGGTTTACATTCCAACAAAGATTAACAAAGACAAAAGATGATCAACCTCACTGAAGAAGACCCTGTTAACAGGTTTGTAGCGGTTGTTTCTATGGTGGCCTCGCTATCATCGGCTCTCTTGTTACTTAACTCACGTAGCTGCGTGTTGGGTGTTCATCAATACCTACAAGAATCTTTTGACTAGTGTTATTAACATTGAATACACCTCTTCATAGGTTGAGTGGAGTATCTCAAGGATTCAGACAAAATTCAAAGAATACAGCTCTTCACAAGTTGAGTGGAGTATCTCAAGGATCCAGACAAAATTCAAAGAATATGCCTCTTCACAGGCTGAGTGGAGTATCTCAAGGATCCAAACAAATTCGTTATCACCATCGCTCTTGTTGACTTAAGAACAATGACTTGAGCTTTAGCTTGTTTGACTAAGTTCATTGTCATCAAGGCACAAAGTTATCTTGTTTGGTTTAATCAAGTAGGGTTACAGTATTCTGACAACCAGGTTCGTGATGTCTTCGAATCAGATGGAGTGAACAATCAATGACATATAGAGATCCAAAGTATAACAAAAATTCATCCTAGTCAACCGCAAACTTTCAAAAACTTTGAAGGGGGTTCTATAGGCTGTCTAAAAATCACAATAGATGGTTGATCCCCATCTAGCTTTGATGATGGAAATTACAATCTAACGATTTCTACATCAACATCTCGACAATAAAATTTACAATCAGACGACATTCATATCAACAAATAAAAGCTACAATTGGAGGATTTTTACATAGATCGAGAAAGGTTACAATTCAACGACCTTCACAACAACTGATGAAAGTTCTAATTCGACAACCTTCATAATCAAATGTGAGGGTTACAATTTGATGACTCTCACATCCAAAATAGCTAAGGTGAATATTACAAAACATTGGTCTTCACAACACTCTATAGGAGAGATTACAAATCAATAATTTCTTGAGCTCTGCGTACGACCTTTAAAACACAGGCGGCCCCTGCGTTTTCAAATTTTGGTAGAAGCCGAACTCCATGTCTCAGTTCTAAGACGCAGAGTTAAGGCCCCGAATGCCATTGGGCATTTGCTGACTCATTCAACGTGAGCCGAACGGTTTCAAAACTGTTTTCCCATGATTTGAGGGAATCTCGCCTACTTAGGAGCGGATTAAGTGGTCAGTTACACCTGTTAATCCCCTCTAAAAACTAGAAAATCAATTGAGTTAAGGGTTGGATCTTTTTGACATAAAAACCGCACAAGTCGGATTTTTAGTTCGGATTTGGAGGAATTTCTTGAATTAAAAAGGGCCTAAAGGGATCGGCATCATTCTTCAACGGAGATCATCTTCAACTTCAGCAACAAACAAATCTACTTGGTTATTAACCGAATTTTCGGTTCAAACAACTCTGTTTGATAGAGTTTTAACCCATTCTGAGTTCTTAAACTCGCTAAGAGTTCTCTTTCAAACTTGCCATGCAAGTTAATTGTTCCAGCAAGGTGAGACATTCGAATCGTCAACAGAGAGCAAATTCGACGCGAGCATTTAAAGGAGGCACTCCATCGCCACCGTGAAGAATCTAGAATTAAACAAATGGGAGAATTCAGATCAATTCTCTTTTCTTTTGTAATCAGAAATTCGAATTGTAATTGAGATTGAGAGAGTTATAAATATTCTATTTCTAAGCAGTTAGAGAGAATAAAATCAAATACAGTTCTTTCATTTTTATTTCACAAATTTTCCACCAAACAAATCAATATATGACAATCTTTTTTATAAGAGAGGTAAACCCAAATAGCGCACAGGAAGAATTTCTTTTGGAAAATTTAGACAAGAGCATATCTGGAATTTTGGACTTTCATCTACACCACTGAGATAAACAGAGCACTTGGCAGGGTTTGTTTCCAAACCTGTCACTCGACTAAACTCTTAGAGGAAATTGTGTAGTTTCATAATAGAATTTATATCAGCTCTAGTAAAGAGAAGGAGATCATCAGCAAAAATCAAATGATTGATCCCAAGCCTGGCACACTTTGGATGATATTTAAACAATCTGTCATTCTTGAGGGACTTTAGCTTCCTTGACAAATATTCCATCCCTGGAACAAACAAGTGTCAAGATAGTGGATCCCCTTATCTTAGACCCCTCTTGCCTTTAAAATACTCATGTAGGGAGCCATTAATTGCCAAAGAGTATTTAGCAGTTGAGATGCACTCCATAATACATCAGATCATATTATGGGGAAAATCCAGGCCTTCTAACATTAATCTAATGAAACCCCAATTAATTGTATCAAATGCTTTTCTCAAGTCAACATTGAGGATAGCTCTAGGGGAAACTTGCTTTCTTTCATAGTGCTTCACAAGCTCATGTGCTAAATCTATGTTGCTAGGCATGAGTCTCCCTTTGACAAATGCACTTTATGCATCACTATTCAAAAAACCCATGACATCTTGTAATCTATTAGCAATGATTTTTACAATGACTTTATAAACTAGATTACAGCATGAAATGGGATGAAAATCCAGAGGCGGTTCTAGGATTCAAAATTTTTGGAATCAGAGTGATGGTAGTAGATTGAACGTACCCAGGAGTTTCCCAGAGTTAAAGAATTCTTCAATAGCAAGGTATAGATCCTCTCTAATAACATTCCAGGCAGATTTGAAGAAAGCTGCATTATATCCATCTGGTCCTGGAGCTTTTGTATCCATCTGGTCCTTTAATTTATCTCATTGCATTTCTTTGATTTAGAGATAAAAATGGCCATTTGAGATCACTTCCATATCAAGTTCAACAATATAGGAGGAAGTACCTAGAAGATTCTTGTAGTAATCTGTAAACTCAGTGATAATCTTAGGCATATCTGTAATTCTGGTACCATTTTTAGAATATATGGATAGAACCCTATTATGATGTCTCTTACTTTTCATAACCTAATGAAAGTATTGAGTGCATTTATCACCATATAAGCTCCAGTGAATATTAGCTTTTTGCTTGTAGAAAGAGCTTTCACAGTTTAGAAAATTGACATATTTAGTGATAGCTTCCTTCTCTCTTGATATAAGGCTGGAGTTGAGAAGATCCATACTCAATTGTTTATAAATATCAGTTAACTCCTCCTTTGCTCTTTGAACTTGCTCACTAATATTCATAAAATGCCTCTTATTCAAATCTTTTAAGATAGGCTTCAGATACTTGAGCTTTGTGTGAAATTTGTACATATTAAACCAAACAATGTCTTGTTCCTAGACAAATTTAACTATTGGAATAAAATCAGGATGCTTAGTCCACATGTTAAAGAATTTAAAATGTCTTTTTCCTTCAAACTCATCATCACTAATTGTAATGAGGGCAGGAGAATGATCAGAGCAAATTGGTGATAAGAAGTCAACCTGACTTAATGTGTATTTGTGAAGCCAATCATCATTTACCAAAATTCTATCTAACCTGAACCAAATTCTTGATTCGGCCTCCTATTTATTGCACCAGGTGAAGAAGCAGCTTGTTGATTTGATATGTTTTAGATGGCTAGAATTAATAAAGTTATGAAAGTCAGTAGTTTCTAATTCAGCAACTTGAGCTCCACCTAATTTCTCCTCGTTATTCAGAATGGTGTTGAAATCACCACTAATTAGCTAACGACCATTAACACTCTGCATAAAAGTTTATAGATCTTTCTAGAGTGTTTTCCTTTCCTCCATTTGGTTGAGAGCATAGACTATAGTGATTATACATGAGAGCCTGTCATCTTTAGAATCAACTAAACATGTCATATGCTGTTTTGTAGATAAAAATTTCTAGACAGTGAGCAAATCATTATTCCAGAAAATCTAGATCCTATAATTACCAGCTTCATGAGAATTTAAAATCCATTCCCAATCTTTGGCTACCTTCTTTACAATGAACTATATTTTATTACTATCAACTTTGGTTTCTAATAGTGCCAAAAAAGATAATTTGTAATCATGAATAACCTTCTTAAATATCATGTGTTTAGAGGATTTGCTAAATCCTCTAACATTCCACAAAGCTAGATGCATTATTGAGTAGTACCACCCCTATCTATGCAAGAGGGGTCAAAATCAGGCATCTGATGCTCCAAAATAGAGAACTAGGAATGAGAAGTTTGAAAAGAGGGCCCGGTAATTCTTTCTCTATTCTTTCTCCCTATATTTGCTTACTCACACTTGTGAAACCAGTTGCATTGACAGAAGGTGAGAATTGGATAGAGTTTGTTTTACTAGGAACATTTTGTCTCTTTTCATAATTCTAGAATGCATGATTACCAGAACCTATCATGTTGTTGCTAGTTTCACCATCTCCTCTCATAACATATCCTTAATGTACATATTTTTGCAGCAGCACTTGTGCATCAATAGCTTTATTTTTTCCAGAATCACAAACAACATCTTCCTGCACTGATAGAATTTCCTACTGTGCATGTTTTTCAGATACATGACCAGACTGTTCTATATTGACCCCATTTTCAACATGCCTTTGTTGCACTTTCTTTTGATGGTTTTGTGAGAGATTTCCAAGCTAATTATCATGCTTATGTTCCATCAGCAACTGTTCACCACCCTGTCCACTCTGTCTATTTACAGGCATCCATTGATTTTTAATAGTGTGTCTCCTACAATATTTAGTTTCATGCCCAACCATATTACAAAAAGTGTATCATCTTGGTTTAAATTCATATACCACTTTTTTATTATAATTCTTGCCATCAGGCACATGGATTGCAATAATATCAGGTAAAGGTTCTTTTAGGGGTAAATCTATTTCTAGGAGAATTCTAGCATAACTGAGCCGCCGTCTTGTGGCAGTGAGCATATCAGTAGTGATAGGATTACCAATCATGCTTGTAATTTTGCTTATACCAATTTGAGTCCACAAATTCAGATGTAAATTTGGGAATTGAACCCACATTGGATATGTGCAGGTTTGAAATTTTTCCAATTTAGTGTCAATAGTCCAAGGCTTTAAAACCATCGGTCTAGATCCAAAGAACCAAGGGCCAGCTTCTAAAACCTCATGCATTTGCTTTTCAGATTGAAAATCAAATAAGAACAATCCTCGTTTAATCAGAGAAATTTTCGGAATTGAGATTTTACCCCAAATCTTATTCACGAAAGACTCCATGGATTTAAATTTCACATTAAGCCCAATGACATATCCAATCAAAGCATGTTTCCAATAATCCTCTCCTTCTTTCCATTCTTCATTAGTGAATGTAACAGTGTTAGATTGCACAGGTTGGACAAAATTCAAGCAAAGACCATTTCCAGATTTTCTATTATCCGTAAAAAGGCAAGCAAATTTTTTCTTTATTTCTAGAGTATTTTTGTCCATGCTATTTACATTTTCCTCAGCTTTATTCTTCGATTCATCAATAACCTCATCATCTTGACCAAGATTTTCATAATCAATATTAATATTCAGTTTTTGAACAATAACCGATTCATGAACTTCATTATTAACATCATCAGACATAGAAATTTCAACCAATCCAGAATCAGATTCAACTTCATCGTCATCCGCCTAATATATTGAGTGAGAGGACTTCCTAAGATGATGAGAAATCAATGATCCAGATCTCAACTGAGAAGATAATGGATCTGATATTAGATCTTATTTTGCCAGAGCTTCATAGATCATGATTTTCTTCTTTGCTCCCTTCGGACCAATGCTCTCCATCTTAACGGATATCAGGGAACTTTCAATGATGTTTGGTTCTTCTCCAGCTTTTGTTGATGAATGAAATGCAAATAATGAATCTCTCAACTCTCTATCAATGATTCCTCTACCTATCTTCTTCTTTCTCATTTGAATCTAGGCGAAGGTGCAAGTTAGCAAAGATAAGATCTCCCGCTAACATACACTATCAGACAGCCCGCCCAAGTGTTAATGTACTTTGACCACTTTCGTAAGCACCTGTTTTAAGTAGACTTAAGGGCACATAATTTTGGTTTATATGCACCCAATTTTGTAGACATTCTATATACAGTTGTACTTTTCTCAAAATATAGCTATGCTTGGCTCTATAAATATTCTTCATTAAAATGGTCAAAAGTTACTTAGTAATGAATACCATACAATATTTGCTTATCTAATAAAGCTATTTCATTATAGATAGTTGGACAAGGAAGACCCCGACACAATCAAGAAAATAGTTAAAGTAACCATTCTAAACTAGACCCTAACATCTTAAATCCATATTTGGCAACATTAACTCAACTCGAGCAAAATTAAGGAAACCAACACGATTAGTCAAAAAGGAGACGAACCACACATAAAAATGTTTAGCACTTGGTGACCGAAGAAGACAAGGCTTTAGAAAGGTTCCTAAAGTTCAACCCTCCAAAGCCAGAAGATGAAAAGAAGAGTTATCACTTGAAGCTATTTGAGAATATTTTTACTACACTAAGATATGATGATGAAAGAATAGTTCCTTATGAAGTATTCCAACTACAAGCAGCAATACGAGAATGGTTGATGATGATTGATGAAAAGTGGACCCAAGAAAATACACCACGAATATGGGAAAACTTCGTTAAGGAATTTAGTGATGAAAGTTTTCCACCAATTGCTAGGGGAAAACAGGAGGAAGAATTCATTTCCTTAAAACAATGAAATATGAATGTTGCATAATATGCTGCAAAATTTAAAAAGTTGATGAAGTTTGCAAAAGAGATAGTTGATTTCGAAGAATGCAAAATTAGAAAAATTGTCAAAGGATTAAGAAATGAGTTTCAAGATGCAATGATAGCTTTAGACATTTCTACCTATGCTAAAGTGGTAGAATTAGCATCTAAAATTGAAAAGCGATAGGATGAGCAAAAAAAACCAAGGACAATCGTCAAAGATAAGATTTGGTCTAGTTACTAGAAAGGAAAAGGGAAATATGATGCTAAGAAACCTAAAGTTGATGACATCTTACCACAAAATAGGGGTAATCCTCAGGATTGCACTTATTGCGATAAGCTAGGACATAGTGAAGATTAATGCTGAAAGAAGGTAGAAAAATACAAATTCTGTAGTGAGGAAGGCCACTTCATCAGAGACTGTCCAAAAACACCAAGAAAAGCTCACCAAGGGCCACAAGATACAAAAGGAAATAAGCCTCGTATATCTAGAAAGGCTTGGGTGTTAGACAAGTAGGAAGAAACAAACACTTCTTCAGTGATAGAAGGTACACTCTTAATTTCAAATAGACTTGCTAAAATTTTGATACACGCTAGATCAACACATTCATATGTTGCACCTCAATTTGCCGAGTTTATTGATAAGGATATGAATGAATTACCTTACTAGTTGGAGGTAAGTACACCTCTAGGTAATAATCTCATCACTGATCAAGTATACAAGTCCTATAATTTAAGGTCAATAACAATAAATTTAAAGCAAATTTAATTATTTCTACATATAAAGGAATTTTATGTACTATTAGGTATGGATTGGTTAGCCCAACATCATGCTCACTTGGACTGCCGAGCCAATGTGGTGAGATTCTGTCCATCCGGATAGTCTGTGGTTGAATTTAAAGGAGAAGGTAGGAAGATATCTCCTACATTTATCTTAGCTGTGAAAGCTTGAAAATTGTTATGGAAGGGACACAAGACATCATGAATAATCCAACCCACAAAGTAAAAGTAGATGAAGTTCTTGTTGCAAAGGAATATCCCAACATATTTTCTAAAGAACTATCATCCTTACGTCCCGGTTAAGAAATTCAATTTGGTATTGAATTAGTTTTAGGAGCGACCCTAATATCAAAAGCTCTATATAGGATTACACCTATAGAATTAAAAGAGTTAAAACTACAACTACAGGAACTACTGTAGAGAAATTATATTCGACCTAGTACATCACCACTGGGAGCACATATACTATTTGTAAAGAAAAAAGATAGATCATTGAGACTCTATATAGATTATAGAGGCCTAAATATTTGATTAGTTATAAGGATCAAGAGTATTTTCAAAATTAGATTTAGGGCTAGAGTATTATCAATAAAAGATTAGGGAAAAAGATGTCCCTAAGACTATATTCAGAACAAGATATGGACACTATGAGTTTGTAGCCATACCTTTTAGGTTAACCAATGCGCCAATTGCTTTAATGGATCTCATACATAGGGTATCTAAGCATATTTGGATCAATTTATTATCTTTATTGATGATATATTAGTTTACTCCAAAT
>BQKN01000283.1:69325-96618 GCA_022839385.1 Asparagus kiusianus
AGAGGTCCCATATTCTGGAAATATAAAACAAACACGATTTAGATAGGACTACTAAAAAAAGTAAGTTCCATGACATTTTTGCTTTTTTGCCTTCTATGTAGTTGATGGTAAAGAAAATAACTTTCGTCAACTGATTACCTACAAATGAGACAACCAAAATGGATGCTTCGTGTGTGCTCCATTCTATTGATGTAATAGGTTGCTTATGGTACTCAAAAGTATGAAACCAAGGAATCATCCTGCTGATGTAAATGGATGCATGTTAAGCTTTGAACTCGTGCAAAGAAATAAACATAACAAAGCAAGTAGTTTTCCCTGTCAACAAATTACAGAGAGGATATACTGACAATCTCAACCCACCACAGCAGGTTTCATGGAACCTAATCTAAATACCGGAGCCATTAATGGGTCAACCTAATGTGATGGGTCAACCTAATCTGAAATTACTTGAACAAAATCTGAAGTGTGTATGGAAAAGGATTAAGGGGCTTGACTGAGATAAGCACTTTATACTTAATGATGAAACTGAATGGCATGTATGTTTATTGAATTGTGAATCAAGATAACATTCTAGAATTCACAGTAGTAGCATTATCTATTAACGTTTTCTCTCAAGAGTATTGGATGTTGGCTGTTCAATAATTTTAGGAACCATTCATTACAAAAGAAGATTCGAATTATTTAAACAGTTGATATATGATCAATATTATTATGTCTAAGAAAACCACTCTGAACATAGTTCCAAAGTGATAGTACTATTGGGAGGATATGCACTTTAATAAAGAATTTGTAATTATCACCAGTGAACTGGATAGAAAGATTACCAGAGCTAGCATTCATAAAGTCATAATGGTAATTTTCTCTAACAATTTGGTGTTAAGTACTATCACTTCAAGAAAATTTATATCAATATCAATAGCACATAGTAGTTAAGCCGTGAAGCAATTTGAGCTTCACATACCTTAATAGCATGTGAAAAGCTAGTTTGGTAAACTGAATTCCTAGCAATCTCACATAAATCACATGCACTTTACCTATAAGAAAAACATTGTAAAAGAATTTCAATGATAATCCAGAAATAAGGAATTGTTGCTTAACGGTGATATTGCAAGCCTAATATGGGCAAACAACTACAGTAAGATAATAACTTGGAATGAAAACCAACTGACAAGTCTGTACAAACACAAGCATGTTTGCATAGCAGCACATTTGCATCATGGCACAACATAACATGCATGAAATTAATTTTGTCTCAATAAGTAAAAAATATTTCCATATGCGGACAACCTAATTGGAAAAATAAAATCTTAGTCAGTTAAATATGATAGATTTAAAATGATATGCAAAGGATCATTACTAAGGAAGACGCGTTATTATGATAAATTAATTATATTAGCTTGGATGAAAAAGGTTTAGCAATAAATGTGGCACATACCTGCTCAGGAGTTTTTTCCCCAACCACTGCAATCCTTCACTATTATTACTTACAAAATGAAACAACTCGAGCAATCCTTCACTATTATTACTTACAAAAGGAATACGTAAATGATATGTAGTGTCAATACTCATTTTTGTATAAATACCGTATATTTTGTTTCTGGTTTTCCCTAACCTCTGCATTCTGGTCTAGACCTTCCAAGTGTAGGTGCACCGGATAGTGGAACTATTTCCTGAAGCAACAAAATACATTTCATGCATGTCAAACAATCTATAAGCTACAAAATGTTAAAGAGATTCATATAACATTAACATCAATTTTGATGCAAGTGTGAACCTGGTCATTAAGTCCCGTTCTGTAGAATACATTTTGTAAATGTTCAGCATGTGAAGGTGGTCCTGCATCTAATTGGAAAGTGAAAAAATGAATTATTAATTTGAAATGAAGCCTGAGCTATATAAGACAGAGTAGCACAAAATCAGAGTGTTAAACAAGAAAAAGCATTATCCAAGCACCTGGACCAGCATAAATTGCATATACCATATTACTTCTTTCATGTGTTTACATTATAATGGGATGAGATCTAGAAGACGAAATTTATGCGAAGATATCCTTCCTCAATTTTAATTAGATTCATGCTCATCCATTAAGCATAAGCATTTTATTGTATCAATTATCCATTATAATAGTGGGTGTACAAATCCTAAAGCGAAGTTCTAGTGAAAAGGTGTTAAAGATATAAGTGGAAATGAAATTCAATTTGCAGTCAAGATTACAGGTATACAGTTGCTGATTTTTTTGTTACAATATCAGATGCATGGGGACAAATTTTAAAGCACATCAAATGTATTCCATAGCTTAAACAATAAAGCATATGCAATATTGAAGTTTATTAGACAAAAAAATAAAAAATAAAAAAAATAGTTCAATTAAATACATGTGAAAATATGTAATTTAAGTGATTGTTTTTATTGATTTTCCCATATTATCATATTAATTTTAAGAAACATGGCTAAAAAAGTACCAGTAATATTGATTTATTTCTTTAATTATTTCAGGAGAAAAATGATAATTTTTTAAAGTGTAGGTTATGACAACTGTTTCCTCAAGTAAATAATGAAGTAAAGTTTATGAAACTACATTAAAAAACAACTAACAACAATGCACTTATGGGAAAAGCATATGTCAACAAAAGGCACCATTCAGAAGAAGGAAAAAAAAAGTCAGCTGATTTAGGAATATATTTTTTTTCCTGGTGATCACTATGTCAATGATGAAAAACTTGGAAAATCAGTGGATCAACTATCAAGAGGCAAATATATGAAGAAAATAAAAACCAAATGCACATAACACTTAATGTAGTTTAGCATCACACTAGGAAGTTTCCCCTCTTCTGGACATTGTTCAAGTCCAGTAACATCTACTCTTCCATACTTCATGGGAATCTTGGGGCCGCCAGCCTCCTGAGAAATAACAATAACTCAATTATGAATAATTAAACAATTCTGAACTTTGATCCTAAGTTAATATAATGAATAGACTTTAAAAAGAAAAGGAAAGTAGACCTCTACAGTTGTAGCACTTGCTAACTGGAATAGATCAGCATAAGTAACACCTGGGTACTTGTCCTTGATAGGTTGAATAAGCTTTAAAGCATTCACAAGGCATGTTACCATTATCATGATCTTTGAATATTACTAAGCAATGAGATTGTGTATTAAAATGCTAATGAAGATATACATTACCAACATTGGCTGCATGTTTAAGTTCAACTTCAAATCGTAGACTTCCATTAGCTCCTCCTCTTTTTGGCCATTCTTCAATATTCTTGTCATATGTACTCGCATCATGTCACCCTAAGCGGATCTGCCAACAGGAATCAAGCAGATGATACACTCATCAAGTTTTGTACTAAGTTATACTTCATCTAAGAAGATTCATAGGAAATCCAAGAAAGAGAGTGCATATACAAATAAATTTCAAAATCAAAATCAAAGTACAGAAACTACTCAACTCATACCTGAATATTTTCTTTGATTCATAGCTAAAATCAAATCTTACCTTCTTCGATGATTTTCCTTCATGATCCTAACTGATGCCCAAAATTTGAGAACTGAGGTAGAGGGGATGCGGTGATGATGATGACAATAATACTCATCTTGGCAATTGATGAATTAAGAAAGTGGGAAGGCTTTCCCGGAGCATAAGCGTAACCCACTGAATGGTTATGCTGGGATTGTCGTTTTCAATCAGTGCATAACCAGCTTGCATGAGCGTGCAGAAGCACAGGGATGTTTGGATTTCATTGGGGGTAGTAGAGATGAGTTTTCCTAGTTCTCTAAAAAAGAGCAGTCTTACAAAATCCTCCAACACCAAGAAACACCAAAAAAAATTAAACTAAATCAAAAATTCAATCACGAGCTCAACAAATGCATCCACCATTACCTTCCAAGAACGCCCAGTAGCCCCAGCCTGCATCCTCTGCATAATCAACTCCTTTGGCACCATAATCGCCGATGACACAACATTCCACATCGCCCCCGCTGTCGGCAGAATCAAAATCAGAGGGTAACCCGGCAACTTCCCCTACATCACCTTTCCAAACTCGCAAGTCGTGAAGTAAATCGTCGAGCTCATCGACGACCCGACGAGCACCACCGAAATGCCATGGTAAAACCCTAGAATCCCATCGGATCTGAAGGTCTTAACGGCAGTGTCGAGGGGCTTGGTTTTGATGGTGTCGATGGCGAGGAGGTAGACGTAGGTGAAGGCGCTGGCGATGCCGGCGGCGACGGTGCCTATGAGGGATCGGTCGAGGAGGTAGAGGAATTTCAGGAGGGATTTGCTGGGGTTAGGGTTTCGTCGAGGGGAGAGGGAGAGGGAGAGGGAGGAGAATGAGGGGGTCTGGGGTTTTTGACGTAGGGTTTGCTAGTGTTTGGGGAGGAGAGGAGGAGAGTGTTGTGGCTGGCGAAGAGGGAGGGGAATTCTTGGAGGTTTGAGGAGAGAGGGAGGGACGAAGAAGAAGAGGAAGATTGAGAATGCGTAACCGACGGAACGGAGAATAAAAGGAACGAAGGGTTTAGTGCTGCTGATTTCTGATTCTATGTAACGATAAAAAAGGTATAACTTTGTTATATTTACTATAGGTAAAGGGTAATTTAGGATAGAGAAAGTTTTTCTAGTACTCCCTCTTTTAAAGGGTAGATAGATAAATGGCACAGTAATTTGCTACAGTAACTGTCATGAAAACTTAATTGCTACAGTGCTATTAATTAATTATAATTACTTATAACAATTAAAATAAAGCAAGAAAACGGTTACCGAAACCGTATTTTCCTAGAATGAATAGTAATTACATTTTTATGAATAAGGAAAATAATTCTCTGATGAACAATGCTCTATGTAAACAATAAATATTTTTTTTAATAATAGGAACAGTAATCGAAACTTTTTTAAAATGAACAGTAATATTTTTTTAAATAATAATTTCAGATTTAAAACAATAGCTATAAACTACTCAATCTTCTAGTTTGTTGGAAATTTATCAAATAAAATTATAGCATGTAAAAAAAATCAGAAATAAAATAATAAGAAAGTCTAGCCTGATCAGGAGCAGTCGTTTAAACACTGCCCTAGAAGCGGTAAAAATCCCCGGAAGCGGCCGACCTTTGTACGCTGGCGAGAGAACAGAGCTTCAGCTCAAACGAAGAACGGTTGCCCAAAATAACACCAACATATGAACGAAAATAATATGCAGAGGAGAGAAGAGGAAAAAGAGAGAATTGTTTCTATAGTTTCCAAATGTGAATAAGGGGTGTATATATAGGGTTGAGAAAGCCATTACAATTTCTACAATTAATACGGTAACGTTCATTATAAATTTTCGTAACGTTCCCCGTAATGTATAGTCGTTGCGCATGTTTTAATTGTATTCATAACACTATTCCATGAGGGACTATTCATGAAGGCAAAATTGCCTTTTCTCCAACAAAATACCAACAGTATTATATAATTTTAGCTTCACACTCTAAATTAAATCTTGTATAATAACTCTAAATTGTGGGTGTGACACATTGTCTCATTTGTTTTGAAGATTTGATGAGGTTTGACGAGTGGAATATGAACTAAGATATACTATATAATCACCTTCAAATTTATCCAATACGATATTGTTCACAATATCAGCAGTTTTATTTCTTGGTGTTATTTTCGTTCTCTCTTTTACATACCTTGTATCTAAATAGTTGTAGAGAATACCCTTATATATGCAGGAGACAATGTCTTAATTGGCTTTCCGATTGATTCGATGATGAATTACTTTGGGATTTTAATTTTTGACTATTTATCCTATTCATTTATATCATTAGAAATATTAGTACCGTTACCAACATTCAAAACCACTAACCGAATTCAGCTTTTGTCATTCCTTCATTGCTTTCACTATTTTCTTGAATTCGTATATTCTGTGTTAGAGTGAATACTTCACAGCGAATCCAAAGATTTGATCTACTAATATATGCATGTATCAAGTCATATTTTCATCATCTTGGAACTGCAGGCCAGGCTCTTGTAGATGTAGGCCAGTGGATTTATATTGGGATACTTTACTAATAAATAGTGTTCCTAATATCTCCTAATAAATAAATCTTAGCCTTTGATTTATTAATCCAAGGCCAAGAATATCTCATCCTTATCCTCCCCCTACTTTTGCTCATGAGGAGATCTTGGACTTTGATTGATAAATCAAAGGCCAAGATCCCATTAGGAGATATTAGGAACCTTATTATTAGTAGAGAATCCCAATCCAGTGGATTTATGACAAAAAGTAGGCTAGGCTTTGAACATGTAGATGTAGGCCAGCGGATCTATGACAAAGAGTAGGCTAGGCTTTGAACTGGCTCTTGTAGATGTAGGCCGACGGATTTATGACAAAAAGCAGGCTAGACTATGAACGTGTAGATGAACGTGTAGATGTAGGCTGGCGAATCTATGACAAAGAGTAGACTAGGCTATGGACCGGCTAGATGTGCGTGGCTAGGTAAAAAAAATAAATGAGTGGTAAACGAGTGGTTGGCAGACCTCAACAGAGAGTCACGTACTTGCTCAAGAAGTTGAAGTGAGAGAGTTCTTCTTCTTTGTTGGGAAAAATAGCAGCGGGATTTGAAGATGGTGGAGAACCTTCGGCTCTGATACCAGTGATCGTGAACAAAGAAGAAGAGAAAAGAACGATGAGTTTCTTTGAGGGGGGTCCGGTAACATGTAGATGGTTTGTTTCTGTGTTGCATTTTCTCAATGAGAATACTCTACCGTTTATAGATGCCAAACCAATCATCTTCATCCCCTCAAAACTGCCTCTGAGAGATTTTCTCTCAACAGACCTATTTAACACGATTTTCTCAAATAAAATATGGTTATTTGGTCATACAAGACCGAGTCAAGATAACAGGAACCACCGGTAGTATTTGTCTAAAATCTCCTCCTAGAACCATTATGAGTCCCCCAAAAAGCTTGTTACCTATTACTTTATTATCTCTTTAGCCAAATATCTCTTAAATACCTGTCAACGGCTTCAAATGCAAATCTAAGCATCATAGGTGCCTCATCCCGGATTATAAGCGAGGTTTGTTTTAGTAAATTTGCTTCAGGACTTCCTTATATTATTAAACATGTTGATGTCTCTTTTAGTAGAATTAGTATCTGTAATCTTGAGTAAGCTGTTCATGAGTTGCGAGGAAGTAATAATGCCACAATCCCAAAAGAAGCAACTGCTATTACCAAAAAATAAAACATTCAATTTCATAAATAAATATAACATCTATAGAACATTCAAGAACTATATAACTTGATACAAATTGTATTCTAATAGCTTGATAAAGTAAAATTCAATAATAACCAGTGCTTAAAAGGAAAAAAAATATTTCTGTTGAACTAATAAAATAGTAGAATTAAACATTCCACAAATTTGTAAATATTGCCATAATAAATATGTGAATATCTTGCCTATGCTGGTAGATTCAAAGAAGAAAATTTTCCAATCAGATACTTGGGTGTCCCTCTGATTTGTAAGAAACTATCGTATAGGGACTGCAATGCACTCATAAACAAAGTGTCTAACCAACTTCAGATTTGGCTGAAACATAAAAATCTTACCTATGCTGGTAGATTACATGTCATCAGGAGTGTCATTCTGGGGGTGCAGGTTTATTGTACTTCAAATTATATCTTGCCTGTAAATGTTACCCGCAAGGTTGATGAAATGTGTAGGAACTTCCTTTGGAGTAAAACAAATCAAACTTCAAAAGCTCCTCTCGTTGCTTGGAAAACTGTAGAAAACTGTATGCCTAGGAAGAAAGCAGGGTGGTCTTGGGGTTTTTTCTGCCTATACATGGAATTTGGCTGCAGTTTTGAAAAACTTGTGGTCCATTCATATAAATAAAGAATCTCTATGGATCAAATGGGTTCATGGGACTTACTTGAGACATAGAGACATCTGACATGTGTGTGAAAGGAAGGGGGGTTCTTGGATGTGGAAACAAATGTTGAATAAGAGTGATAAAGCTGTGATGCACTATGGAGGGATTGATAATCTAGTCCAGTTCCTGTGCTCCTGTTTTGGTAATTCAAAAGCTCAATTCTCAACTTTATACAATGCTTTTTCCCCTGTTATACATAGAGTTCCATGGCATGATACTGTATGGTAAAGGATAAGCTACCAAAAACACTCTTTCATTAGTTGGCTTGTTGTTCACAACCGACTGCTTACACAAGACGGGTTGTTGAGGAGGGAAGTCATTAATACAAATGTATGCAGCTTATGTTCTGTCAACAGCTTGGAAAATAGAAATCACTTGTTCTTCGATTATAGTTTTTCAAGTGAGGTGTGGAATGGCATCATGAACTAGCTTGAATCCACTTGGAAGTCCTGCAATTGGAGACTTTTATTGGACTGGTTTTGTACAAGAGTGAGAGGGAAAGGATTCAAACAAGGGATCAAGCGCATGGCATTTTAAGCTACAATTTACAGGATTTGGGGAGAAAGAAATGTTAGGATCTTTAAACTTAAGAATAGAAGCGTTGAATGTTTGATCAAGGACATAAAGATGGATATACTGATCTCAAATCTGAATTCATCGCTCTCAGCTGAAAACAAAGCCTGGTTAATCTCATTGTAAAGGCTCTTCTTTTGTTTTCTTTTTTAGAGCTTTTTGTTATAGGTTTTTGATATCTCAAAAAAACAGTTTTGAGATCTTGATGTACAAAATTTTCTCATACTGGTTGATGAATAATCTTTTCGTTGACCAAAAAAATAAATATGTAAATTTTGAGTTTTGCAAACATTGCAAATAAATAAAACATCCAATTGCAATAACTAAAACATCCATAGAACATTCAATAACTTGATAACTTGATACAGAGTTTATTCTAACTAACAACTTGATAATAAAACAGTGCCATAGAAGTGAAAAAACATCATGCTGAAATAATAAAGTACGTAGTAGAATTAAACAATTCTACAAATCTATAAATATTGCCATAGAATTCAAAATTAAACATTCCTACAAATTTATAAATATTTCTATAGAAAATTCAAAGAATTAAACATTGCCATAAATATATAAATATATATCTCTGAGATTTGTAACTATATATATTCAAATAGCATTTATAAAATCCTGTGGACTAAATTGCTATAAATGAAATCTAGCTTTCCCCAAAATTAGAAGCAGTCATAGGACATGGAAGGAGTAATAAATGCAGAAACTAAATGAACAGTTGAATTAAAATAACTGAATAAAAATTGAAACTTGAATGCCGAAATGAAGAAACCGAAAGCCAAAATAAAGAAATTGAATGCCGAAATGAATACATGCATAACTTTCCCAAATTGCATCAAAGCTCCTGTGCATTTCTTCTTCCTTGAACTTGAACACCCAGAACGCATAGAGAGAGAGAGAGAGGATGTAGTGAGATGTACAATTAGGTGAGACGTAAATTTGAATTTATACGGGTATTTTGAAATGGAATAGCATTTTTAATGAGCTTGCAATCTACTCCTCTATACAAACGGGAGAACATAAGATTTACTACCTGTGCTACAGTAACTGCTACAGTAACATTTACTATAGCACTATTACTCTAGCTACTTGGTACTGGATACTATACCGTTTTTTGAAAAAGTACTGCATCACACGGGAATAGTGCAGTATTTTTAAAAACTGTAGCAGATGCAGAACTGCAGCAATCCAAATTTTTTTAAAAATTACTGTAGCATAAATCAGAATTACTATGACAGGGAAAAAATAACATGTCGTGCTTTGCACGTGTTCACGACTAGTACATTAAATGCGAGAAAGGAAAAGGTAAGGAGAGGGTGCAAAAGTGAGAGAGAGGTAGAGGATTGTGAGTGGGGGCCACAGTCGTGTGTCCCTTCTTTGCGCGTGAGGAGGTGTTTCCGAGAACACCCAAGTTAAGCAGGCCAGGCCCACCCGCTATTCCTCATAAACCTCCTATAAATAGGGTTGTAACTTTCTAGGGTTGTGTGCAAGGGGCAAAAGAAAAGAAAAAAACGGCGGAGATTTTTTTTCGGTTGTAGCATAGTACAGAGGACTTTCGGTTGATTTGGAGGAGATTTTGAGCACTATTTGGAGCCGACTTTGAGAGAGTTTGGGCATCTCTTTTAAGAGATTGTTTGAGGGTTTTATTCATGAGACCTTGTGTGATTGTAAACTCTATTTGTATTATCTTTCTCTCTAATAGTAGATCTCCCCCCTCCTTGCCCCGTGGACATAGGCAACTTGCCGAATCATGTAAAAGTAGTTTGTTATGCTGTGATTTGTAGTAGCTTGTTTAGGTTCCCTCGACAAGTCAGTCCTAGAACTGATGAGAGGAAGAGTGTATATCCCACTTTGTTAAGATATATCACTTTCGGTTCATGTTTCTTTTGTGAAACAGGGATTTAGTTAAGATCTACTCTCTTGTTGTGCACCAGAAATACTGCCGAAATTTTCGCTGCGCATAACAAATGGTAACAGAGCTTTAGGTTTGGCTTGAAGCTTGTTCAAAGGATTGGGTGAACGATTCCTATCTGAAGAGTTAGATGGACAACATGGGAGAAGCAAGCACATCAGGTTCGTCGCTTATGAAGGCGATACAGAGTCTGAACATCAATAACACAAAGATTGATGTTCCGAAGTTCGACGGCATGATTAATTTTGGATTGTGGAGATGTCAGGTGATGGACGCCTTAGATGCACAGAATTTGGAGGAGATTCTTGAGTTATAAGAGAAACCCGAAGATATAGAGGACAAAGTTTGGAAGAAGATGAATAATAGGACTTGTGGAGTTATTCGGTCATACTTGACGTTGGATCTTATTTATGACGCAATGAACGAGACATCGACAAAGAGAATGTGGGAAACACTTAATGAGAAGTATCTTATGAAGAGCATTGAGAATCGGCTTCACTTGAAGAAGAGATTTTACAAATTCAAGATGAATAGGGGAGTTTCCATCAGGGAGCACGTCAACAATTTTATGAAGCTACTTTCAGATATGGCTAATGTGGATATCATGATTGAGGATGAAGATAAGGCGATGTTACTTTTGTATTTGTTGCTCGAGGATGATTACGGTATGTTCATTCTCACTATGATCAATGGAAGAACTATTGTTAGCTATAAGGAGGTGAGCTCAGCTTTGGTGAATTATGAGTTGAGGAAGAATGATGGTGAACCCTTCGAGAAAGCATCGTGAGATGCACTAGCAGTTCGAGGCCCTGATTTAAACTGCCACCAGTTAAACCACTCAAAATTAAAGAATAGAGATGCCTATAAGAGTGTTGGTAGAAATCAATATCGGTATTGTAAAGAAGAAGGACATTGGAAGATTGACTGTCCAAAGTGGAAGGAAAAAGCTGGGAAGAATAAGGAAAAAGTTGTACAAGCTTCAGAAGTGAATGTTGCAAAAGCTATTGACGAACATTCATAGTTAGATTCTTTGGGCTATTCGTGTCCTGCACTACCGTTGGTTTGCTATGCCGACTCCACGGAGTGGATGCTAGATTCAGGAGCCACATATCACATATGTCATAGAAGGGACTGGTTCTCTAACTTTGAGGAGCAGGAAAGAGGGGATA
Source organism: Asparagus kiusianus (assembly GCA_022839385.1). Lineage (NCBI taxonomy): Eukaryota > Viridiplantae > Streptophyta > Magnoliopsida > Asparagales > Asparagaceae > Asparagus > Asparagus kiusianus. The sequence continues at coordinate 80,900 of BQKN01000283.1, forward strand.
TCGTGCTTATGGGAAATGACCATGTATGCCCTATTGGTGGTATTGGTTCAGTCCTGATTAGGATGCATGGCGAAGTGGTGAGAGAATTGAAAGAAGTGAGGTTCATGCCGTAGTTAACGAAGAACATTATTTTTCTTAGTACTTTGGAGGCAGCTGGTTATCGGGTGACCATAGAGAATGCTACAACGAAGGTCAAGAAGGGTTCTATGGTGGTGATGTGAGGAGTCAGGAAAAACTTTCTATACTATTTGAAGGGCAAGACAGTTAAAGGGGGTCTGGCAGCTTCTATCACTACAGAGGAGGATACTATCACATTATGACACATGAGACTAGGACACACAGGAGATAAGTCCCTATAGTCATTGGCGAAACAAGGGCTATTAAAAGATCCTAAGACCTGCAAGATGAAGCTGTGTGAGCACTATGTACTTGGGAGGAATATGAGAGGGAAGTTTGGCATCACTATTCATAATACCCAAGGTATATTAGACTATACTCACACAGACATTTGGGGCCCTTCAAAGCATACATCACTTGGTGGGGCCAACTATTTTGTCACTTTCATTGATGATTATTTCAGGAGAAATTGGGTATACCCTATGAAGCATAAACATGAGCTACTGGATATTTTTGTGGAGTGAAAGAAGAAAGTGGAGCTACAGACATGTAGAAGGGTGAAGACTCTTTGTTCGGACAATGGAGGAGAGTATAAAAGTTATCCGTTTCTGTATTTTTGCCGGGATCATGACATTAGACGACACTTCACAGTACGTGAGATACCGCAACAGAACGGGATGGCTGAGAGATTGAACCGTACCTTGTTGGAGAAGGTGCAATGTATGATGGCGTAGAGTGGATTGCCAAGATCCTTTTAGGCCGAGACATTGATTTATGCAAGCCATCTCGTGAATAGGTTTTCGTGCATTATGATACAGGGGAAGACTCCTATGGAGCGTTGGTCTGGTTCGGTGGCTAATGACTATGATTCGCTTTGGATATTTAGTTGTCTAGTTCATTACCATGTCAGTGATGGTAAATTGAATCTGAGGGCAGAGAAAGAAGTCTTTGTGGGCTTTAGAGAAGGAATAAAAGGCTTCAAATTGTGGGATTCATAGGACTAGAAAATAGTTATTAGTAGAGGTATTACATTCAACGAGTCGTACTTGATGAGGCCTCAAGTCCCTCAGCGGGTAGAAGGAGACCAGACAAGAGGGATATCACAACAGGTGGAGGATGATGTGACTCCACCCACTCCAGATAACATTGTACCCATTGAGGCTCCTACAGAGGCAACACTGGAAGGAGATAGGATGACAGCCGGGTAGTTAGAGGATACAGTGGATGGTGAGACTCAGGAGCAGGGTCATGCTTAGGAGTCCATTGCAGCAAATAGACAGAGAAGGGTGATTTGTCGACCAGCTAGATGTAATGATGTTATGGTTGCATATGTCTTATCAACAGAGGTCGTTGATGATTTGGTTCCTTCTACATTCAAGGAGGCAGAGTCTAGCTCTGATTCGATCAGGTGGAGGGAAGCTATGAAGGAGGAGATGCGCTCTCTTCCGAAGAACGATACTTGGGAACTTGCAAAGCGTGATTCGATGCTTGATCGAACTACCCCTAGCTCATTCTCCTTATGGTGGATCTCCAAAACTTCAAGTGAACTTGGGGAAATTAGAGACTTCTTGAGACACAAGGCAAGATATTCACCCCCGGGTTTTTAAAATCCTACTACTTTCTCTTACTCAAAGATTGCTAGTGTTTAGTAAGATGTAGAACTCTCTTATTCTCTTATGGAAAATAACTTAGCCAAGTTTTTATTCGTTCATTAACCTTTCGATAAGAGAGAGAGAGAGCTCATATTTATAGAGTGAGATATGTCATGACTCATCTCATGAGTCATGACATGAGTCATCAAAAGTAATGATTCTATTTATGAGTTATGCAATGACTCATCTCATGAGTCATGCAATGAGTCATGAAAAATCAAAACCATGTGCTCAATACTATGTTCCCAAACCATACCACTTAATGACTCATTAATCATGGTATAATAATATGTGTAATTCATAAATAAAAATACCACATCGTTATTACTAATATGGTATTTCATAAATACGATATTTGATATTTTCTAGTCTTTAACTAATAAGTCATCATATTATGACGAAAAAATCAACCAGTTGACTAAAAGTCAACTGTTGACCAAAAAGTCAACTAGTTGACTAAAAGTTAACTTTATGGGAAAAATTCTGGAAATCATTTCTTAAAACACATAGCATTCTGATTTTACCAATACATATAATCGTTTATGTGTATCCAAAAAAATCATTATGCGTATCAATCATACACATTACTCTATAAATTTGTATTTCATAGGATTCAATCACGCGCTTGGTGTGACTCTAGGGCCTAACTTAAAACTCGATAGTGGATCATATCCATATGTACAACAGAGGTGCAAACTACACATGAAGACTACCTGTGTATAAGTTGTGATAAATATCTGCAAGATGCTTACCCAATTTTATCAGGATCACTTAGTGATAATACTATACAGTCCGGTCACTTTGTCAAACCATGTCAAACTATCAAGCCTAGGGTATGGTAAACTAACCCTAATAGTTTGATTAGTGTTTGTTAATATTAAACTCATAACCTTTAAGATCAAACTGACACTCGATTTATCTTATTCACCTCGGTCAAGGATTTCCAGGTTATAGTTATATCAAACAATCTTATATCATCAATCCCCTATACTGGGAGAGATGAATCCTATCTTGGCATCTCAATATTTACTTATGTTTCGGGATGCACCCAACAAGAACCTTTATGCACAACTCAATGAGAACTGTGGTTAGGTAAAAGTCTAAGTACACCTATACTGACATGTAAGATATGAAATTACCCTAGAGGGGGTTGAATAGGGTATTGTTCTAATCTAATCTGCTATTAATGCCAATTAAAACTTATTAACAAATATCCTAGTAAGTATGATATTCAACAACTTATATGTTCAAGGATACGTAATATAAACAAAGGGCGATATAAATGTAAACTAAAATACAAATGAGATAGTGTGCAAATAATCAACACAAACACACAAAGATGATCACGGAGTTCGGTCCTTCTGACCTACGTCTCCATTCCCCACTCCCGGGGAGAATCTACTATCACAACGGGTTTTCAACGTTCACTTAAAATGTTTACACCTCACAATCAGTTTTCTACCTCACCGAAAACCTTCACAATCTCACACACTTATAATAACTGTTTTTGTCAAAAGTTACTTTTTCCATTGCTGTTAAACCTGTTACACCATTCATTGATTACAAGTTCAAACTGAAAGAAAAATCAATCTTTTTATAAGATCTTCTTACAATGAAAATTAAAGATTACAACTTTATCTAACAAAACGCAGCAGTATTTTATCTCATGTTGCTTTGCGTGGGATTTTTGCCTGTGCCAGAGACGCGTTAGTCCGTGGATCACCGCGGATCAGATCCGGTTGACAAGCTTAATTATGCTCTTGTTTCACGAAGGAAACAATTGTAGCAGTGACAATAACGACCAAGTGAGATTATGGTTCTTCTCAACATCAAAACAAAGTTTGATCCGAAGGAAAGAGGGAGAGAGAATCTTAAATATTTCGAAAGCTTTTTCTTTATGAAAAAGTTCACCAAGATCTGCTAATTCTCCTTTGAAATTTGTGGTTTACTGCTCAAATTGACAGCACCTCGCCCTCAGATTTTAGATCCTCTCCAATGAAGACCATGAGCTTCTATTTATAGGCTTTTGTCACCGTGTTTTCTGATAAGATTAAGTGTTTTGACGTTATCTACAGTTGATAACCGCTCAACTGTACTTAAGGATAGCTTCAAAATAGTTAGGAAGGTCCTGGAACGAAATAATCCTTAAAAAACATCGAAATTCGCATTTTGAGAGGTTTAGGAGGCCAAAATAATCGTGGTGGCTTGCATGGGTGCGAGCCACCATTTGGTGTCTCGCACTCACGCGAACCTCCTGGCCTGTTGTTGTGTCTTTTTGACCCTTTTAGCTATTTGTATCTCCATTGTTCCGCTTGCTTTCGCCCTTTACATGTGTTTTATCACTTTGTTGACTTGTGTGCTTTGCTTTATGTGTTTATCGGCGTCGGATAATCTTCCTTGATTCAGATAATAACGTTCATCATCTTCTCTCCGTCTTGAATGGTGTTCGAGGACCTATAGGTAATTTTTGATACCTATAGATACCCCCTCCAAAGTGTTCCAGTCTCACTTCTTTTATAGAAGAGCCTGAAATGCTTTGGATGTGATAGGCCCAATTTTCAGTCGATGTGAAAGGGTCTATAATTGGCTTTAGTTTTTTGACTTCTTTAGTCTTCAATCTACCTGGTATTTGGTCGAATAGATGAAGTACTTCCGGTGCTACGTTTATCGTCTGACCATTGTTGAAGTCTCAAACTGAATTTGGTGTATTGTTTCTGAACTTAGCTCATGCCATTGAGTTGACTTTGAACTGGTCATCTTCATTGGGAATTCATGTCTGAATGTGATCAAACTCCTTAGAATCATCCTTTAACCCAGAATTTTTCTTAGCCTTATTTTGGCAAGGCTATCAACATGTTGACCGGCGTGAATATAGTTTATACTCATACGTTAACTGGAGTCTTCATAGTTTAAGCTCTTAAGACGTTGGAGCTAGGAGGACCAGTTTATACTCGTATACTCTTGGGAGTTTTGGGATTTAGTTTAACCTCATATACCTGTCAGAGGTTGTTGGGTTATTGATGCGGTATAATTATGTACCAAAATTGCAAATGCACAATTGATCAAGTTATAGTATAAAAAGTATCAATCCCATGAGGAAGGTGATTTTAAGAGATTATTAGATTTGGTTCTTATATTGTGTGCGTGACAAAATAGGATTAAAGAATAAAGGTGAGAGTTATGATGAGTGAGAGTGATTGTTGTGAATATATGCAAGTAACAATAAATTGAATTTTAGAGAAGAGAAGTAAGAATCAAAGAATAGAATAACAAGCAAGAATAAAAAGATGAAGTAACAATAAATTGAATAACAATAAATTGAATTTTAGAGAAGAGAAGTAAGAATCAAAGAATAGAATAACAAGCAAGAATAAAAAGAGAGAAAAAACAAGAAAACAAAAGATGAAGGATTCAATTAAAGATATGAGAAATCTAGAATTGATTCCACTAGCTAATCTCAATTACAAAATACAAACTATTCTTTTTTTATCACATTTTACTTTAGATTTATTAAGCAAAGACTATCAAACCATTTAAGAAAAGTATAACCTATCAAATTATCATCTAAGGCAAATTAACATTCATGATAAGAACAACAATAAGATAGTACTCCTAGAATTCATAAGTACAACCTATCAAACTGTTAGCCTTTTTATTTTGATGATGTTTAACAAACAATTTACTTCTAATGTTGTTTATCTAGTGTTTGTATAATTCTATTTATTGTAGATAAACAACAAGTTGGAGGTTGGATGGATTGCGTTTTAACGATCAAATCCAATTGAGGTTACCAGAATTATGGAGTGAAAACTATGCAATTCAAATTGAAGATCCAAGTTCTAGATTCATCCACAAGTATACCAAGTTGAGCTATATCGAAGATCAATCAAGCTTGGGTATATTTAGTTTAGGTTTTATATTATGTGTGTTAGTACTTTAAGCTCAATCATATATACACACACATATTTGGTTTATATATATATAGTTATATATATACACAAGTTTTGGTTTACGGACTTAACAATCATTGTATATATATTTCATTAAGTCTACAAAATTATTTCATAGGGTTTCAAAATATTGTTTATGTCAAAACATCAAATTTTATGTATATCACATTTTTATGTTTAGAACACACTTGCAAAATATATGAGTTTTCACAAAAAGAAAATTTAATTTGAGAAATTCTTTTTCTAAAATGTTCAATTTCATGTTTATAAATGTTTTCCAAAGTTTTATCAATTTTGGAATTAATTTGTTATGTTTATTTAAATTTACAAAATCAAGTTTTTAATAAGCTCATGTTCGTGCACATGTTCGTGCATGTTTTTGCAAAATAGATGCGTTTTCACAATTGGGAAATGAGATTTGAAAAATGTCTTGTTTAAATATTTATCATCATATATACAAACATTTTTCTAAGTTTTACTAATTTTGGAATTATTTTGTTATTTTCAATTGAATTTACATAAACGTGTTTTCAGCAGTTTTTTTTGGAAACTATATATCTATATTCAAACAATTATTTCTCTCAACTGGAAAAATATATTTCATAAATTATTTCTCTAACAAGTTCATCTACATGTATAGAACCTTCTTTCAAAATTTTATGATTTTTGGAGTTGATTTACTATTTTTAATTGATTTTACAACGTCAGATACGTAAAATTTCAGCATCTGTCAAAATCTAGAAAAGTGCGGTCCACCGTCACGGTCGACCGTGCTACAATGCGGTCGACCTCCATGATCGATCGTCAGAAGTCTAGAGAGTAGTTTTGCAGTTTTACTTCTCACGGTCGACCGTCACGGTCGACCGCCGAAGTTACCGTTGCACAGTAACAGTAACTTGTTGGTTTTTGTTTTTTAGTGGGTTTTTGGGGTTTTTTGGGTTGTTTTTTTCTTCCCTATATATACCCCTTTGTTATAACTATTTTCTATGACCAAGGGATGTTTTAAACAAGTGTTTACAAGAGTTTAAGTTTTGTTTAAGTGTGGATTAAAAGTTTCATGTTTGTGAAGATTGTTTCACAAGAAGAGGATATCATCTTTGGTTTGAGCTTTCCACTTTACATCTCCATCTCTCTTATTCTAGAGAAGTTTTCTCAACTTAAATATCTACCTTGTTTATATTTATATTATCATATTTATATTTGCTAGACTTTAATTGAGTTTGATTTTATTTCTTTTTGTTTACACACACAACCATTGAGCTTATTGTATTTACACTCATAGTATAATTGGGTTGTGGGATTGTGTAACCTAGAGAGTGAGCTTATATTTCGTTCTCATTCATTGTAGAGAACAATCTCTTTGTACCGTGCCTAATTGTGAGATTCACTTTGTATTACACTAGTACATCGAGAGGAGTGTGTGGTGAGAGACGGGGTTGTTTTCAAGAGGAGTGGCGTCGGTTGACGAACCTAGGGAGAGGTTGTATCCGAGCACTTAAGGAAGGACACGGAGAAACCAACACTTAGAGGGTGTGGAGTGTAGTTACATTGTAAGATTGTGATCGTTGATCGGTGAGCATTGAAAACCAATATTGTGTGGTGTAAACGTTATTCGGGTTAGCGTAGAAAACCGGTTATAATAGTGGATTTCTCCCCGGGAGTGGGGAACGAAGACGTAGGACGGAAGGTCCGAACTCCGTGATCATATTATGTGTTTGTATTATTTATATTACCCTATCACAATTATATCTTTAGTTTAGATTATTTACCCTTGTGTTGTTTATATATCCTTGCATATATTTCACCATATAGGATATATCTCTTTGTTTATGTTGTATATTATTGCTCATAACATATTATATATCTATCTTGTAAGAATAATTTATTAATTAGTTTTAATTGACATAAAATCGGATTAGATTAGCAAAAGACCCTAATCACCCCCCTCTAGGGTCTAACAATTGGTATCAGAGCTTGATGCTATTTGATTTAAGGTCTAATTGTCTTGAGTTAAAGATCCAAGTTATCTTTTTGTGCTAATCTTGTTTTGATTACATTTGTCTTGCTTGCACATATATATATTTATCATGGACATGAATTGTGCACATTTGTTAGGCTATGAATCAAATGTTGCTCCTAAATTAGATAATTTCCCCTATGCCCAATGGTGTGTTAGATTTAAGCTATTTGTTAGATCTAAACATTTTGCTTTATGAGAAATTATAGATGATGCTTATATTATGCCCACTAAGGAGAAATCCAAGTGGAATAAAAATGATCATCGAATGTTTACAATGAATAATATTTTGTTAGAATATTTGCTAAATACTTTTGATTCATCTATGGCTAACAAGTTTTTTCATTTTGATAGTGCTTACAATTTATGGAAATTCATAGAAGCATACCAAGGAAACTTGGAGGAAATCTGATATAGGTTGGAGGATTCTTTTTCAAGTAATATTGGAGCTTCATCATGCACACGACCACTAGACGATAGCCCTAGTGTGGTATGCGGTTCCGAACCCGATAATAATTTCTCTAGTGATGAACTCGCTTGTGCGTCTAAGAGATTATTTCATGCCTACAAGAAATTACAAGATGATTTTATTGATTTAAAAAGCAAGCATGATAATTTAGAATCTGATCATGAGGAGCTAGTGTCAAAATTTGATGTCATTGCAAAAGAAAATGTCATGCTTAAGGAAAACAATGACATGTTAACTTTGGGAAATAAAAAATTAACCACATCTATAACTAGCTTATCTCATGAAAAAGATATGCCATGTTAGAAGTAGAGAACATAAAAAATGATACTGCTTCTTTTATAAATAACTATTTATGTTCCACTTCTAATAAAAATACATATGTCCCTAATAATGATTTGAATCTTGTGAATAAACGCATTTCATCTTTAGATTCAACTTTAAAAATATGTATCAATAATCATAAGAAACTTATGAATATGTGTGCCAAGACTAAGTCAAAATCATCCACTCATTATGTACACATGTATAGCAAAACTTATAAGTGTTCAATTTGCGGCCGTCAAGGTCATTTAGCTAAGTTTTGTTATGATGCACACAAACATAAGAATTCTAATGCTCCTTGTGCATCTCATGTAGCTTCTTCATCTTGTACACTTACACATTCACATGCTCATTCTCACAAAGTTCATCATAAGCATGCTAGTATGTTCAAGTGTGATTATTGTGGTTGTTTTGGTCATTTGGCCGAATATTGTTTTGATTTGAAAAGAAAATCACGTTTGCCAAATGTATTTAGTAGACCACATGTTTTTAAATGTGATGTTTGTGGTAGGTTTGGACATCTTGACAAATTTTGTTATGATATGCAAAAAACTTCTAAGTTGCAATATATTCTAAATAGACCATTGTTTAATGATGTTTCTCATTTGCAAAATAACTTTAAAAGACCATCTATGTTTGCAAATGTTTCACGTGCATGAGCTAATGATCCACAAAAACAAATGGATCTCTTTCATTATACATATTGCAATCGAAAGGGTCATTTGAGTGATTATTGCTTTGACCGTGTTAGTGCACCACATGTGCCCAAACGGGTTCATGACCGTCGGACTTTGAGCTTAAATGATAGTGGTCATGTCCCTAAACCTTTTGGTACCAAAAATACTTGGGTACCAAAACAAGTTTGAGTTTAAACCAAGAATTTTAATGTTTTTCTTTTCTTTTTCTTGGTTTTAAAAATTATGCTTTGAAATCGTTGAACATGAAAATAATTTTTGTTTGATCAATTCTTTTGTTTTTATGACTATGAGTTTCAATTTTAAATGAGAGGTTTGTAGTTATATACCCTCGGGTTTATTGGGTGTTTATTCCCAAATCTTATTTACCGGATGCTAAAATATTTATATGGGTTGTTACTAGCTCAAGAGCTAAATATAATTGCCTCTCTTGATTTTTGAAAATCAATGATGATTTGGTTTTATGTTCTTATATGATTTACTTATGATTTATGATTTTATTAGTTGATTTGTTTTCATTTGAAAACTTTTTTCATGATTCTCATGTCTTCTTGTGATTTCATAAATCTATTTTACACATTGTTTTTATGTTTGTATATTTGAAATACTTTTTTTTATATTAATATATTTATATGTGTTCTCATTATCCTCTTGTATGTGAGTGATATTTAGCATATTTTTTTATGCTTGCTCACATATTTGCCATGACCTTTTATTACATATATTCTATATGGCATTTTGATAGGAGGAGCAATCCCTATATTTTTATACTCACTCATGTATATTGATAGAGGGAGCTTTCGCTCTCTTCCTTCTTTTGTTTTCCCCTTTTTGATGTTGTCAAAGGGGAGAAATATTGTGAATATATTCTTTTTCTTTATATATATGATAATTATAATATCATATATTCATTTCCTTTCATGTATATATTCTTTTTGTAAATTGTTTGTTATCATCAAAAAGGGGGAGATTGTTGGCCTTCATATTTTGATGATGTTTAACAAATAATTTACTTCTAATATTGTTTGTCTAGTATTTGTATAATTCTATTTATTGTAGACAAACAACAAGTTGGAGGTTGGATGGATTGCGCTTCAACGATCAAATCCAATAGAGGTTGGCGGAATTGTGGAGTGAAGTCTATGCAATTCAAATTAAAGATCCAAGTTCTAGCTTCATTCGCAAGTGTACCAAGTTGAGCTACATCGAAGATCAATCAAGCTTGGGTTTATTTAGTTTAGGTTTTATATTATGTGTGTTAGTACTTTAAGCTCAATCATATATACACACACATATTTAGTTTATATATATATATATATATATATATATAGCTATATATATACACAAGTTTTGATTTATGGACTTAACAATCATATATACAAATATTTTCCCACGTTTTACTAATTTTGGAGTTATTTTGTTATTTTCAATTGAATTTACATAAACATGTTTTCAGCAGTTTTTTTTAGAAACTATATATCCGTGTTCAAACAATTATTTTATGTTCAAACAATTATTTCTCTCTAACATGTTCATCTACATGTCTAGAACCTTCTCTCAAAACTTTATGATTTTTGGAGTTGATTTAATATTTTAAATTGATTTTACAAAGTCAGATACGCAAAATTTTAGCATCTGTCAAAATCTGGAAAAGTGCGGTCGACCGCTACGATCGACCGTGCTACGGTCCGGTCGACTGCCACGGTCAACTGTCAGCAGTCCAGAGAGCAGTTTTGTAGTTTTACTTCTCACAGTCGACTGTCACGGTCGACCGTCGAAGTTACTGTTGCACAGTAACGGTAACTTGTTGATTTTTATTGTTTAGTGGGTTTTTGGTGTTTTTTGGGTTATTTTCTTCTTCCCTATATATACCCCTTTGCCATCACTATTTTCTATGACCAAGGGATGTTTTAAACAAGTTTTTACAAGAGTTTAAGTTTTATTTAAGTGTGGGTTAAAAGTTTTAACTTTGTGAAGATTGCTTCACAAGAAGAGGAGATCATCTTTGGTTTGAGCTTTCCACTTCACATCTCCATCTCTCTTGTTCTAGAGAAGTTTTCTCAACTCAAATATCTAGCTTGTTTATATTTATATTGTCATATTTATATTTGCTAGACTTTAATTGTGTTTGATTTTATTTCTTATTGTTTACACACACAACCATTGAGCTTATTATATTTACATTCATAATATAATTAGGTTGTAGGATTGTGTAACCTAGAGAGTGAGCTTATATTTTGTTCTCATTCATTGTAGAGAACATTCTCTTTGTATCGTGCCTAATTGTGAGATTCACTTTGTATTACACTAGTACACCGAGAGGAGTGTGTGGTAAGAGACGGGGTTGTTTCCAAGAGGAGTGGCGTCGGTTTATGAACCTAGGGAGAGGTTGTATCCGAGCACTTGAGGAAGGACACGGAGAAACCAATACTTAGAGGGTGTGGAGTGTAGTTACATTGTGAGATTGTGATCGTTGATCGGTGAGCATTGAAAACCGATATTGTGTGGTGTAAACGTTATTCTGGTTCGCGTAGAAAACCCGGTTGTGATAGTGGATTTCTCTCCGGGAGTGGGGAGCAGAGAAGTAGGACGGAATGTCCGAACTCCATGATCATATTGTGTGTTTGTATTGTTTATATTGACCTATCATAATTGTATCTTTAGTTTAGATTGTTTACCCTTGTGTTGTTTATATATCCTTGCATATATTTTACCATATAGGATATATCTCTTTGTTTATGTTGTATATTCTTGCTCATAACATATTGTATATCTATCTTACAAAAATAATTTATTAATTAGTTTTAATTGGCATAAAATCGGATTAGATTAGCAAAAGACCCTAATCATCCCCCCCCCCCTCTAGGGTCTAACACAAACCATTTAAGATAAACATAGATTATCAAATTTTTCTTCTATTAATTAGTTCTCTAGTTGATTATCCTAAACATGATCATTTTAAGTGCAAGAGAATAATTTGCATAAAATAAATGGAATACACTAGTTTCATACAATTCTGAGATTCCTACAAGAATTAATTTTAAATATTAAGAAAAAAAAAGCAAGAAGAAAAGGAACTAATTACAAAATAAATAGAAAATCTAAACTATGAATAAGAAATAAATCTAACTACATTGCAAAAGAATTAAACATTACAAAATAAAAAGAAAAGAAAAATCTAAAATATGAACAAGAAATAAATCTAACTACATTACAAAAGAAATAAAAATTATAAAATTAAAAGAAATAAAAATTATAAAATTAAAAGAAAAGAAAAATCTAAACTATGAACAAGAAATAAATCTAACTACATTAAAAATAAATCTACTCTACATATTAAAATGCAAAAAGAAATAAAAAAAGACAAGAAAATAAATCTATTCTACAAGACATGAATATAAATCTAACTAATAAGAAATAATAATAAAATTACTAAAAAGAAATAAAAGATACAAATAAAAGAAATGGAAATCTTCAAACTTTTCTTCATCTCCATCATCATCATCCAACAAAGAGAAGAAGATTTAAAGTGGAGAAATTTTTTTTATTAATTGTAACAAAAGTTATAAATTTGAAAGGTCTTCTCGATTAAGAGTAACCCTCCTCTCCAAATGGAGTTACAAAATTTTTCACACTTCTAACCCCTCACTCTCTATCCCTATTTATAGTAAACATCAATAAATATGAGCTCTTGGATTAAAAATCTTATCCAAAAACTATGAATTATAGGCGTATCGATGCTGGCATCGATACGGGCATCGATGCTGGCATCGATACGGGCATCGATGCTAGCATCGATGCCCCCATCGATGTTGGCATCGATGTCAGCCCTTCTCAGTTTGCTGTCCGAACTTCTCTCTTGTTATTGGGCTTAGGCTTTTGGGCTTTGGCATTTCTTCTTCTTTATTGCCTTTGGGCTTTTGAATAAATTGGCGATTTGATTTTCTAATGGGCTTCTTGATTTCTCTTTTGCTTCATTTCTTCATTAAATCAAGGACTTTTGATGGAGATGAGTTTTTTAGAATTTATTCTTCATTAACCTGTATTTAAAAATAAAAACAATTATTAGTGGTATATTTATTCATATAAAATAGGTAATGAGGGTATAAAATTGTAATAAAATATGATTATCAGTTATCCTTAAGAATATTCTGAGTAATATTCTCCAGAAACTTCCCGTCAATGGTAGAAAATAGTTTAAACTCATATACTAAATGGAGTATAAATATGAGTGCCAAATACGTCGAAAATACTCGAAAATAGGCTGAAATATATGCAAAGCACCCTTGAGGCTCGCCACACATGCGAGCCAGCTTTTCGTGGCTTGCACGTATGCGAGCCAGCTTTTCGTGGCTTGCACGTGTATGAGCGAGCTTTTCAGGGCATGTACGCGTGCGAGCCAGCTGAGAGGCTGGGAGGTCGCGTTGGTTCAAATCTGGTCCGGTTTGGTTTGATTTGGTTCAAGCTAGTTTGAAATGGGTCGGGTTTCTTTCCTATACTTAGTCGATTTCGGGGGTTCTAAAGCCCGACTTTTGTTCTTTGTCTCCTCACAGTTTTCGACCGTTAAAGAAATTTTCAAAAAAACTCACCTCTTTCTCTTCAAATTTCTTCAATTCTCGTGCTCCTCTCGGCCGATCTTGCTCGTGTTTTGCGTTCGCCAATGATCTCATCGAATCTGGGCTCGAGCTAGGGTTTCGGCCTCTTGGATTTGATCGGGTTTCCCCGCACTTTTGCTCTTGCCTCATCTTGTGCTTGAGCTATAGGTAAGATTCTTTGTTTCTTCTTTGATTTTGTGTGGAAATGATCATCTAAAAGTCGAAAACCCCTTTTTTGTAATGAACTTAGGGTTTCAAATCTTGGATTCTTGACTTCTTGTCACAGTCCTTCTTCACTGAATTAGTTTCCTCTTCAATTCTTGGTAAGAATCAATCTTTGTCCCCTTGATTTCCTATTTGTTTCTAGTCTTGGATACTCGGTTGCATAGGATGATCGAAACCCTTGATTGTGTTTTGGGGATTTTTGATTAAAGCCTCGAGATGACTAAATTGTTAGCATGTTCTTGAAACTTTCTGATTCTAAAATGTAAACTTTGTTCTTGGCTGTGTGTGGACTTGTTATTCGTCCTTTGGTTCTGTTCTCGAACATGAATTGAAGCTCTTGTCTTGGTTGTATAAGGGGATTAAATTGACCCTATGGCTCAATTACATATGTATGAGGCGTTTAACGTGTTCCTGGTTATTGCTCGCATCCACCTTCCCATTTTGAATGTGTAGTCGTGCATGAGAATCAAATTTATAGGCACATCAAGCTTTCTTGTTTGACCACGTGCATGTCTCAAACCGAAATTCTAAGATATTTGGCTTGATTTGTTGCACGAGTCGTTGTAGGTTAAAACTGAATCTACATTAGGCCCACTACGTAGATTTTGTCGGATTTTTAACCGACAAGTCCTATTTCATAGAATAGTGTAGTTTTCTTTTTGTATTAGTCTGATACTCCCCAACCTCTAATGTAATTGAATTGTTGACTCTCTCTGCAGATATGTCACCTAAGAGATCCTGCATCGCTCAAGGCCATTCAGCGACTCAGTCACCCGAGCCAGCGCCTTTTACTTGCACAGGTAAATTTTCATCGCCTCTTTTATTCATGAATTCAATATTAATATATCATAACGCATATTGCATCACCGCTTTGTACTCCTTGGTTAGGCAATTGGGAAGAGCCGCCACTCTCCTTCGTGGGGGTGGACGCTAGACAAGACATGTTTTACTTGGTCAAGACATATCTGAATTAACTTGGGGTGATTTCCTGCTGTACTATATTCCTAAGGGCGGGTATATTGTCACGTTATTTGCATGACAAAATATCCCATGCTTCGTGTGTAAAGTGCAACTCTTAATCGCCCTCCCCCTTTTTTATTTATTTTCCTTTTTTAAAAAAATTATCATGAATATGTATCTTGTATGATATCCCCGCTTTTCTCTCCTTTGTGAGGCAAATTGGAAGAGCCTCCACCCTCCTTCATGGGGGTGGACGCTTGACAAGATGTGTTTTGCTTGGTCAAAACACGTTTTAAGGCAATATGGGGTGATCTCATGTCGTGTCATATCACACGGACTTGGGTATGTTATCATGTCGTTCGCACGTTAATATGCTTAGTCCCTTATGCGTGTGATATAGTCGAGATCATCTTACCATTTATTAGGCCGTGACTCTATCTTACAGCTTGTGAGTCGAGTTCGATGCCTATACTGCCTCAACATAGACATTTATGACTGTATCTAATAATTGTACATTGTTGTACCTCAGTTGAATTTCTCTCAAGGGGGTTTAATGCTCAAGCGGTGGAAGGTCGTTGCAGTAAGGCTTATGCCTCTACTGATGAGCCCATCCCTATACCGATGGTTCCCCAATTCACTCCGGGTCCACCGAAAGAGCTCCTGCAGCTAATACGGAAGGGAGAGCGTCGTAGTTTAAGACTTATCATGGATGTGCCCC
>BQKN01000283.1:96628-110432 GCA_022839385.1 Asparagus kiusianus
CTAACTGTTTCCATGCTTCTTACTCTGTTAGAAAAGCTGCAAGAGGTGGGTCCAAGCAATAGGGTCCCGGAGCCTAGCGCCACTGTTGAAGGTGAGTCTCATTTGACATTTATCATGAATTTTTATTTCTAACAACTTCTATTTTAATGCTTGAGCTTTCTATAGATGTGATAATGGAGGATCTCGATGACGAGGGGGCTTTCTGGGACACATCTCTTGGAGAGACAGGTGTACCCTTATTTGATCCGACATCGGCCCCTCTAGACTCCGAGGATAGGCTGTTTGATGACATGTTGTTTGAACAAGCTCAACATGAGGCCACGAAACTAATAAGCACCGCTGGTTCGCTTACAAGTATGATTCTATTTCCATATTGCACTCATTCATTTGTCAGTTTTCATTCATCAGAGGGTTCTGATCATAGGTCCAGTTATTAAGACTGATACAACTACTCTTAATGGAAAGTCTGGTGAATCTGAGGGTCTTAATTTTTTGCTTTTGGCAGGGATTGTTATCGATGCTCGGTCATCAGCTTCCGAGCGGCAACTCCCGATTCCTTCAGAAACGCCCACTACAGTACCTGCTGCAACTATTGGTGAGAGTTTGAATGAACAAGCCGTGAGACCAACTGAAGAAGTTGGTACTTTAATGGCTGCTACACCCGTAGTGCTTCCTGCGACTCATGAAGTTGAGTAAACGGAAATGGGTGTAGTGCGTTCGGTTAAAGAAAGCTCCTCGGGCATTGGTAAGTGTCGCACTATTTTTTGACTTAGAATTATTTCATGTCCCTAGGATATTCATCACTCTCTCTTTTTTTTTATAGGGTTGTCGCCTCAACTCCGCGATGCGGTTAAGGCTTTATTATCTGATGATGATCCAGAGAAGCTCATCCTTTGCTTAGAGGTCAGCCATTTCTTCAATTTTGTGGGGTCGCTGATCGACAAACTTCTACAGAAGGGGCTCCCTTTTGACCAATTTCGACCATTCCTCGAACGCAAGACTTATTCAAAATCTCACTTATCAGAGTCCATTGTGGATGCTGGCTCTCTAGACATTGTCGATGCTTTGATTGATGACCTGAGATGGTTAGAGCAAGAGATTGAAAAGCTACAAGACCTCCGATCTGTTGGTGCTCCTGGCTATGTTACTGCTCAGATGGAAATCCGTCTATAATCATGGCGTGAAGCTTGAGCATCTGTCGGGCTCGGGATTCAGGCACAAAGGAAACGGGTCAACCAGGTGAAGGAAGTTCTCTCTGAGAGATTGGCCCACCTAAATGAGCTTGATTCTTCCATAGCTTCTACCGACGCCGAGATAGCGGAACTTAAGCAAAAGCTTGTGAAGGAGGAAGGACGAAGGGCTATTTTAGAGGTGGTCAGGGCCAGGGAGGAGCATGGCATGCTCGTGATATCCAGCAAGGTGGCGCTCTCAGAAGGGAAGTTAGCCAAAATGGAGGATGAAGCTATGAAGATTTTAGCTACCTCTGAAGACTCTTTCAAGGCGGAGTTGCAGTGTGAGCTTGAACGTGCTTATGTCGAGGAACTATTGAAATTAGAGTAGCAAATTCTTAGCCATAAGCTTGATGTAGAGTGACTGCAACTATTGTATCTGAACACTTGATTTCATTAATGATACGTATTTTTTGTTCAGTATACTTTCATTCTTATTATAATTTCTCATTCTACTTAGAATAATTAACTATAATACTTATAGGATTTTTTACAAATCCTCAACCCTTAACGGATTTGATGAGCCTTTACCGACTACCGTTTGTGTCAGGCTAGCATATGAATTGTCTAAGTCCGTTTCACATGTAACGTTACGCTAACGGAATCAACTCTCTTAGACTTACTGCTACGAGTTTGAATATATAGACTTGGTCATTTTTATGGGAATGGACCACCCGGCAACATACATTAGATGAGAACTTTAGGATTTTTGGCAAACCCTCAGCCATCAATGGATTTGATGAGCCTTTACCGACTACCGTTTGAGTCAGGCTAGCATGTGAATTGTCTAAGTCCGTTTCACATGTAACGTTGCGCTAACTGATTGAACTCCCTTAGACTTAATGCTACGAGTTTGAATACGTAGACTTGGTCATTCTTACGGGAATAGACTATCCGGCAACGCATGTTAGATGCTGACTTATCCCTTCTAAGGATTCGGGATAAAATTCCCCACGCGTATAAGGTGCGGATTTTGGTGTTATTCATAATAACCTACCACAACACCGAATATGTAGACTTTTGTTCTTTTTACGATCAAGAACTAACCGACAACGAGTGTTAGGCGCTGACTTATCCCTTCTTAGGCTTTGGGATAAAATTCTCCAGACTTGGATTCTGATATCTTTTTCAATCGGTGAAAGACTAAACCGGCAATGCGTGTTAGATGTTGACTTATCCCTACTTAGGATCCGAGATAAAATTCCCTGTGCGTGTAAAGCATGGATTTTAGGAGTTATAATGTTGAAAGATTATGTATTCTCTTGGGGCAAAGACGATCCTGATGCGAGAGAGGAAGAATTTTATATTCTATCTCCCGAAGCTGAAGAAGAAGAATTTTATATTCTATCTCTAGTTACCAATAGAAACTCAAAGTGGGATCTCTACTTCCAGAATCCGAGAAGGTGAAACTAAGAGTGGGATCTCCACTCTGAGAATCAAAAAGATTCGGATAATCCTAACCGTCGGAAGGTTTGATTACCGAACTAAAGGTGGGTTTCTCGTTTATCAATAGTGAATTGTGGTTTTGGCTGTAACTATAGGAAAGTTTAACCAAATGGGAGGTTTGAGATGACCCTAACTATTAGAAGGTTTGATCGCTTGATTTAAAAGTGGACATTTCGTTCATGAAAGGAATTGAGAGGGGACTTTGGTCGTGGTCCTAACTGTAGGAAGGTTTGACCGAGTGGACAGTGAGAGTGGGAGTACAAGTTACAGTAGGAGTGTTGATTCATACAAATCACTCAAAGGGGGTTCCTAGTGTTAAGTAACAAATACTTAACACGGAGGGGTTTGACAATTGTCAACGATTAGGATATTAAAATTCCAAGTACTATATCCAGACTCTAACAATAGGAATGTTGAGTGCACAGATCCATCAGAAGTTCAAGTGGATTAGACCAGAAAGAGTTTTAATGGTCCCCTTTTCAATTGATTTGATCAGTGAGGGATTTTATGGTGGGGAACTATGAATCATCAAGCACTTCACAATTACCACGTGGGAGTTTCGTGAGGGAAAATTATGGCCAATCCAGCTGATCTCGGGTTATCCTTAAGAATATCCTGTATAGTATTCTTCAGAAACATCCCGTTTAACGAATTATCCTGAGCGTGCTAAGGATAGTACTTTTTTAGGAACTTTCCATTTATTAGCATCATGATCTTGTCACCATCTTGGGTGATTAAGCGGTATGCATCGTTTGAGTAGACTGTCTCTATCACGAACGGTCCCTCCTATTTAGGTTGAAATTTACCTTTCTTCTTGGTGTTGAGTATCATCGGTCGCCGGACGGTGAGAACCAAGTCCCCTTCCTTGAAGCTTTGTTGCTTGACTTTTTTATCAAAAGCACGAGAAATTCTGGCTTGCTAAAACTCGATTTGCTGCTGAGCTTCTAGATGCCTCTCGTCCAATATCTTAAGTTCTTCGAGACATTTCTTGTGTTGTTCCTCCGTCGTCATCTCTGTTGCGAGAGCAATACGAAGGGATTGAATTTGAATTTCCAAAGGAAGAACAGCCTCACATCCATACACTAGTGAGTACGGAGTCACCCCAGTAGGCGTGCGGACTGTGGTACGATAGACCCAAAGGGCTTTGCCAAGTTTATCATCCCAGTCTCACTTGTTGGTTCTCACAAGTTTTGACAAAATCTTTATGATTGTCTTGTTGAATGCCTCAGCCAATCCATTTGCTATGGGATTGTATGCCGTCGATGAGACATCTTCAATTCTGAACTTCTCGCAAAATTTGATGAAGGCGTTGCTCACAAACTGAGGACCGTTGTCGTGTAAGATTCATCTCGAAAATTCATATCGATAGATGATATGGTGTTTGATGAACCTGACGACGTCGCTAGTCTTTACTTCTTTTAGTAGAACTACTTCAGCCCACTTTAAGAAATAATCGGTGATTGCCAAAATAAAATGGTTACCTTTTACTGATGGTGGGAAAATAGGACCAACGACGTCCATTCCCCATGCCTTGAATAGTCGTGAAGTAGCCGGTGGGTGGAGGTACTCCGAGGGTTAGTGCATGTAATTTGCATGTATTTGACACGCGTGGCACCGTCAGGTATAGTCAACCACATCTTTGACCATGGTTGGCTAATAATACCCCATTCTTCTGAGATGATCGCAGAGCTTCGGGCCGGGTTGATGTGCACCACAAGTTCCGTCATGGGCTTCTGTGAGAGCCTCTTCCACCTCTTTGGTTGAGAGGCATCGAAGTAGTAACACATCGTATGCGCGACGATATAACATCTAAGTCATTGAGTTATAATAGAATCTCGATGTCCTTCATCGAACCAAGTCTTTTTCTTTTATGTCTTGCGACAAAATTCCATGCACGACGTAGTCGATAATGGGGAATCACCAATCTCGAGGCTCGAGTTCAATTTTGGCAGTGTGTGTCTCTTTGATATCCAAAGCGCATTCTAGTACAAAAAGTTGATGAGTTCTGATAGTGACCCATTGTTCTGTGTCAGGAGACTATGCCAAAGATATTGCTAATGCCGCCAGCGTATCCACATATGCGTTCTGGAGACGGAATGTATTTGATGAAGAATTATTCTAAAGAAGCTACCATCTCAGTGGCCACCTTGTGGTACGGTATCAAGTATTGATTCTTGACTTCGTACTCTCCTCAAATTTGGTTAACTATTAGCTAAGAATCACCAAAAGCTTCAAGATATTCAACCCCCAGCTCTTTGGCGAAACTGAGTCCAATAAGCAGAGCATTGTATTCTACAACGTTGTTGGAGCATTTTCCTATCAGTGAATAGGCTCGGGGTATCACATGCTTCTCCAGGGAAACTAGGACGACTCCGACTCCTATGGAGATTCTAGAATTACCGAGAGCGCTTGCCGTATTGGTCACTTGGGAAGTACCATCGAAGTATAATTGCGATATGTTTTGATGGGAAATAACGTTGTCTTCGTGAGTTTCATCTGGCAAATCTTCGTATAATTCGGCTGCATCCGTTGTAGTGTTAGCTGCCAAAAGATCACAAATCGCCTGTCCTTTGACCAACTTCTACTGTTTGAAGTGCAGATCCTATTGGGATAGGAGTAGGGCCTATTTTGCTAATCTTCAATTCATAGAGGCAGGTTGTGAGCTGAATATTCACACTGGGTTAACGTTGGAAATGACATAGATTGTCTGTCCAACGAGATAGTGTCGCATCTTTTGGATGGCAAACACTAAAGAGAGGCATTCTTTCTCGATCATTGGATTCTGAGATTCAGCACCTATCAAAGTTCGACTTAAGTAATAACACTAGTAGAAAATGACATTTTACCTACGGACTAATAGCGACGAAATTTCCGTCGCTATAACCCTGGTTATAGCGACGGAAATGTTCGTCGCTATTATTCCGTCGGTAAATTATTTTTACTGACGAAAAACCTAATTTTAGCGAGGGATAATAGCCATCGCTAAATTATTTAGCAACAGTTTTTTAGCGACGGGTATTTCCGTCGCTAAAGAAGTCCGTCGCTAATGACTTCTTTAGCGACGGAAATTTCCGTCGCTAAAGAATTCCTGAGGGAAATTTTTTGGGCGCGGGCGCCCAAATATTTTGGGCTGCCCGCGCCCGATAAAAAAAATCCCCTTCCCCCCCTCTCCCGAAATCCCCCCCTCTCTCCTCCTTTTCCCCTCCCCCACCCTGTCCAAAATTTCCCTCCTTCTCTCCTCTATTTCCGGCGATCTCTGGAAGCCGCCGCCGCCGCCGCCGCTCCTCCGCCATCACCGCCGAGGTACCCCTCTCTCTTCCCCCCTCAATCTCTCTCTCTCCTCCTCAATCTCTCTTTCTTCCCCCCCCCCTCAATCTCTCCTCCTCTCTCCCTCTCTCTCGTCGGTCGACGAGAGAGAGGGAGAGAGAGGGAGAGATTAAGGGGGGAGGGGTAAGAGTGATTTGTTATTTTTAATTATAATTTAATTTTTATATTTAGAGTTTAATTTTGGTAAAACAAAAAAGTAGTGTAAAAAACCCAAACCCTAATAAAAAATGTTAATCTTGATGAAATTATGATATAAAAAATTAAATTTAATTAGTGTTATGGTTAGGGTTAGGCGAGGGTTAAGGTTAGGGTTAGGGTTCGGTGAGGGTTAGGGTTAGGGTTAGGGTTAGGGTTCGGTGAGGGTTAGGGTTAGGGTTAGGGCTAGGGTTAGGATTAGGGATCGGTGAGGGTGAGGGTGAGGGCGGGGGGTGGGGGTGGGGGTGAGGGTGAGTTTGAGGGTTAAGGTTAGGGTTAGGGTTAGCGGAGGGTGAAGGTGAGGGTGAGGGTGAGGATTAGGGTTAGGTGAGGGTGAGGGTGAGGGTGGGGTGATGGAGAGATTGAGGTTGAGGGTTAGGGTTAAGGTTAGGTGAGGGTGAGGGTTAGGGTTAGAGATCGGTGAGGGTGAGGGTGAGGGTGAGTTTGAGGGTTAAGGTTAGGGTTAGGGTTAGGGGAGGGTGAAGGTGAGGGTGAGGGTGAGGGTTAGGGTTAGGTGAGGGTGAGGGTGATGGTGGGGGTGGGGGTTAGGGTTAGGTGATGGTGAGGTTAAGGTTGAGGTTGAGGGTTAGGGTTAGGGTTAGGTGAGGGTGAGGGTGAGGATAAGGGGTTAGCGTAACTATTATATCGCTAATTACTCAGAAACTATACACACCGTACACTCATATTTTTGAGCCGTAGAATACCCCGTCCAATAAATACTATATATAGTCTCTTTATTTACTTGTCACATACACGTACAGGATCGTTGGCGGATACGAGACCATCTTGTTCGGTCCGATAACTTTTTTGTACGCGTTTGTGAGAGGGGGCTTATATATAAATATTTATTGGATCTGTCCAGTTTGGACGGGTTAGGTATGTAAACATGGCGTGTATATGTATTTACTTGTGTTCTTGTGTACTTTCTTTTCGTCAGAGTTTCGGCGGCGCTTACTCGTTGTTCTTCGTGTACAAATTGCGGAGGGATATGCATGAGTATATCCTTCCCACTATAGTGTACTCGGAGAACAGTGGGTAGGTGCTGTCAAAATTTTGATGAATTGAAAGTACACTTGAACACACGTAAATACATATACACGTCACGTTTACATACCTAATGGGATAGAAGCCTTCCTCTGACAGCCGGTCACACATGCGGTCCTCTGAACACACGTTTACATCCCTAAATTAAAATGATATATGTCGGGATATGCTCACTTCCATTAATTTTTAAATTATAGATGCGGACAGTTCCTGACAAATCGTTCATGAGCATACCACGTGATCGAAGACATCTAGATACCCGGTACAAGGATGGGATAGAAGCTTTCTTAGCCTACTCTGACACAAACCCTCTACGGTCGCTAAGCGGGTCGATTTTCTGTCCTTATAAGAATTGCAGGAACGGTAAAATACTCGCTAGGAGTGACGTAAGTTTTCATCTGTCAATCAATGGATTTGATAGCTCTTATGTATTTTGGAGTCATCACGGTGAAGGCGTCTCAGTGATGCAATCAGAGGAAGAATTCACTGAAGTCAGCAATCCGACAGTTGACACGGCTGATATGTTAGAAGATATTCTTGCAGCGTCGTCGGTGAGTGATGTCAACACTAATGATATGTTTCAAGATGTAGATCAATTGATGAAACTTGTTGAAGAAAACGAGTCACCGTTATCGAGGGGTGTAAGGAGTTCACAAGGCTTTCTTTTATGCTGAGGCTTATTCATATCCAAACACTCAGTGGGATGGCTGTTACACATTTTGAGATGTTATTAGATTTGCTGAGGAAAGTCATTCCAGGCGGCGAGAAAAGCATCCCCGCGACCTATTATGAAGCTCACAAGATTGTTGATACGCTGGGGCTTGATTACAAGAAGATAGACGCCTGTCCTAACGACTGCATCTTGTACAATAAGGGTAATGAAGCTCTGGAGGAATGTCTGACGTGTCATGTTTCACGTTAGAAAGGAGAAGTTGTAAGCACATCCGAAGGCGGTGCATCCAATAAGCAAAACAGAATCCCTGCGAAGGTTCTTCGATATTTTCTAATTATTCCTAGGCTACAGCGATTTTATATGTCTGCCGAGCTGGCTGAGAATATGCGATGGCACTCGACCGACCGTAAAGAGGACGGGAAACTAAGACATCCTGCGGACGGTGAGGCATGGAAGCACATTGACCGTATATACCCCGACTTTGGTAAAGAGTCTCGGAATATTAGGTTGGGGCTTGCTAGCGATGAATTTAATCCGTTTGGATTAATGAGCTCTGCTTGGTCTACCTGGCCAGTGTTGCTGACACCGTACAACATGCCGCCGTCGATGTGCATGAAGCAACCGTACATGATACTATCACTTTTGATCCCTGGAAGATATTCTCCTGGAAATGACATCGATGTTTTCCTCCAACCATTAATTGACGACCTGAAGCTTCTCTGGGAAAAAGGTGTCAGCACTTATGATGCTTATGGTAAGGAGTCTTTCTGTATGCGGGCAATGGTCATGTGGACAATTAATGACTTCCCGTCATACGCTAACCTATCTGGATGGTCGACGAAGGGTCAGATTGCTTGTCCGATTTGCATGTCAGACTATGAGGGAAAGTTCCTGATGTACAGCCGTAAGTTTTGTTATTGGCAACACAGAAGATGGTTGCCTACAGGGCACAAGTTCAGAAAGTTAGTAGGAAAGTTCGACGGCAATCCAGAAAGTAGACCGGCACCACCAAGGCTGACCGGAGAAGAAATATTTGAGCTTCTACATCCTTTACCTAGAAAATTATTTGGAAAAAAAAGATTCAACAAAGAAAATCTATTTGGTGTTAGGAGAAAAATATTGAAGCAAAAATGGAAGGGAAAGGGAAAATCAAAAGGAAATAGGCCTCGCAATGTCCAGTCGCATGAGCGTGTCTCAAAAGGCACCGAACTTCCACATGGATGGTTAAAATTCAGCATATTTTATCAGCTGCCATATTGGAGAAGTTTAAAAATACGTCACAACTTGGATGTCATGCATATTGAGAAGAACATATGCGAGAATCTCTTGAACACTTTGTTGCAGGATGGGAAAAAATCAAAAGATGACTTAAGGGCACGTCGAGACCTAGCAGAATTGAACATTCGTCCGGAACTGCAAGCTATAGATAAGGGCGACGGAAAGTTTAAACTTCCAGCCTCCCGTGTCACACTGTCGAAGGATGAGGTCCACAATATGTGTTTATTTCTAAAGTCCATGAAGACACCGGATGGTTATGCTTTAAACATTTCAGCAAATGTGCATATTGAGGACAGAAAGATTTTGGGACTCAAGACACATGATCATCATATTCTATTACATCAACTTCTCCCGGTTGCGTTACGACATGCTGACAAGGAACTCGCGATGGTGGTAATAGAATTCTGCGGTTTCTTCAAGCAACTGTGCTCGAAGGTGATTGATGTCAGTGAGTTTGAAGAATTAGAGGGACGCGTTGTTAATACACTGTGTAAAATGGAAATACTATTTCCACCCTCATTCTTCATGGTCATAGTACATCTCACAATACATTTAGCATACGAAGCCCGCATCGTAGGACCAGTTTAATATCACTGGATGTACCCCGTGGAGGTATTTATTATTATAATATTCATCTAATATTTGTCAAATTACGGTTCTCATTTCCATTTTGTCACAAATCATAAAACTATATGCTTGTAGGTATTTGGGTTTCATAAAACAACTGATGCATAATCGTGCACATCCTGAAGGGTCGATCGCAGAGAACTACATAAGTAACGAGAGTTTGAATTTTATCTCTCGTTACTTGCGGGGCGTAGAGACAAGGCTAAACCGTCCCCAACGAATAATTAACGGTACATTCTATAATGATCGTGGGGAGGACACTAGATTCTCATGAATGGAGCTAGATCAAGCCCACACATATATCTTGAGCAATGATACTATATTTAACATATACGTGGCGTAAGTATTTAACTGTTTGAATCAGATTATATCACCTCACAATAATTATCTCTATTTAATCGTTATAAATGCTTCTTGTCTAGGCTTCACATCCGACATGTCCAGACTAATCTTAAATGCAGAACAAAAAAATAAGAGAGTTATGGACACACACTCTAGACAATTCCCTGCATGGCTGAAGGGTGAAGTAAGATCTTTTTACATTTCTTATTCGTATATCAAATATATGTGCCTGTCAACAGATATGTAAACTATTTGCTTCTTTTCTTAAAGGTTGACAAACGGATTACGAATGGGATTAACCTGTCTGAGAAAGTTTGTTTATATGCCAGAGGTCCTTCTAATGTGGTTAAGCATTATGGAGGCTACTGTGTTAACGGCTTTAGGTTTAACATCGTCGGTCTTGAAGAGAGATGACAAACGCAAAACAGCGGTGTGTTCTGCTCCTTGTCGCAACTGTCATACGCTAGTGCAAAAGATCTAAATCCGATACAAGGGTAAATCTATTGCTACGGTCAGGTAGAAGACATCGTGGAGATTTTCTATGGGATTAATAAGGAAGTCAGTCATGTGATGTTTAAGGTTCGTTGGTGTGAACAGAAAAAGGTGAAGGATGACTACGGTTACACAATCGTTAATCTTAACAAGGAAATATATCAGTCTGAAAAATACATGTTAGCTGCTCACGCCAAACAGTGCTTTTATGTCAAAGATATAATAAAAAATAACGAATGGGTTATCCTTAAGAATCCGCCTAGAGCCTACATTCATGAAGTCGTGTCTAACGAAGATCACGATGAGGAGGTTATCTTGGCCGACGAAATAGCCGAGGAGTTTTCATTGACACAAAATAATAATCTGGACGATGAAATTACACTAGCGCGCCCTGATGTACCTGCGATTATATGTGAGCCAAGGCGTAAAGGTAAAAAACCTGTCCGCAGCGAAGTCGATAAAACTATAAGAACAGTCCTTTCGTTAGCACGCACACGGTCGCAGGCTATCCGCACACGATCGCAGAGTAGAGCCTCGACACCATCTGTTTGACTGGTTATCATGTATCACGATGTGTCATGTATTATATTATTACCTTTATATTATCTGGTTGACTGGTTATCATGTGGATGTGTCATGTATTATATTATTACCTTTATATTATCTGTTTGACTGGTTATCATGTATCACGGTGTGTCATGTATTACATTATTACATTTGTATTATCTGTTTAACTGGACATCATGTACACGCGATTATGTTGCCATGTGCTATTTTATTAATAATTTGCATTATATACTTTTGTTGGATATTCATTATGTTTTCAAAGTATAGATGACAAAAGGATTACGTAAGAAAGCGCTTGAGAGACTATTTGGTAGACATTCTGGAGGCGACGCATATGCCTCTACGTCAGGTATTTTTATTTATTTGTTATATCCGTACATTTCTATAAACTATTAACATGAGCCTAATATTTTTTTAACATTTACTACATAGGAGGAGGAGATGCTACACATGACTCGCAGCCACAGGACACATCACGCGGAGATGCTTCACGTGACGTGGAGACACAGGCTGATCCTACACAGCATGCGGAGATACCACCGCCACCGCATGCAGATGTATTGGAGGAGAGGAGATTTGAGCCGTATAGCACAGCTTTAGAAGCTGCGGCACTACCGCCAGATTCTATTACGGAACAGTGAGTCCACGGTCCGACCAAGGTGAGGGGGGATTAGGATTCTTATCATGCGGTGCGCCCTTTCGCGCAGCATAGGTACGAACAAGCAAAGCGTAGATACCTCGAACTGAAAGGTATGAATAAATTTTTATAGTTTATCGGTTATTATTTTAAATTTTTTTCACAAATATAGATTGATTCATTGTTTCATTCGATTCATTGTTTCATTCGATTATTTGTTTCGCAGGTACCGGGCGACCTCCTAGACGCGGCCGCAATGCTACCAAGGAAACGAACCTCATCCCTGATATTAATCGGAGGGCTGTGATCCGATGGGAAAACGGAGTGCCTGTCGGGGCCTTTGCCCATGCTTTTAACAATTTCCTTGCCACTTTAGCCAGGAGACACGATTTCTTCAACATTTTTTTGACGTGGAAAGCGTAGCGGATTGATGCGCTGGTGGCTTGTTGGAGATATATATGTGTGAGTCATTTATTTCAATTTTCATCATTATTAGTTATTAGTTTATTATTATGTTTAATACACTGATTTGTATCTATTTTTTCTTTATATGCTGAAGCGATTTTTCTTTCTTGACGATAATATTTGTGCCTGGCGGTATGAAGAGATGGCGGTATGAGGTAAAGAAAAAATATTTTTGTCCAAATAACAAAAGATTAGGAGCGATTCTGGCATCTTGACGAGCGTGTGGATGGAGTAGATTTTTTTTGCACTTTATGTTTACTGGGACACGGCTGAAATTTAGGTATTATTGAAGTATATATTTTTAATTTATTGTTTGAATTTCTATATTATTTTGATTTGACATTGTTTTGCAGGCTCAAGCTGAAATAGCAAGGAGGAATCGCAACGCGCCTCGCAGTTACGAGCATCACGGGGGCTCCAGGTCCTTCAGCCATCATCATCATCAATTAGAGCTTGAGGTATATAATATATTAGCTTTTAAGTTGAGTATAATTTATGTGTTATGGGTTAATGATATATTTGAATCAAATAGGGAACGGGAGATCTCAGACATTTTGCAGATCGTATTCTGACTTCCTGGAGCTTGAATTACGCCGATGAAGAGAAGAAAGCAAAGAATAAGGATCTGTGTGTAAGTAGCAGTTCATTTATATATTCAATTTCATATCAATGCACCATTAGTAAGTCGACTTGCCCGGGTTGTTTTGATATATCGCAGGAGAAATTACATGCCAAGGTACAGGAGCAAATGACTCAGTCTCAGGTCTGTTCTAACACTCCTGGCCGGCTAAGTAGAGAGGAGGAGGACTCCATCATTGAGACGGTCATTGGACCCAGTAGGAAGAACAGATACCGGTGGAGAGGATCCGAGCAGAGGCCGCACGAGTCTAGTAGCACCTACGAGTCTGCAGCACCATAAGGAACACCAGGAAGCAGTTCATATCAAGACTCGATGGAGCAGCGATTAAAAGCGATTGAAGATTGGCAGCCGCAGCAAACAACATATCAGCGGGCTCTAGAGGAAGAACGGAGGCGCCGGGAGCAGACCGTATTGGAGTTCACACAATTCATGTCGACTCTGCCTCAGGAGGCTCAGGAGGCATATAGGAGACGGTTTCTGTCATCACAGGTAATATATATACTTTGCTTTTTTTAATTAGATGATATCGTACATACTGATACACACTGATACAAACTGTTACACACAAACCCTAACACAAACCTCAAAATATATACTTATAATGTTTTTATGTGATGGTGGTGTTGATGGTGTATGCGTGCATAGTGTTGGTGGTATTGGTTGGTGGGTTGGTTGGTTGTGGTGTTGTGTTGTGGTGGTCATTATGTGATTGGTTTGTGGGTCGTTATGTGATTGGTTGTGGTGTTGTGTTGTGGTGGTCGGGTGGGGGGGAGGAATGGGGATTGGGTGTTGATGGTGGTGATGGTAGTGATGGAGGGGGAGGGGGTGTGTAGAGTGTGATT
>BQKN01000283.1:110832-122898 GCA_022839385.1 Asparagus kiusianus
GCATGCAGATGTATTGGAGGAGAGGAGATTTGAGCCGTATAGCACAGCTTTAGAAGCTGCGGCACTACCGCCAGATTCTATTACGGAACAGTGAGTCCACGGTCCGACCAAGGTGAGGGGGGATTAGGATTCTTATCATGCGGTGCGCCCTTTCGCGCAGCATAGGTACGAACAAGCAAAGCGTAGATACCTCGAACTGAAAGGTATGAATAAATTTTTATAGTTTATCGGTTATTATTTTAAATTTTTTTCACAAATATAGATTGATTCATTGTTTCATTCGATTCATTGTTTCATTCGATTATTTGTTTCGCAGGTACCGGGCGACCTCCTAGACGCGGCCGCAATGCTACCAAGGAAACGAACCTCATCCCTGATATTAATCGGAGGGCTGTGATCCGATGGGAAAACGGAGTGCCTGTCGGGGCCTTTGCCCATGCTTTTAACAATTTCCTTGCCACTTTAGCCAGGAGACACGATTTCTTCAACATTTTTTTGACGTGGAAAGCGTAGCGGATTGATGCGCTGGTGGCTTGTTGGAGATATATATGTGTGAGTCATTTATTTCAATTTTCATCATTATTAGTTATTAGTTTATTATTATGTTTAATACACTGATTTGTATCTATTTTTTCTTTATATGCTGAAGTGATTTTTCTTTCTTGACGATAATATTTGTGCCTAGCGGTATGAAGAGATGGCGGTATAAGGTAAAGAAAAAATATTTTGTCCAAATAACAAAAGATTAGGAGCGATTCTGGCATCTTGACGAGCGTGTGGATGGAGTAGATTTTTTTTGCACTTTATGTTTACTGGGACACGGCTGAAATTTAGGTATTATTGAAGTATATATTTTTAATTTATTGTTTGAATTTCTATATTATTTTGATTTGACATTGTTTTGCAGGCTCAAGCTGAAATAGCAAGGAGGAATCGCAACGCGCCTCGCAGTTACGAGCATCACGGGGGCTCCAGGTCCTTCAGCCATCATCATCATCAATTAGAGCTTGAGGTATATAATATATTAGCTTTTAAGTTGAGTATAATTTATGTGTTATGGGTTAATGATATATTTGAATCAAATAGGGAACGGGAGATCTCAGACATTTTGCAGATCGTATTCTGACTTCCTGGAGCTTGAATTACGCCGATGAAGAGAAGAAAGCAAAGAATAAGGATCTGTGTGTAAGTAGCAGTTCATTTATATATTCAATTTCATATCAATGCACCATTAGTAAGTCGACTTGCCCGGGTTGTTTTGATATATCGCAGGAGAAATTACATGCCAAGGTACAGGAGTAAATGACTCAGTCTCAGGTCTGTTCTAACACTCCTGGCCGGCTAAGTAGAGAGGAGGAGGACTCCATCATCGAGACGGTCATTGGACCCAGTAGGAAGAACAGATACCGGTGGAGAGGATCCGAGCAGAGGCCGCACGAGTCTAGTAGCACCTACGAGTCTGCAGCACCACAAGGAACACCAGGAAGCAGTTCATATCAAGACTCGATGGAGCAGCGATTAAAAGCGATTGAAGATTAGCAGCCGCAGCAAACAACATATCAGCGGGCTCTAGAGGAAGAACGGAGGCGCCGGGAGCAGACCGTATTAGAGTTCACACAATTCATGTCGACTCTGCCTCAGGAGGCTCAGGAGGCATATAGGAGACGGTTTCTGTCATCACAGGTAATATATATACTTTGCTTTTTTTAATTAGATGATATTGTACATACTGATACACACTGATACAAACTGTTACACACAAACCCTAACACAAACCTCAAAATATATACTTATAATGTTTTTATGTGATGGTGGTGTTGATGGTGTATGCGTGCATAGTGTTGGTGGTATTGGTTGGTGGGTTGGTTGGTTGTGGTGTTGTGTTGTGGTGGTCATTATGTGATTGGTTTGTGGGTCGTTATGTGATTGGTTGTGGTGTTGTGTTGTGGTGGTCGGGTGGGGGGGAGGAATGGGGATTGGGTGTTGATGGTGGTGATGGTAGTGATGGAGGGGGAGGGGGTGTGTAGAGTGTGATTGGTTGGTGGGTGGGGGCTTTGGTCGTGGTTGAGGATGGGGAGTGGGGATTTTGTTGTGGTGGTGGTTGAGGGGGAGGGGTAGGGCGAGTGGGAGTGTTGTTGGTTGGTGGGTGAGGTTGGAGGATTTGTGGTGGTGTTGTTGTGTTGTGGTGTGATGTGTAGTGATTTATCCAGCAGTGTAGTGTTGTGTTGTGTTGTGATGGTGTAGTGTTGTGTGTTGTTGTGTTGTGGTGTTGTGTTGTTGTTGTGATATTGTGGTGTTGTGTTGTAGTATATTTATATTTGCACTCTTATTAACGTTTACACACACTTATTAACATTTGATTTATATTTACAGGCCGGGACTTCTTCACAAGGTGCAGCCAGGGGTAGTCATAATGCGGCTGGTGTTGAGGATGAGGATGATGATGATCAGGAGGATTGATTGTCCTTAATATAACTTTGAAAACAATTTCTTGTGTTGTATAAACAATGTTTATTATGTACCCGTCGAGAAACTTTTACTTTCTTTTATTAAATTAAATGTGTGATATATGCGTGAGATGTGATATTTGCGTGAGATTGAATATTATACTGTTGATTGAACAGGTTTTAAAAAATTATTATCGATATTATACAGGGTTTTTTCAATTTTCAAAATATTTTACAAATTCCTTTTTTAAAAGTTTTAGCGACGGAAATTACGTCACTAAATTACTATTTAGCGATGAAATTTCCGTCACTAAATTCATATTTAGCGACGGAAAACGTGCATGAAATCATATCTGACTGATTTAAAAATATGTTGGCGACGGAATTTACGTCGCTAATAAAGTTTTAGCGATGGATTAACCGTCGCTAAAGTTTTATTAGTGACGGAAAATCCGTCGCTAATGTTTTTTCATTTTCTTATTTTTTTTAAAATAGCGACCACTTTTCTGTCGCTAATAAACCGTCGCTAAAAATTAGCGACGAAATTTTCGTCGCTATAAGTTTTTTTAGGGACCCCTGTAATAGCGTCGAACTTTTAGCGACGGAAATTTATTTTTTCCGTCGCCAAAAGTTTTAGCGACGGAATATCGACTTATAGCGACGGATTAGTACGTCGCTAAAAGTGGAAAATCCAGCAGTGTAAACAGCTTGTTCATGACCGTTGTCATCGTCTTGTGTGAGCAAAGCACTTAATGAGTGGTTCATCGCCTTAATATAAATCAAGAATGGTTTACCCGACTTTGGTGCTACGAGAACAGGAGGGTTCGCCAGATATACTTTGATATCCTTGAATGCCTTTTGACAAGCATCATCCCAAATGAATGACACACCCTTCTTGGTGAGCTTAGAAAACGGCTGGCATTTCCTAGATAAATTCGAGATGAACCGACAGATATAGGCTAATCGCCCTTGCAATCCTCTGAGTTCTTTAAGGTTTATTAGGTGTTACAACTCATTTATTGCTTTCACTTTGTCAAGGTCAATGCAAATACCCTTCGTGGTGACGACGATTCCCAAAAACTTATCACTGGACATTCCGAGGAAAGACTTGGTGGGATTCATCTTTAGCTGGTGAGTTCGCATGAGATCGAACATCATCCTCAAGTCTTTAATATGATCGTCTTTGTTACGACTTTTTACAACCAAGTCGTCGACATAGAATTCGACGGTCTTCCAGATATGTTCCTGGAAAATCTTTGACATCGCTCGTTGATAGGTGGTGCCCGCGTTCTTCAATCCGAAAGGTATAACCGTATAGCAGAAGACACCGAAAGGAGTTCTAAATGCGGTGTGTTTTTCATCATCTGGGTACATCTTGATTTAATTGTAACCCAAAAATCCGTCCATGAAGGACATTCTCTCAAATCCGCACGTGTTATCGATAATAATATCCATGATTGGAAGAGGGAAATCGTCTTTTGGGCAAGTAGTGTTCAGATCTATGAAGTTGATACAGATCCTGATTTTCCGTTCTTTTTAAGGATCGGTACGATATTTGCCAGCCAATTGGGATGTTGCTCTTCTCTAATAAAGCCAGAGTCAATCAATTTCTTAACTTCCACCTCTATTTCCTCCATAATTTGCGGACGAAACCGTCTATGTGCCTGTTTGACGGGTTTAGCATCCGATTTGATGTTGAGACGGTACATCGCTACGTTTGGGTCAAGTCCTTACATATCCTCATAATTCCAAACGAGGACGTCTATATATTCCCTAATGAGGTTAATCAACTCTTCTTTCTTATCTGGTGGAAGACTATCAGCGACGAATATGGGTTTCAGATTCTCTTCATCTCCCATGTTCACCTGGATCATTTTGTCTTCGGTGGGTGGTTCTCTTTGCTCGAATCGATCTCCGTACTGAATATTCAGATGATGAATCCACGGGTCTTCCTAAGTGGGCAATTGATCGTCTTCCTCTATTGTGACAGGATCGACCATGGCCATATTCAACATCAGGCTTTTGATCATCTTTCCAAGACTAACATCGGAGTCCCAATTAAAAGAATCAGATGAGTATCCATCCTTATTTGCTAATTGATCGAGGACTTGCCAGCAACATTCTTCATCGGATGATGAAGCGCAGCCTAGACCCCTTTTATATCCATAATAATTATCGGGTTTTTCTTTCGGTACATAGGCCGGACGAGGTGGAACTCGTGGGCCTCGACCAAAACAAAGACCTTCTTGAAATGCGAAATTATATCCCCATTTCTTCATCAAGTTTCACGATTGTTGACTGTATTTAGAGAGATGAGGTCCGGGTTTCTCTTCATCACTATTTTCCTTCAAAAATTGGCTTGACGGTGGAAATGTCTCCCCTTTGCCGAAAACCAACTCTTTTCCACCCTATGCCTTTGTCGGAATGACAAGTGTTGTTCCAAATGAGCCTTGGACGTGCTTCGTCATCAAGCAAGACGATCGAAGCGTCATGCGTATGTTAGGGTTCTCATATAGTCCCTGCATTACACTATCAAGACACGGCGAATACTCTAAATCATCATTTATTACTTCCTTAGCAAGTTACCAATTACAGCTACCGTCTGATGACTCACCATCATCAGGGCTGATTACAAATGATACAATATCATTTAGTAAAAAATCACCATTGTAATCAAGCCCAGCTTCAGTGTCAGCTTCTTCTACACTGTCCGTGCCTTAGGCCGATGATTCAGTATCGGATTCAACACCGTAAAGAAGAGAGTCAGTAAAGTAATTGTCTAACCCCTTAAATGGTTGCTTATCCGCGACCACCGTCTTGACCTTGTTATCAGTGTCTACATATTTTAAACACTGATGGAGAGTGGAGAGGACTATAAGAGTACTATAGATCTAGGATCAACCCAATAGTAAGTTATAGGAGGTTTCAGCATCGATCACCTAGCACGTGACTTCGGACTTCAAATCTCCACATTGGCATTTATCCGGATTTTGCCTAATGGTCTGGACCCACTGGTATTGAATCCATAGATGATGGTGTCTGTCGAAGATAACCTGGTTGTAGGGATCCCAAGATTGTACATCAGTCGGAGTGGCATGATACTGACAACGGAATCCGGATCGACTTGGATCCGGTTGACGACGCTGGAGCCTATGTATCCGGTGAAGTATAAGGGTCTATCATGCTTTGAGTTTCTGACTTGCAAGTCATCTTTGGTGAATGTTATGCAAGGGAACTGTTTGGCCGCCAAATCACAGTGTTGAATTGGTGATTCTGAATCTTTAGGAACTTGTTTGATGTGAGTGAGGAACACGTCAGCATCAGCCAGGGCTTCTTGCAAGGCTTCCCTCGTGTCTTTAGAGAGGCGCAACAATTCGTACAGGGTTATTATTGCTGGGATGTTAGCTAACTAAGTCATACATAGAAGCGGTATGGCTTGCTTGAACTCCCAGGTTTATCTCTCCCAATCGGACGGTTGAATTGAGACTGCTTCGGATTCTGAACCTCCTAGTGTTAGGGTTCTTTCCCCTTCTGTTTATTAGTTAGTTGTTGCTGGGATTTTCCTGCAGGTGTAGGGGGAGTCATAGCCATCCCAGCTCAGCCAACGTTTTAATATTTGGATCAGATGCTTCGGGATACTTGTAGTGGTATTCGTTCCCACCCCTGGTAGCGAAAACTTCTTGTTCATCTTCGAAAAGTGATAAAGTGGGGATTACTTCATCATCTTTCTCAGGAATTGTTGTAGTGGGACAACTGGACTTACCCCTACTTTTGAACTTCTTCTTAGATGAGGAACTTGCCCATTGCTTATCATCGAGCAAATCTGGATGGACCCAAAGAATTTCACCATTAGGAGCCGTGTGCTGCACAAGTCCCTTCTGGCGTTGTTCGTGAGGATCATCATTAATAGTTTCCACCTTCACTTTTGAGATCGCCTCTGTTTGAAACCATGACAGAGAGACCGAGCCAAAGCTGATAGAAATCCCATTTGCGCCCATTTTCTTTTCCTTAGGCTACTTTGGATTGATAATTCCCACATCGATTAGTGCTTGAATTTTATCTTTGAGAGTGTAGCACGTCTTCATGGGATGATG
This sequence comes from Asparagus kiusianus, assembly GCA_022839385.1. Taxonomy (NCBI): domain Eukaryota; kingdom Viridiplantae; phylum Streptophyta; class Magnoliopsida; order Asparagales; family Asparagaceae; genus Asparagus; species Asparagus kiusianus. The sequence continues at coordinate 117,374 of BQKN01000283.1, forward strand.
AACTGTTCTGTGGAACGCACAGTATCGCGGATCTGTAGTCTTCTTAGCTCCCTCCTGATTAGTGATTGAGGTAGCTTAATTTTATCGTTCTCCAATAAGTATTTGAAGATACCAGGCACCTCATCTTCTTTAAAAGAATATTCCTTCAGAAATTTTGGTTCAAAAATCTTCTGCTGCCTTGGAGGCTGTTTTGCCATTGAGGTGTTTGCTGCTTTGGCGCTTGTTGTTGCGGTTGCTCTTGGGATTACAATTGGATTGTTTGATTTGCATCCACTGTATTTGCTTGCGCCTTTCCTTTACCACGGAGGACAAAGTTTTATTTTGGGGCATTATTTGTCGGCTGACCCATTTCAGCTTTCTTCCTCTTGAGAAAGCGTTCGGCCTGCTCCCCACACACCTTCAATTCTTTCCCTGTTTTGGATGGTGTCATGCTCATTACCTCTAAAACGTCCAAAGAGAGATTGTTGTGACATGTTTGGAGAATGAATTCCTCCGTGACCAGATCTCGGCAGTTCATCGCCTTATTTCGAAAGCGTTAGATGAAGTTCTCAATCAGTTCCCCATCTTTCTGCTTTTCATCAAAAAGTGTCCTAATTTATACTTCAGTGTCATCGTCGAAGAAGTCTTTTGTAGAACTTCTTTGTTTTTAGCATCCCCTTTGAGAGAGTATTTGTGTGAGGGATCTGAGAGTTTGTGAGAGGATTTTATTTGTGAGATTGTAAACCCCAGTTGTATTCTCTCCCTCTAATAGTAGATCTCCCCCCCCCCCCTTGCCACGTGGACGTAGGCAATTTGCTGAACCACGTAAAATTTGTGTTCTTGTCGTGATTTGTAATAACTTGTAGGATCCCTCGACTTGTAGGATCCCTCGACAAGTCAGTCCTAGAACTAATGAGAGGAAGAGCCGATATCTCACTTTGTTGAGATATCCGCTTCAGATTCTTGTTTCCTTGGTGAGACAGGAATTCTTACGATCTAATCTCTTGTTGTGCACCTTGCGCACCGGAGGTGCTGCCGAAATTTCCGCTGCGCACAACACTTCCTTCAAAGACAACCTCGTGTGAGATTGGAGAGAAAGCAACAAGTTGCTTTTCCCCTTACAGAGAGCTATAACAATCTTCAGAACAGTAACGTACACCTAAGGTCAATAAGGTCATTTCTCATGTATGGTTACTTGTTAACCCAACTATGGTTGGAGAAATTAACAGCTTTTGCAACAGAAGGATCAAATGGCAAGGAAATTGGAGATTTAAGGGACTAATAAGCAAATTAATAATGGGATTTGAGGGACCATTTGGTAATTATGTTTGATGTAAGGGACTAATATGCAATTAACCCAATAAAAAGGAGAACCTCCTATCAAAATCTTTAAGATTGGTGTATTGGTTGCATAATTGCTACGCAGAGTCTCAGTTGTTTCGTTTAGGAGGCACCTGACATGTTTTTCTGGAGTTTGTGTTTCATACGTGAAGCACTTTGTTTGTTTCCATGGCATGATTATACATACTCTCTGGATGATCCCGTCTAAAAAGGCTTAGAACAGCTGATTACCAGGCCAGTAAAATAAGAAACTGATGAAAAGCAAGGGTTTCCTCAAATATAAGTCCAATCTTAGGATGTGTGAGTGCAAAGATACACATTTATGATATGATAAGGGCACAGCAAAACTAGAAATCCTTAAAACTGGGCACAAAACACCACAGTGAGTCATGACTATGCTCTGTATGGTTTGGTATTATGTATGGTAGATAAAAAACAATTTGTACTGTATTTATCTATCTTATCAACTAGTACCTTTGGAACTATAGTATCATATTGTTCTTTTGGGATTGGAAACTTAATTTTAGCTGAAGACTGAAGTTCTTACATTTGTTCTGCCTTAGATTTGGTGAAAGGCAATTATGTGAGCTCCTAAGATCTTGACATTGACTGAATTGTTGTCCTCAATAAGGGTGATTGTATAGAATGATTCACAATACTTTATTACATGCATCCAATTCTCTTGAGGCACGATGACTATTCTTGTGATCTTTCCTCAGTCACTTAATTTTTGGTTTTCTTTTTCGGATTTGTTGAGCATGGGATACAGTTTTACCTTTCTATTTAGTTAAGCAACACATGAAGAATAATGACTGTTAAGCATTTTATTTGATTCTTTATGCTTGCACGGTGGCTGGCTATATGGAGAAAATGACCACATTTCTTCAATTTGCACCTGTTTGTTTCATCGTTAATTGGAATCTCTTGTTTTCTTCCTTTCCACTCTTATTTGATGAGATTTGGAACTTCGAACTTGCATCCTCAGTTTTTGGCGTTTGTAACTAACTATTAAAATGAGTAATACATTAGTAACAGTACATGACCATTAAGTATTTTAAGCAAACCCTTTGGGCGTGACTATATGAATCGTTTGGGGTAATTGGCTATATGGAGCGAGCTCTACTGATAGTTGTTTGATCACAATTAACTGAAATCTCTTGCTTTTTCTGAGTTCCGAAATTAAGAATCACATATGGCATTGGTAGTTTTTGGTGTTGAGATGGATGCATAAATTTATTGAATGCTAAATTTTATTGAATCCAAAAGATCATGGCAATTGTAATTCCTTCTTTTGATTGGATGTCAATTTCTTCCTATGTGGTTATCTCACAAACAATATATAAAGACAACAATCTAGTGTTATCACTTGCTATGCTTTCTATATAAAACCTATACACTTCGTCAGAGAACATAAATTTTATTTTTCTAAGATACCAAGGAGGATCCCCATAAAGCGAATCCTTGAAATTGTTCTTATGCACGAATCCTTGAAATTGTTCTCATGCAGATGTTGTAATAATTATAAATTTTCGCAGACCTATTCAACAGTAATATATTTTTATGTCCTTGTTTCAAAATCATGTTTCAACCTGTTTCTGTCAAGGGGAAATTGTAGGTAATCTCTTGCAATTTTGCCCTAATATCAAGCAATAAACGGATTAATATGCCCCCACACCGCAAAAATAAAAAAACGATAAAATTTTAGAGAAGTTTGACTCTCTTCTTAACTTAACGATCATATGACCTCATCTGACCTAACCTGAATTTATTTTTGTAACGTTTCTCCTATATATTCCTGTTCGATCTTAAACGGAACTTTCATCCTAAACCATCCACACATAATCTAAATCAAGTAATAGATTTTGGGTCAATACCAAATTGTGGTTCAGGTTATGATATAGGGGTAGTTTTGATACAGTTCAGTGTTGGATTTAGTTTAGGAGTAGATATATGTTGGGTATAGGTTATGAATAGGTGTTACTGGAGGGTTAGGGTTGGAAATAAGTTCTGCGGTTTGCATTCAGGTTAATTTGGAGCGGGCTATTACTTTCCTAAGTAGAGGGTGCTCTTTGTAATTTGCCATCTTGGGTTAGGGTGTGCTTTGAAATTTGTCATCTCGGGTTAATTAGGGGTTCTCAAATAGAAATGAATGAGGTGCCATGATCGCTTTTTATTATTAGCTGGTTTTTTGATGTACGTCAAAATATACGGGTTATCTGGAATTTTCGCTTTACTTGATTATTGATAGTTGTAGATATATGATGATCTAGCATGTAATTTTTGTTCGTGGTGTTAAGATCCTTCTAGTTCACTAGTTTTGCTGATAAAACTTTTTGATAGTGCTTTTGATCTTTCTATGGTCAATATTTATTCTCACAAGTGGAATGAAGGCGTTGTGATCAATTTTTTTTATTGGGCGGTTATAATTTGATGCATGCCAAAATATTAAGGGATTAAATGAAAATTTCCCTTATCTTGAGTATTGATAATTGTAGACTTGTTCAGGTTTAGCTTGCATTTCTTGTTCTTGGTGTTAAATCCTTCTAATTTACTGGTTTTCATATGAAACTTTTCTTTGGGTTTTAAGTCCTATGATCAACATATACTCTTATGATATTGATGCTTGAATGTATGCGGAAGAATAAGGAAACAGCGTATAGAGTTTTAGTTTTCTTTTTTATTTTCGTTGTGGTGTGGGAAGGTGAGTTTGGGTAGGGAGACGGTGTGTGAAAAAAAATATCAATTTATGCTTTTTGTAATCTTTTACGCACACAGTCACTTAGCAAATCTACAACCATGCCTGTCTTAATGGAAAAAAAGCCCTGCAATTTTCCACTAATGAGTAAGCCTTTCTTTTTAGATGAAAGATTTGTGCACACTAAGAACGAATTTTCCGGTTACCTTTGATGTATTAATACTCAATATCTGATTGAACGAATTGCCAAACACTACCAAAAAATGGGTCTATGGGAACGGTTTATAACCGTCCTATTAGACAACATAACCGTCCCCATAGGCCTAAGGGAACGGTTACTCATCCGATACCTTTGCCGCCGTAGTGCTTGGTCTAACGTGACAGTTCATGATTCAAGTAGCGTGGTTCTTGAACTGTCCCCGTTTGTAACATTTGGGGGCGGTTTATCTATGGGGACGATTTCGAGCTTGACCTAAGAGGACGGTTATATTGTCTATGGGAACGATTTTTTTGTTATCTATGTGGACGGTTTTTATACCAAGGGAGACGGTTCGAGCTTGACCTAAGGGGACAGTTATATTGTCTATGGGAATGGTTTTGTTTGTGATCTATGGGGACGGTTTTTATACCAAGGGGGCGGTTTTAATTTTTTACTGATCAAAACAAATCACCTAGATATCACACATCAGTCCAACACATACAAAGAAATAATAGTCCAAGTTTTAGACACAAACTAACCAAACTTTAGCCTTAATGTAATGAACAATTCATTAAACATTATTATATTATAGCAATAGGATTGAGATAATTCTTCACAAGTTTTACACACAAACTAACCAAATTAAGCACATATCACAAATCCTCCATGATTAAAACAAAGAGCTACTACTTAATCAAAAGGTCAAAATGTCTCTATTGAGACGATTAAGTTCTAAATCTTCACAACAAATAAATCCCCCAAAGAGCGACAAGCATGGATCTTCAGATGTTTTCCTGCATACATCAAGATAAAAAGATGAGTAAGCACAAGTAGAATTAAATAGACTGTATGTGTCTCTTTAGAGTCATAACTAATTGCATGACGATCATATTTAGGTATATAATGAAATTAAGAGTAAACACAAGTAGAATAGAAGAGACACGAATGGTAGAAGGATAGAGGTCCGTCATAATTCCTAATTGTTTGAGACAAATATGGCTCTACATGTGGACCACATCACACAACCAAATAATCCTCTAATAAAATCATGAAAGGAACAAAAGTTAAAACTTGTTGGATTAAAACTTGTTGTAGAGTCTACAATTCAACGTTTGTTGCTGTAGCTATATTGCATTCTACCAGCAGAATGTGAAGGTTTGATTATGGCAGGTCCAAAATTTTGTTTCCTTGTTTACTTTTCATGTTTGCTCACAGGTCCCTCAAACTCTTACCCATAAACGAACTAGTTTGAATATCCTAACCATTGATATTTTTAGGAATCTATAAAAGAGATCAACATGAAGATCAACA
>BQKN01000283.1:144141-159264 GCA_022839385.1 Asparagus kiusianus
CCTTTTTTCTTGGAATTAATGATCATTGGCCGTCGGACAGCTAAGACCAAGTCCCCTTTCTTTAAAACTCCATTGTTAAACCTTTTTGTTAAAGGCTCGGGAGATTCTGGCTTGGTAGAACTCAATGTGTTGTTGAGCTTCCAAACGCTTCTCGTCGAGCATTTCGAGTTCTTCGATACGTTTCTGATGTTGCTCTTCGGTCGTCATTTGGGTTGCAAGAGCGATTCGAAGAGATGGAATTTGAATTTTTAATGGAAGGACTGCTTCACACCCGTATACCAAAGAATACGGGGTTACGCCAGTAGGCGTGCGAAATGTGGTGCGGTAGGCCCATAGAGCTTTGCCGAGTTTATCGTTCCAATCTTGTTTATTAGTCTTCATGAGTTTTGATAAAAGCTTAATGATAGTCTTGTTAAAGGCTTCAGCTAATCCATTTGCTATGGGATTGTAAGCTATCGACGAGATGTCTTGAATTTTAAACTTCTCGCAAAATTTGATGAATGCATTACTGACAAACTGAGGACCGTTGTCATATATGATTCGCCTTGGGACACCATATCGGTAGATAATATGGTGCTTAATGAACGCAACGACATTGTTTGTCTTCACTTCTTTGAGCGGAATCATTTCAGCCCATTTGGAGAAGTAATCGGCAATTTCCAGAATGAATCGATCGCCTTTGACTGATGGGGGATTTATAGGACCAACAATGTCCATTCCCCAAGTTTCGAAAGGCCATGATGTGGCTGAAGGGTGCAAATACTCTGAGGGTTGGTGTATATAATTCGCGTGTATTTGACATGCATGACACTTTCGTACGTACGCGACTGCGTCTTTTATCATGGTGGACCAGAAATATCTCATTCTTCTGATGCGGTCATAAAGTTTAGGGCCGGGTTGGTATGCACCACAAACTCCTTCATGCATCTCCTTAAGGACTTCTTCCGCCTCTTGAGTGGATAGGCAACGTAATAGTAAACCATCATATACCCAACGATATAGCGTTCGACTCTTCGTATTATAGTAGAATCTCGGTGCTCTCCGTCGGATTGAGTCCCTTTCCTTCACGTCTTCCTGTAGGATTCCATGCAAGACGTAATTGATGATGGGGAAACACCAATCTCGAGGTTCGAACTCAACTTGAGTTGAGTACACTTCTTTAATATCATCTTCTCCATTGTCTACATAGTAGATTGGTACGAAGAGTTGGTGAGTTCTTACCCTAACGAATTATCCCGTTTTGGGAGGCTGTGCTAGAGATACTGCTAATGCTGCTAATGCATCCACGTAGGTGTTCTATAAGCGCGGAATGTATTCAATAAAGAATCCTTCGAACAATTTTGCTATCTCAACGGCCATCCTATGGTATGGTATCAAATCCTGTTTTCTGACCTCGTACTCCCCTTGAACTTTTTTAACTACCAGTTGAGAGTCATCGAAAGCTTTAAGGTATTCGACCCCCAGCTTTTTAGCAAAGCTGAGTCTAATAAGCAGCGCGTTATACTCGGCTACGTTGTTCGAGTACGGTTCGGTCAGCGAGTAGGCTCTAGGCATCACATGTTTTCCTGGGGAAACTAAGACAACTCCAACTCCGGAAGAAATCTTAGAACATCCAGAAGCACTTGCTACATTAGTTGCTCGAGAAGCACCGTCAAAGTACAAACGCCACACCTGTTGATGGGAAGTCACGTTGGCTTCGTGGGTTTCATCTGGCAGATCATCGTATACCTCAGCGGTATCCGTAGTTGGGTTAGCTGCCAGGAGATCACAAATAGCTTGTCCCTTAACCGACTTTTGTTGCTTAAAGTGTAGGTTATATTAGGACAAAAGTAGGGCCCACTTTGCTAGCCGCCAATTCATGAAAGCTGGCTACATCATGAACACTCTAATTGGGTTAACCTTAGAGATGACATAAATAGTCTGTCCAACCAGGTAATGCCGCATCTTTTGAATTACGAATACCAAGGCGAGATACTCCCTCTCAATCATTAGATATCGAGATTCGGCACCTACGAGGGTTCGGCTCAAGTAATATACGGCCTGTTCATGACCGTTGTCATCGTCTTGTGCAAGTAATGCACTTAACGAGTGGCTCGTCGCCTTGACGTAAATCAAGAACGGTTTGCCCGACTTCGGTGCAACGAGTACTGGAGGTTTTGAGAGATATTCTTTAATATCTTCGAATGCTTTTTAACAAGCGTCATCCCATATAAATGATACGCCTTTCTTTGTAAGCCTAGAGAATGGTTGACATTTCCCCGAAAGGTTCGAGATGAATCGACGGATATAAGCCAACCGTCCTTGTAATCCTCTAAGTTCCTTAAGGTTTCTCTGAGGTTGCAGCTCATTAATTGCTTTTACTTTATCAGGGTCAATGTGAATACCCTTAGTGGTGACGACGAATCCAAGGAATTTGTCGCTGGACATTCCGAGAAAAGATTTGGTAGGATCCATCTTCAATTGATGAGCCTGCATCAGGTCAAACATTATTTTTAGGTCTTTGATGTGATCATTCTTGTCATGACTTTTCACTACTAGATCATCCATGTAGCATTTGACGGTCTTCCGGAGATGCTCTTGGAAAATCTTTGATATGGCTCTCTGATATGTAGCACATGCATTCTTTAAACCGAAGGGCATAACCGTGTAGCAGAAAACACCAAGGGGTGTTCTAAATGTGGTACACTTCTCATCATCTGGATGGATCTTTATCTGATTATAACCCAAAAATTCATTCATGAAGGACATTCTCTCAAATCCACACGTATTGTCGATGATAACATCTGTGATGGGAAGAGGGAAATCATCTTTTGGGCAGGCAGTGTTAAGATCTCTAAAGTCAATACAAATCCTGATTTTCCTATTCTTGTTAAGGACCGGGATAATATTGGCAAGCCATTAGGGATGTTGCTCCTCCCTGATGAAACCCGAGTCGATAAGCTTTTTAACTTCGGACTCGATTGCCTCCATAATTTACGGACGAAACCATCTTTGTTGTTGTTTGATAGGTTTGACATCTGGTTTAATATTAAGGCGATGCATTGCCACCTTTGGATTGAGTCCTGGCATATCCTCGTAGTTCCAAGCAAAAATATCGATGTACTCCCTAATGAGGGTAATTAACTCCTCTTTTTCAGTTGGCGGGAGACTGTCACTAATGAATATCGGTTTCGGATTAACCTCATCACCCATATTTACCTGGATTACTTGATCTTCGGTAGAGGGTTCCCTTTGTTCAAACCTATCACCGTACTGCATATTCGGGTAATGAACCCAGGGGTCTTCCCAAGTCGGTATTTGGTCATCTTCCTCTATTGTGGCAGGGTCAACCGTAGCCGTGTTTGACATTAGCCTTTTGAACATTTCTCCAAGACTAGTGTCGGAGTCCTAGGCTAAAGAGTCGGAAGAATATCCGTCTTTACCTTTATTAGTAATCTGATCAATGATCTGCCAGCAACACTCGTTGTCTGACGAGGAGACATAGCCTAAACCTCTTCTATGGTCATAATAATTATCGGGTTTTCCTTTTGGTACATAGGCCATACGAGGTGGAACTCGCGGACTTTGACCAAAACAAAGACCCTCTCTGAGTGTGAAGTCATATCAGTATCTCTCTATGAGATTACACGCTTTTGTGTTATATCTGATGAGGGGTGGGTTTATCATCATCGTCATCTTCTTCCAAGAAGTGGTCTCGTATCGAAAATTCCTTTCTTTTACCATAGATGACTTCTTTTTCACCCCCTGTTTTTGTAGGAATGATAAGCGTTGTTCCGAACGAATCCTGAACATGCTTCTTCGTCATGCAAGACGATTGAAGCGGTACGTACAAACTAGGGTCATCGTATAACTCTTTCATGATGTTATCAAGACACAACGAGTACTCTAAATCGTTATTTATTGATATTTCTTTGGCAAGTTGCTAATTACAACTACTTTCTGATGATTCTTCATCGTCAAGATTGATTACAATGGGTACAATGTCATTAAGTACAAAACCGCCATCATAACTAAACCCAGCTTCGGTGTCAGCCTCTTCCCCGCTGTCCGTACCTTAGGCTGATGGTTCAGTATCGGATTCGACGCCGTAGAGAAGGGAGTCGGTAAAATAATTTTCTAACCCCTTAAACGGTTGCTTATCCGCGACCACCGTCTTGACTTTATTATTTGTGTCCACATATTTGAGACATTGATAGAGGGTAGAGGGGACTATAATATTACCGTGGATCCAGTATCGACCCAACAGTAAGTTATAGGAAGTCTATACGTCAATCACATAACACGTGACCTCCGACTTTAAATCTCAATCTGACACTTTACTCAGATTTTACCCAATGGTCTAGATCCACTGGTATTGAATCCGTAGATTGTAGTACCCATGGAGGCTAGCTTACTGGCCGGTATTCTGAGATTATATATCAATCAGAGTGGCATGATGCTAACAGCGAAACTCGGATCAACTTGGATCCGGTTGGCAACGCTGGAGCTAATGTGCCAAGTGAAATACAAGGGTCGATCATGCTTTGAATTCTTTGTTTGCATGTCCTCCTTGGTGAAAGAAATGCAGGAAAAATGGTGGGCTGCGAGGTTGCAATGTTGGACTGACGGCATTGGTTCTTCAGGAGATGGCTTGATCTAAGTTAGGAAGACGTCAGAGTTGGCCAAGGCCTCTTGCAAAGCTTACCTCGTGTCTTTCGAGAGACGTAATAGCTCATATATAGTTATTCTAGCCGGTATATTGGCTAATTGCGTCATAATATCGAAGTAGGGTGGAGCACTCGAGCTTCCCGGTTTGTCTCTCCCAATCGGTTGATTGAATCGAGACTGCTTCGGGTTCTGATCCTCTTGGTATAAAGGCTCTTTCTCCTTTAGCTTTTGTTGAATCTTTTCGACAGGTGCTGGGGGAGTTATGACCACTCCTATTTCTGCTAATGTCTTGGAGGGAACAGTTTTGGTTACCCCCTGCTTAGCTAATTGCTCGGAAGCATTTAGGTATTTGAAATGATATTCATTTCCACTCCGGGTTGCAAAAGCTTGTTCTTCATCTTCAGAGAACGGGAAAGCAGGGATTCTTTCGTCATCTTCTCCTGGAATGGCAGAGGCTCCATAATAGGACTTTCCCTTCCCTTTTGATTTCCTCTTGGATGACGATCCAACCCACTCTTCGTCTTTAATCAAATCGGGATGAACCCAGAGTATCTCACCATTTTGGATTGTGTGTGGTACAAGTCCTTTCTGACGTTGCTTGTGAGGATCGTCATTGACAGTCTTCACCGTCACGTTCATTATGGGTTCGGGCTGAAACCAATTCAGAGGAACAGATCCGAAGCTGATTGACACTACATTTGCACCCACCTTCTTCTCCTTAGATTGCTTCATAGTGATGACCCCAACATCGATTAAAGCTTGGATTTTATCTTTGAGGGCGTAGCATGACTTGGTAGGGTGGTGAACCACTCTGTGGAACACGCAATACTTCGGGTCATTAACCCTCTTAGCGTCTTCTTGGTTCTGGATCAGAGGTAACTTGATTTTGTTGTTTTCTATGAGGTATTTAAAAATACCAGGGACTTCGTCTTCTTTAAAAGAGTACAACATTGGGAATTTTGGTTCTGAAGTCTTCTGTTTCTGAGGTTATTGTTGTCACCGTGATTGCTAAGGTGCCTTTTGCTGTTGTTGTTGCGGTTGCGATTACAGCTCGAACGTTTGGTTCACGTCGACCACATTTGCTTGCGCTTTCCCTTTTCCCCTTGGGACCAAATTCTGTTGTGGGGCATTTGTCGCCGTTTGACCCTTTTCGGCCTTTTTTCTCTTGTGGAAGCGTTTGGCTCGTTCTCCTCGGACCTTCAAATCCTTCCAGATATTGGACGGCGCCATTCCTATGGCTTCGAGGATATCCAACGAAAGATTATTGTGATAAGTTTCCAGGATGAAGTCCTCGCTGACCAAATCTCTACAATTCATGGCTTTGTTCCGGAATCGTTTGATGAAATTTTCGACCAATTCTCTATCCTTCTGTTTCTCATCGAATAACATTCCAATTGAAACCTCAGTGTCGTCATCAAAGAAATTTGTAAGGAACATGTCCTCCATATCGTCCTAACTATTAATACTTCCCGGCTTAAGACGGCGATACCAATCGAAGGCTGCTCTACGAAGAGTGCCAACGAATAACTGTACCATCAGAGGTTCATTCCCGGAGATTATTCTCAAGTAAGACTTGAAGTATATTAAGTGCTGAGTAGGGGAACCCTTTCCGTCAAATGGCGTGAAGTTGATCAAATTAAACTTTGTCAGGTATGGGATTGATTCCCACTCTCTCGGGTATGGACACGGTATTCCGGACCTCTTTACTTCCTGAGCACTCATCAACGCATTGATTTTGCTCTCCAAGTCCCTTATCTTCTTATCCTCACTCGTATCTTTCTTCGAGCAATTCTGGGGAGAAGTGATGTGATCCTCCTTTGTATTATCATCCGAGGGACCACCCCTAGTATTGTAGTCAACGGGAGGGACATCCACATGGGTATTCTCGTCCGCTTTCCGATCACTATCAGCTTGGTTAGGATTATTATGACAACTGGACTCTCCTTGCTGATTCGTCAGCGCCGCAACTTGTTAGTCATACATTTCCCTCATCTGCTGCATAGCCATTTCCATCTCAAACTTAAAACTTTCTTTCTGCTTAGTCAGGGCGTTCTCGAGAATTTTAGCCATCTGCTCGGCGTTAATCGTGAATGACTCATAAGACTGCCCTGCGCTTGATGTTGTATCATTAGAAACCATTGCTGAGCAAGCATCTGAGCAAGCATCTGACGTTTCGTCATCTGAGGGTAGTCCCTTTTGCATTTTCTGATAATCCCTCTGTCTAATGGTTCCCGGTCGCAATCAGGTCATACGTTGGGATATTGCTGAAAAATGATCAGGACTAAAGTGTCGTGTCGACTTCCCTCTACCAGTCACATTGACGGACACTTCAGGAAATTCATCGTCTTGAAGGGCAGCTCTCTTCTTGCATAAACGCCTTGGTTTGAACTCGGACGTTCTGGTGGAAATTCTTTCAAGCACTGAAACTCTCTCCGGGGTGGCTTTGGAACAGCAACATTCTAACAACACCGTCTTGATGATTTTGGAACACGGACAATGGGAGTCCGGTTCTTGATTATTCCTTCTCCGAGACTTGTTCGTACCTCGGGCCCAATAATACAACTCATCGGTCTGATGACCGGAGCAACCCATCGTATGTTAGCACGATTGTCTAGGTGTAACGTCCTCGTCTGACAAGTACGTTTTCTTCTGGGAATCCAACGCCTTGTTAGCGTCTTCAGGAGTCACATGTCTGAGGCTATATTTTCGTGAACATCGGCCTTCAACAGGCTCTTGGATTTTGACACGCAATCCAATATGGTGATTTACGGGGATTTTCCCGTCATGCGATCTCTTCCACTGCTTAGGGGAATTATTATGACCCCCAGCCACTCGAGATCTGTTTAACGGGCCTAAACGCTCCTTGACTAGGGCTTTACCTCGATCATCATGCAAAGGACCGAGGCGATCCATGATCTTTATTTTAGATCGGGACAAATCCACACTGTCACGGTGCTCCACTGGAGGTGCTTGACTTGTCGGGACAGACGGGACTGCAGGAAGTGAACCATATGCCAAATGAACCGAACCAGGTTGTTTCGCGCATGAACCACCACTTGGTGGCTCAGTCATGGCCGAGCCACCATTTGGTGGCTCGGTTCTGACCGAGCTAGCAAGTAGTTTCTTCTGTTTTTTGACTTCAGGCACCGTTTGGGTTATTTTTGACACCGGTTTGGACTTTGGCTTCCAGACTTGGCATGATTTTTGTGGTTTCTTGACCACTTCTTATTGATCCAGCTTTTGTGCTTCTTTCATGAGAGCCCGCACATGCGCAAGTAACGCACGGCGTTTCTGGATCCGTTCTTCAAGGGTTGAATGCGTCCTTTTGACACGGATCCATTTATTCATCGTTGAGTTGGAGGAGTTGGCTGTCCGCTGTTGCGACGGTTGGCACATCCTGGACTTCAGATCTGCTTCATAGCGGATTCCATCGACTGGCTCTAAGGCCTTGGCCATCTGGCGCGCGAGGCGTTGTCGTCGTCTCTGACGCGCTCTCTTTGATAAAACAGGCATGTTATCAGTATTCAACTCCTTGTTCAAGGGATTTAGATCTGCGGTTTTAGCCTCGTCGGATACCGACGGGGCGTTGTGAGCCACAAGTGTAGTAGTGACGGGGAGATCTTCTTCTTGGGTCTTCAAGTCTGAAGACCAACGGACCTTCCTGGACTTGCGAGGAGAGGTGGATCTGGAGGGGGAGGACAAATACTCCTCGTACTTCTGCTGGTCGAACTCAAATTCGACCTCTTCTTTAACCGGGATGAGAATCCGAGGTTGCGACACATCAGCCTTTACAGAAAGGCCGTCGGCTCCCACTATGATCGCCAGCGCGTTTGGGTGGAAAATTGATTGCTTTGTTGAGTTCATTACAACTTCGAACGCTTACAATAAACGCAAAAAAAAGTAACCTTTTTATAAGACTTTAAATAAAAAATTAAAATTTTCTCTCAAACTACACACAATAGATGTTTATCGCCTATTGTTTGTGCGGGATCGTTGTCGGTATCGGGGTTTATCCGTGGACCACCTACGGATCAGATCCGATGAGTAGAAGATGGATAATAAATGCTTTCACTTCACAAAGGAAGTAATTGCAGCAACGGTAATCTTGACCAAGCAAGATCACGGCTCTTCTCGAGATTTAAGACTAAGCTTAAATCCGGAGGAATAAGGGGTGAAACATGTTCCGAATCTCTAGAACCCTCACTTTGATTATGGAGAAAACTTCGCTAAGATCCCTCTAAAATTCATGATCCATTCCTCAATCCAGCAGCACATCCTCCTCTTGATTTCCAGATTCGGAGAAATGAGCACCCGAGCTCGTATTTATAGGCTTCGGTTGGTGGTTTTTTAGATCAAAACGAGTGATTCCCCCTTATCTTCAGTTAATAACTGATTAACCATAGTATCAGATCAATTAGGATTCCCAGGAACAAACAAATCCTGAAAGAATCTGTGAAAATAAAAAAACTGATATTGGATCGGAACTGGCCGAATCGCCACTTGGTGACTCGGCCTGGCCGAGCCACCAAATGGTGGTTCAGCCACCGAGCCGCCATTTGGTGGCTCGGCCCATGGCCGAGCCACTGGCTTGGCCGGGTTGTTTTGACGCGACTCGGCCGCCAGGGGCTTTCTTGGTTTTTTAGGGTTTGACTTGTTCCGTCATTTATGTGTATTTCATTGTTTCGCTGACTGATACGCTTCCTCGATTCGTCTCGTATGTTTCGTGAACGTGTGGATCGCCTGATGGTGGTCGACGAATGTGCAGGTCACTTGGCTTGCCGTTCCGATGGCCGACGAGTACGCGGGTTACTTGGAACTAGCTAATGAGTGCGAGGGCTAATTGGAAATAGCCGGTGAGCGTACATGATGCTTGGTTCGTCATTCCGGTGGCCGTTGAGCGTACTGGCCACTTAACGATGACCGATGAGTACGCAGGCCGCTCGGGTAAATCTTCTCGACTTGGATGATGACATTTATTACCACCCTTTGTCTTGAGCTGTATACGGGAACCTACAGGCATTTTTAGACACCTACACCCTTCAAACCCTAAATAAAAAGAAAGCTTGAAGAATTATAAATAGGTACTGAATCTGAGGAGAAGCATCGGCGAGAGGATTGGGGACTGATCCCTTCACTCCCGATCGAAGATAATTCCTCACTGAGAGGCGAAGCCCTCGAGCAATGAAACCTCGCCATATTTTCTCTCTCTAGAACGATTGGAAAATAAAAAGATACTGATTCCTATGTTTTTTAGGCGTCTAAAAATGCCTATAGGTATGAATGTCACTATCTAAGTCAGAGGAGATTATCCAAAGTCAAAAGAAGCAAAGAAAGTGTCTTGCCTATGGAAAGTTTTAGAGCTTTTCGCTAGCTTTCCAATGCATCTTGGATCACCTTATTCCGAGATCGGACGAGGGAGTTAGAGCCAAAATACTTGAGACAACGCAAACTGCCTCGGAGGTGCGCAACAAGGTACACTGACACACATAGACGTGGCAGTGGAAAGTTACACACAAACAAATAGAGTGACATGGCAAGACCTCTTCGTTAGCTTTCCAACACATCTTGGATCATCTTATTCCGACATCGGACGAGGAAGTTAGAGCCAAAATACCCGAGACAGCGCGAACGGTCTCGGAGGTGCGCGTCAACGGCGACTACCGCGTTAATGTATCGAACATTTAAGCCATGATATGATCCAAATCTAAAGAAGCTTAAAATACAAAAGTTGTATAACTCTTCGTCATCTTTCCAACGCATCTTGGATCACCTTATTCTGACATCAGATGAAGAAGTTAGAGCTAAATTACCCGAGAGGTGTGCGACAGTGGTAACTGCCACGGCAATGCGTGTCACCGTACACTGCCGCGCACCCTGAGAAGCTGGAAACATCATTTTTGATAGTTTTCTCAAGTTTTGTGTGATCCACATTGCTTATTAACTGCTAGGGATCACTTATGAACGTGGGGGAAGCAGTTACAAGCGAAAATTATGCCTACTATCCACAAAAATCATGGTATTTAAGGAGCTTAAAGTCATGGGATGACGGTTACAAACTAGGGGGTAACCACTCCTTTGACCGTGCCAGTGGTGACTGTCGCGCCAAAGGAATTTCTTCAGCCGTACCACCTATGGCTATCGTGCCAAAGTTACTTCTTTAGTCGCGTCACCCCTGACTATCGCGCCCAAAGGGGTAGTTGTTGATCGGTTATTTTCTTCAGTTATCATCCAATGAGGCTATAAATACCCCCCTAGGGCCATCATTGACAGGGATCTAGGAGGGAGAGCAATTAAGGCAGAGAGACTTGAGCTTTTAGTAAATTGGAGCAAGAGAGAGAGTCTTCATTCTTCACAAACATCCTCAAGAAGCTTCTGGCGATTCCTAAAGATCTAAGCTCTGACTTGATCTTTAGAAGAGTGAATATCTTACATCGATAAGATATTCGCTTCAAATTCTTACTTCGATAAACGAAGGAAGAATCCCTAAAACCTTCACGATTCAACTAGAATCTGTGAATCGGTGATCCACGGGCTAACGCACCTCCGACACAGGCAAAGATCCCACAAAAGTAGGAGTTGATAAATAATTTCTGTGTTATTTTTTAGAGAGTTGTAATTTTCTGTTTGTTGTGTAAGAGAGGTCTTATAAAAAGGCCATTTCTTTTTGAATTTGTTGTAATCGACTAAAGATATAATGAATTCCATAATGAAACCAACTTTCGACGAAAATAGACTGGCGACCACAGTGGGAGCTAACGGTCTCGCTGCCGAGACCGTCGTGTCACAGCCGATCAAGATCCTAGTTGAATCCACGGTCGAGTACGAGTTCGACCAGGCTAAATTTGAGGAATATCTTTCATCATCCTCTTCAAGATCTTCTTTGTCTCATAAGTACAAGAGGATCTCACGATTGAAGAAGGCTTACACGCCAAAGAAGGCTAAAGGTGAAGACTCTCACCCAATTGTTGCCAAGGCCTCCCCTCGCAACATTATCCCGACGACCCCCAAAGCCGGAAGATTTGCTCATAATGATTCCCACATAAATAAGGAATCATTCGATCGAAGTTCGCCAACACTGACGAAGAGGGCTCGTCAGAGGCAACGCCAACGTCACGCTCATCAATTGGCTAAGATCTTGGAACAAACCGATGGAGTTCGTTACTATACGGACTTAGAATCGAGGAAACATCAAGTGGTTCAGTCGCCTCAACGTCAAACCACTCATATCTCTGCACAACTCACGATGGAGGAATGGACTCTCGTCAAAAGGGCTCGTTCAACTCTCAAAGAACGTAGACAAAAGCGTCGTGCAAACACCGCTCATGCTCGTGCTCTTTTGCAACAAAGACAAGAAGAGAAGGAGGAAATGGTGTCTAAAAATCACTAAAAATCACCAAAAATCAGCCAAGTGTGGATCCTCAAATCCAAACTTACACAAAAATTGGATCAGTAAGATCAATCCTTCAACCGCGGCAGTCTTCACTGTCGTGGCATATTCTTCAACCGCGGCAGTCTCCATTGCCACAGCACATCTTTCAACCACGGCAGTCCCTACTTCCGCAGCACCTCTTTCAACCACGGCAGTCCCCACTGCCGCGGCACCTTCTTCAACCGCGGCAGTCTCCATTGTCGTGGCTAAAAGGAAATTTCTAATGCTTCTCTCTTGACTCCGTTGATATCCGTTCCTGGTTCATCTACTACAATCACTTCTAATATGTTACCAATGAAGCCATGGGTCAGTCCCGACTTGTCAAAATTTAAGATCACAATGGCGGATCGCCTCGGTCATTTACCTGATGATCAAGGTAGAATTCCAGTCAAAGAACGCTTGGGTCCGGTGAATGAACCCCAAATAGATTCTTGCACTGGGGGTCATAAGTATCCTCCTATCAAGTCAAAACAACTCCAGGATGGGAAAATCCTAATTTTTACCCGTTTGGGAGTTCGTAACGAAACTCAGACTCTGCACCCGCAAGGGGGTGGTTCTAAACATACGACTCCTGATGTGACCTTGGATTGCTCAAATGCGACAATAAGTTGTCCTGAGAATGCCAACAAGGCTTTACACCCTAAGAAGAAAACGTGTTCGTCAAAAGACATCGTTATACCTGGGGGGTCATACCAACAGACGATAGGATTTCCCGACAATCATACCGATGAATCATACTATCAAGCTGGATGTGTGAATAAATTTCAAAAGAGAATTATCCGAGAAATAAGCTCTCATTGTTCCTGTGCACGACTCATTAGAGCAGTACTATCAGAATGTGGCTACTCCAAACGAGGAGTCATCCCACAAAGAGCCTCAGTGCTCCCGAAACTTTTCACTGAAATGTCGAAGTCCAAGCCGAGACATTTTCATAAGAGAAGATCAGCTGTCCAAGATGATGAATTCCCTGAAGTCACCATCAACATGGCTGATAAAGAAAAATCTAAGTGGCATTCAAGTGAATCAAATCTCAACTTTTCCCCGGAAGGAGAAGTCAATTCAAGAATTGCTCAACGGATGTCTCGACTGCAGTTAAGAGCCATCAGACATAGGGATTATAAGAAAATACATGAAGGAATGTCCTCAGAGGATGAACTTTCGGACACTTGTTCTGCGATTGCTTCGGATGATACAATATCTAGCATGGGGCAAGCCAGAGAAGTGTTCATAATCACTCCTGATTAATTTGCTCAAATGCTTCAAGAAGCTCTAGCCAATCAACGTGAAGAAATTAGAACTGAGATGAAGATGGAGATAGAGTTGGCTATCCAACAAATGAGAGAATTGCTAGCTCAACGGCCTCAACCTCCTGAGTCCAGTCAGCGAACTGAATCCAACCGCCACACTCATAATGTTGTAGGTGACAGCGATCCAGAAGTGGATGAAGTCATTATGACTGATACACCTCCCAATAACAATAACGCTGGGAGTGGTTCAACAGATCCTCCCAACAACGATATTAGGGGTAGTTCAATTGCACCTCTCAATAACACTAGGGGTGACCCAATTATTCATGTTCAACATCACTCAAAGAGAGATGAAGATGAGGACAAGAAAATGCAAGACCTTGAAACAAAGTCATTGCTTTGATGTCCGCTCAGGAAGTAAAGAAGACGGGTATTCTGTGTCCCTATCCAAGAGAATGGGATTCAATACCGTACCCGACAAAATTCAATCTGATTAACTTCACACCATTTGACGGGAATGGCTCACCTACTCAGCACTTGATTTATTTCAAGTCTCATTTGGGAGTGATCTCTAGAAACGAGGCTTTGATGGTCCTGTCATTCGTTGGCACCCTTCGTGGGCCCGCATTCAATTGGTACCGACGTCTCAAGCCAGGGAGCATCAATTACTGGGATGATATGGAAAGTTTATTCCTTAGCAATTTCTTCGATGATGACACCGAAGTGTCAATCGGAACCCTTCTGGATGAGAAGCAAAGAGACGGAGAGTTAGTCGACAATTTTGTCAAACGCTTCCGTAACTAAGCAATAAACTGCAGAGATCCTGTCACAGAGGAGTTCATCCTACAGACATACCACAACAATCTTTCCATCGATGTCCTGGAAGCCCTAGGGGTCGTGCCTTCAACCACTTGGAAAGATTTGAAAATGCACGGTGAACAAGCTGAACACTTTCTTAAAAGAAAGAAAGTTGAGAGAAGCCAACCGACGATATCTGCAATCGCTGTGAATGCGACTCTCGATCCGAAGTTTCAAAAGGAGTATTCTTTTGAAGATGATGAAGCTCCAGCCATCTTGAAATACCTCCTTACCAATGACAAAATCGAGCTGCCACCTATTAAATATCAGGAGGGAGCTAAAATAACTTCGGATCCAAACTACTGTGCATACCACAAAAGGGTTCTTCATCCTACCAAGGTTTACTTTGGACTCAAAAACAAAATCCAAACCTTAATTGATTCTGGCGTCATAACGACGAAACAAGCCAAATAAAGACGATAGAAAACTCCGAAGAGTATACGAGTATAAACTGCTTCTCTATGTACTCCATTGGGTACACGAGTATAAACTGTTTTCCCTGACTCTAATGAGTATACGAGTATAAACTACTTCTCCATGTAACTCCAATGAGTATAAGAGTATAAACTGTTTCTCCTTTTCCTTCGATGGGTATACGAGGTTAAACTACTTCCTTTATTTTTAATAACGGGAAGTTCCTAGAGAATATTACTCTTAATATTCTTAAGGATAACCCAACAATGTGGCCAAATATAATTGGATTTAGATTCGCCAAAGAACTGGTGGTGGAATACCTTAAATCATTACAATGGGAAGTTCCTAGAGAATATTACACATGGTATTTTTAAGGATAACCCAAAATCGATTGGTTATTCAAAACGAAAACCAATCATCAGAATAATTTATTCTTAATCATGATTAAGAAACCCCCCACTATGCCTTTTTAATCATTTTTAAGATGATTAAAAACTCTCACTGTGCCTAAGCCTTTAACACTCCTAC
>BQKN01000283.1:159364-181567 GCA_022839385.1 Asparagus kiusianus
CCCCCCACTATGCCTTTTTAATCATTTTCAAGATGATTAAAAACTCTCACTGTGCCTAAGCCTTTAACACTCCTACTGTTGAAGTCCTGACATGATATCTAAAATTTCAATCTACTGATTCATAGCGATTATCAAACCCCTTTGGGTTAAATCCTAGCCACTTGACACCGAAAACCCCCACCGAGTGATTTGTATGAGTCAACATTCTTACTGTTATTTGTACCCTACTCACACTTCTTATTTGGTCAAACCTTTAAACAGTTAGGACCAAAGCCAAAATCCCTTCTCGATTCTTTCCATGAATGAAAGGTCCACATATTGAACGATCAAACCTTTAAATAGTTAAGATCATCTCAAATCCCCATTTGGTCAAACCTTTAAACAGCTAGGACCAAAGCCAAAATTATCTCTCGATTCCATGAACGAGAGGTCCACAAATTGAACGATCAAACCTTTAAACAGTTAGGATCATCTCAAATTCTCATATGGTCAAACCTTTAAACAGTTAGGACCTAAGCCAGAATCCCCTCTCGATTCTTTCTATGAACGAAAGGTCCACAAATTGAGCGATCAAACCTTTAAACAGTTAGGATCATATCAAACTCCTACATGGTCAAACCTTTAAACAGTTAGGACCAAAGCCAAAATCCCCTCTCGATTCATTCCATGAACGAGAGGTCCACAAATTGAATGATCAAATCTTTAAACGGTTAGGATCGTCTCAAACCCCCACTCGATCAAACATTTAAACAGTTAGGACCACAACCAAAATCCCCTCTCGATTCCTTCTATGAACAAGAGGTCCACTCAAATTGAACGATCAAATCTTTAAACAGTTAGGATCGTATCAAACTCCTACATGGTCAAACCTTTAAACAGTTAGGACCAAAGCCAAAACCCTCTCTCGATTCCTTCCATGAACGAGAGGTCCACAAATTGAGCGATCAAACCTTTAAACAGTTAGGATCATATCAAACTCTCACATGGTCAAACCTTTAAACAGTTAGGACCAAAGCCAGAATCCCCTCTCGATTCTTTCCATGAACGAGAGGTCCAAAAATTGAGCGATCAAACCTTTAAACAATTAGGATCGTATCAAACCCCCACTCGGTCAAACCTTTAAACAGTTAGGACCATAACCAAAATCCCCTCTCGACTCCTTCTATGAACGAGAAGTGCACTCAAATTGAACGATCAAACCTTTAAACATTTAGGATCGTATCAAACTCCTACATGGTCAAACCTTTAAACTATTAGGACCAAAGCCAAAACCCTCTCTCGATTCCTTCCATAAATGAGAGGTCCACAAATTGAGCGATCAAACCTTTAAACAGTTAGGATCGTATCATACTCCCACATGGTCAAACCTTTAAACAGTTAGGACCAAAGCCAGAATCCTCTCTCGATTCTTTCCATGATCGAGAGGTCCACAAATTGAGCGATCAAACCTTTAAACAGTTAGGATCGTATCAAACTCCCACATAGTCAAACCTTTAAACAGTTAGGACCAAAGCTAAAATCCCCTCTTAATTCGTTCCATGAACGAGAGGTCCACAAATTGAACGATCAAATCTTTAAACGATTAGGATCGTCTCAAACCCTCACTCGGTCAAACCTTTAAACAGTTAGGACCACAACTAAAATCCCCTCTCGATTCTTTCTATGAACGAGAGGTCCACTCAAATTGAACTATCAAACCTTTAAATAGTTAGGATCATATCAAACTCTCACATGGTCAAACCTTTAAATAGTTAGGACCAAAGCCAAAGCCCTATCTCGATTCCTTCCATGAACGAGAGGTCCACAAATTGAACGATCAAACCTTTTAATAGTTAGGATCATTTCAAATCCCCATTTGGTCAAACCTTTAAACAGTTAGGACCAAAGCTAAAATCTCCTCTTGATTCCTTCCATGAACGAGAGGTCCACAAATTGAGCGATCAAACATTTAAACAGTTAGGTTCGTCTCAAACTCTCACGTAGTCAAACCTTTAAACAGTTAGGACCAAAGCCAAAATCCCCTCTCGATTCCTTCCATGAACGAGAGATCCACAAATTGAGCAATCAAACCTTTAAACAGTTAGGATCGTATCAAACTCCCACATGGTCAAACCTTTAAACAGTTAGGACCAAAGCCAGAATCCCCTCTCGATTCCTTCCATGAACGAGAGGTCCACAAATTGAGTGATCAAACCTTTAAACAGTTAGGCGTATCAAACTCCCACATGGTCAAACCTTTAAACAGTTAGGATCAAAATTGTAATCCCTTTTCTATAAATAAAAGGTTTTCGCACATTCCACTTCGGTCAAACCTTTAAACAGTTAGGATCAAAGTTAAAATTCCATCTCGATAAATGAGAAATCCTTTTTTAGATTGGATAATCAAACCTTTAAACAGTTAGTGTTATCTAAACCTTCTTGATTCTTGGGGTGGAGATCACACTCTTAGTTTCACCCTTCAGATTCTTGAAGTAGAGATCCTACTTTGAGTTTCTTTTATACCAGGAGATAGAATATAAAATTCTTCATCTCCATCATCGGGTTCATCTCTACCAACAAAAAAGAGACCAGAAGATAGAATATAAAATTCTTCATCTCCATCATCGGGTTCATCTCTACCAACAAAAAAGAGACCAGGAGATAGAATATAAAATTCTTCCTCTCTATCTTTGGGTTTATCTCTACCAACAAAAAAGAGACCAGAAGATAGAATATAAAATTCTTTCTCTTCATCATTGGGTTCATCTCTACCAACAAAAAAGAGACCAGGAGATAGAATATTAAATTCTTCCTCTCTGATTTTGGGTTTATCTCTACCAACAAATAAGAGACTAGGAGATAGAATATAAAATTCTTCCTCTCAATCATTGGGTTTATCTCTACCAACAAAAAAAGAGACCAAGATACTCCAATAGGTACACGAGTCTAAACTGTTTCCCTGCCCTCAACAGGAAGTTTTTGGAGAATATTACTTAGAATATTCTTAGGGATAACCTGATTACCTCCCAACGGGTATACGAGGATAAAATATTTCCCGAAAACTCCGATGAGTATATGAGTATAAACTGCATCTCCTTGAACCTCTTAACGGGTACACGAGGTTAACCTGATTCCTAAACACTCCGATAAGGTATATGAGTATAAACTATTCCTCCGTTCTCCAACACCAGCTTTAGTTCAAGATTTCGACAACGGTCAAGCGACAAACGCAGTACCAGAAAATTTTTAGCTATTCTACAAAGCACTGAGCAGACTAAAAGATGAAGAAATCAAGAGTTAAAGCTGTCTACAGGTTCTTTTACACGATCTCCTCAACTAAGTATTGAAGGGGTTAGAAATTAAACCCATCTTATCCAAATTGTCCCAGACTCCTCTATAAAAGAACGAGTCTGAGATACTTTGGAGGGGGTATCTGTAGGCGTCTAAAAAATGCTTATAGGGATGAATGTCACTATCTAAGTCAGAGGAGATCATCCAAAGAC
This sequence comes from Asparagus kiusianus, assembly GCA_022839385.1. Lineage (NCBI taxonomy): Eukaryota > Viridiplantae > Streptophyta > Magnoliopsida > Asparagales > Asparagaceae > Asparagus > Asparagus kiusianus. The sequence continues at coordinate 162,847 of BQKN01000283.1, forward strand.
AAAATAAGCAAAGAGAGTGTCTTACCTATGGGAAGTTCTAGAGCTCTTCGCTAGCTTTCCAACGCATCTTGGATCACCTCATTCTGAGATCGGACGAGGGAGTTAGAGCCAAAATATTCGAGACAACGCAAACTGCCTCGAAGGTGCGCAACAAGGTACACTGACGCGCATAGGCGCGGCAGTGGAAAGTGACACGCAAACAAACAGAGTGACCCGCCAATAGAAATTTGTAGATCTCTTCGTTAGCTTTCCAACGCATCTTGGATCATCTCATTCCGACATCGGACGAGGAAGTTAGAGCCAAAATACCCGATACAGCGCGAACGGTCTCGGAGGTGCGCGTCAGCGGCGACTACCATGGCAATGTATTGCACATTTAAGTCATCATATGATCCAAATCTGAAGAAGTTTAAAAGATAAAAGTTGTAGGTCTCTTCGTCAGCTTTCCAATGCATCTTGGATCACCTTATTCTGACATCGGATGAAGAAGTTAGAGCTAAATTACCCGAGAGGTGCGCGACAGTGGTAACTGCCGCGGCAATGCGCGTCACCGTACACTGCCGCGCACACTGAGAAGCTGGAAATGTTATTTTTGATAGTTTTTTTGAGTTTTGTGCGACCCACATGGCTTATTAATTGCTGTAATCACTTATGAACGTGGGGGAAGCAGTTACAAGCGAAAATTATGCCCACTATCCACGAAAATCGTGGCATTTAAGGAGTTTAAATTCATGGGATGGCGGTTACAAACTAGGGGGTAACCACTCCTTTGACCGCGCGGCGACTGCCGTGCCAAAGGAATTTTTTCAGCCGCGTTACCTATGGCTGCCGCGCCAAAGTCACTTCTTCAGCCGCATCACCCCTGACTGCCGCGCCCAAATGGGTAGTTGCTGAACGGTTATTTTCTTCAGTTATCATCCAAGGAGGCTATAAATACCCCCTAGGGCCATCATTGACAGGGATCCAGGAGAGAGAGCAATTAAGGCAGAGAGCCTTGAGCTTTTGGTGAATTGGAGCAAGAGAGAGAGTCTTCATTCTTCACAAACATCCTCAAGAAGCTTCTGGCGATTCCTAGAGATCTAAGCTCTGACTTGATCTTTAGAAGAGTGAACATCTTACATTAATAAGATATTCGCTTTAAATTCTTACTTCGATAAACAAATGAAGAATCCCCAAAACCTTTACGATTCAACTAGAATCCGTGAATCGGTGGTCCACGGGCTAACGCACCCCGGTACAGGCAAAGATCCCACAAAAGCAGGAGTTGATAAATAATTTCCGTGTTATTTTCTAGAGAGTTGTAATTTTTTGTTTGTTGTGTAAGAGAGGTCTTATAAAAAGGTCATTTCTTTTTAAATTTGTTGTAATCGACTAAAGATATAATGAATTCCACAATGAAACCAACTTTCGATGAAAACAGGTTTGATGATTGAAAAGGAGAGAGATAAGTACCCTAAATCACAGATGCTAGAAAGGGGATAGCGACGAGAGGCACGGCGGACGAGGGAGGCGCGACAGATGAGAGGAAGTGAAGGAGAGGCACGGCGGACGGGGTAGTCGACGAGAAGAGAAACGAAGTCGAGGTGGCCGGCGGACACGTGAGAGTGCATTATGGCGAGAAAACCCTAGAACTTAGCGAGAAGTCTTCGGGTGAAGAGCGGATGTATATCGATCGGCAGGATCGTCGGGGTATTGTTGATTGAAGAAAGGATTTTTCTGGGGAGGAGAAGATACATGTGAAGAAGGGGAGAGTTCGGGTGAACTCACTGATGACACTTTGGTCTCCAAGTGGGAGATTGTTAGTCTAAAGTGTAGACCCAAAGTTGAAGTCGAAGCTGGAATCACGAAGAACACAGTCCAAAAGGTCCAGGAGAACTGCTAGTTAGCCTAGCGGTCGACCGCGAGTCAGCGGCGGTCGACCGCGAACGTGCACAAGAGTCAGGGGAGAGGCTGGAGCTAAAGGCGGTCAACCACGCCAACCCTGTAATGTTTTCTGATCTCGAATTTTGGTTCAGTCGAGCACCGCGGTCAACCGCGATACCTGCGCGGTCGAGCACCATGGTCGACCGCGACGCTGTTTGCCAGATTCCTTATGAGTTCAGGAAATCTGTTTGGGCTGGGTTTGATATAAATACCCAAACGTTTTTAGAGTTTGAAAAGCATCAGGAAACCATTAAAAAGAGAGCTTTTGATAGAGAGATCTCAGAGAGATAAAACCCTAGTTTGAGAGCTTGTATTTCTTCTTCAATCAATAAAAGAATTGTGTGGTGTGGCTCCCGAGGACGTAGGCACATTACCGAACCTTGTTAAATCTGTGTGTTCGTCTTCTTTATTATTCTTATAAGTTTGATCTTTATTTGTGGTGAATTTTCCTACTTTTCGACTTTCAACACAAGGTCCGAAAGAGCAAGGGTTCGATTTGAATATTTCGAATCCCCAACCAGGTCCAACATTTGTCTCCATTCTGTTCTTCGCAAACTCTAGATCGAAGTTCACTCCCTCCACATATATCAACCCTCCATCTCAGTGGGGTATTTTTTAAAAAAAACCTTATCCTAAAGGACAAATTTTTAAAAAGAACCATTTTACAAATTTCATGGGTAAAACCGACCCCCTCACAGAAAAAACAGCAAAATCGACCACATGACCCCCTCTCCTCAAACAACCACTGAATATAAAATTGAATCTCACCTTGGAAGCAGCAGCCAGTGCTGTCACCACCCTCGCGTCGAAAGCGTTCGTTTGCCGTCCGCCGTCGATCTCACGATGATGAACGCCCCGGTGCCGATTCCGCTCGACATCGGGGTAGAGGACGCTGGAACAGATCGTCGTCGCCACCGCCAAGTCGACCGTGTGCGCTCTCTTTCTGAGCATCGACACTCCGATCTCAGAGCAGGTCCCGTCGTCGTCTGCCACGACTCCGATCTCTGATTCAACTCCCTCCGAGCCTCCTGTGCTCCTCAATCTCCTCCCGTCATCTCGATTGTCGATTTGGATCGCGAAGAACACGAACCCGATCTCAATTGTCGGAGCTTACTGATAATGACGGCGGCCAACGAGATCGATCGTCGTCGGCGGTGGCGGAGGGGGGAGGAGGAGATCTGGGGATGCACACGATAGCGGAGGGGGTGGATTCGAGATTGGCGTGCGCCGTCGCCGTTGCGCGGTGCAAGAAAGAAATCTGGGAGGGGGCGCCGGCGGCACATCTGGAGTTGTTTTGGGTTTCGGTTTCGTGTGGATTTTTTGGATTTAATGGTGACGATGTCTTCGGGTGAGACTCTCAATTAAATAAATTGCACGTACGCTGCGGTCAAAAAGCGAAAACAATAGTCGGTTTGAGGGGGAGAGGGTCACGGGAAGTCTGGTTTTGCTGTTTTTTTCGTTTGCACAGTCGATTTTGCTGGTTTTTATGTGAGATGGTCGTTTTTGCCCGTTAAATTTGTAAAAAGGTTGTTTTAAAAAATTTGTCCTATCCTAAATTTCAGTCGCCACCGTTTTTTTGCCGATTTTCCCTGACATCATCGCTGACTTCAGCCTCCCCCAATTTCACCATCTCCTTCCCCAGTCACTCAACCAGTGCAGCCCCTTAGTCTTCTCCGATCAACCTCGAGGGCTCCATCCCAGAAGCCTTCCACCGCCCATCAGCCGCCACCTTTCATCACCATCCTTCGTCTTTCCCGATTGATCGCACCAGCAATGCCGATGACCTCACCAATCCTCTTTGCGCTGCCTCGTTGGCCACATCTTCAACATCCAGAGCATCACCGAGGATCACCCGAGTCACACGATCCGACTTTGAAGCCCCATGAGTTTGACGCCTGTTTTCCGGTGCTTCCTCGACTTCTGCTGCCCGCGATGACGCTCGCTGACCATAACTTCAGCACCGTTCACCAAATCGGTTGATCTGACCAGCACTGTTCAAGCCCTGAACAGATTTCATACAGTCTCTTCGATCCTCCTTCATTTAATCTAAGTCATTGAACTGGATGTTCCACGAATACCACATGAGATATACAACCCATCTGCCAATGAAACAATCGATTTCAATGTGGATGCGAGTTCCTCACCCTCTCAGGTAAAGTCACATTTCTTTGTATTTCTTTGTTAATTTTGCATGCCTATAAAACTTTTTAGACTTGTAATTGATCTGATATCTGTTATAACATAGATTTTATTGCCTGACTGTCTATTTAATTATTTAGGTTTTATTATCATTGCAGAGATCAGTCATTAGGATGTGCATATTCATGTAGTTGCATGCATGTTGGTTGTGTCTGGGATTGCTGTTATCCATGTGTTGTTTGATCAATATTTGCTTAGTCATCCTAGGTGTCTTGTCCCGCATCACTATTTCTCTCTAAACATATGCGTTAGTCGATAATTTTCTGATCACTGGGTTTTATATCAATTGTATACCAATTCGGTAAGATTTTGAAAGTAGTTCTGCAACCTTTTATTTGCTGAAGTAGTCTAATGGAACCCGCCAAAACTGCTGAAAGTGAAATTTTTAGAAGGGATTGAAACTGATGCTGAGTTTTCTGGACCATGTTCTGGGAAACATTTTACAGCTTAGGTTAAGGTCATATGTGTTTAATATCTATGTGTTAATCATGAAGATGTGTAGTACTATATTGTCCTGAATTCTGATGCTAACACTTATTTCCAAGACACTTATTGTGGCTGTGAATTCTCAATCTCTTTTCATGACCCTAGTCGAAAAAGATGGTGCTTGTAATGCCTCCTGCTCATACGGTGCTTGTATTGTTATCAACTTCGAAGTTTAAATTTTGATCATTTTAATGTTCAAAGCTTATTTCTCTTGCCCATGTTAAATTTTTGGATTAGATACATAAATCAGCTTTACTATGGATTTGCAGCAAGATAATGGATCGGGTGATATCAGTGGAGTATGCCGTTCGGGATGATGATGAAATAAGACATGGGATGATGATGAAAGAAGACATGGCGATGAAAAAATAAATGGATACAGCCAAGATAGGGAGGGGAAGAGCTAGGTCTCCAGAAAGGAGAAGTCGCGATCGTGGGCGTTCAGCTAGTCCTTATGGCAGAGGCATGGAGACTGGAGAGGGATAACCCTGATTATGGTCGTGGTCCTAGCCCTTACAGCAAGCCTGAGGAGCAGGGAGGGAGTCCAAATTATGGAAGAGCTGAAAGTCCTGCTTATGACAGACATCGCAGCCGCAGGTGAGCAAAATCAGACTATAGATTATTAGCTGCTCTGAGTGATCTTTCGTTTTCGGATTATTTACATCCCGATACCCTGTTTTATGGTGTCATCACACTGGTGACCCTGGGGTCTGTGTATTTACACATATAACCCAAGGATTATTGTTTGAGATTCCATAGGTAATCCTAGTGAATGTAGTCGTAGGGTTACTCAGGGTTACCTGCATAATCTCAGTCAATAATTTCAGGGTTATCTATGCAGATACATAATGTCAGGGTTACTTGTGTAATTTACATCATACCACAGGGTACTGGGATGTAAGTAATCTTTTTTTTCGCGCTTTTACCTCCTTATAACTATGTTTGACACAATTTTGTTGGTTCCAGTCCCTCACCTGCAAGGCTGGATCACAAAGGTGCTCCAAATTATGGAAGAGCCAAAATCCTGCTTATGAAAGACATCGTAGCTGCAGGTGAGCATCATTGTGGACAATATATTAATAGCGCACATTGATCCCTTGGTGTTGCTGTTTTGAAATTATTCATTTTAGCATACCAGACCCCCTGGATGATTTTTTTTTTCTTCGACTCTTTCACCCTGCGTGCAGTTTTGCGGCATACTGCCCGTGAGTCTATCTAAGGGTAAAAGATTAGAGGGGGTTGGGGGTTGGGGTCGGGGGGAGGGGGGGGGGGAATCACCCAAGGGGTCTATCTGCCAAAATGATATCATAGGGGTAGTACGTTCAAAACGATGATACTAAAGAGGGTCTATATGCAATTAACCCTATTTTTTCCCAGTTTTTGCCTACTCCCTGTAACCATCTCCTACACAATTTTGTTGAATGCAGCCGCTCACCAGCAAGGCGAGAAAGATCACAAGATGAAATTCTAGTTCTGTCGACCTGTATAGCATAGCATCATAATATGGTGCAGGTTTCTGTTAGGATACTTAAATGTTTCTTTAGACACTGCTCTTATGTTTTCTTCTTCATGGGGAAAAAGGAAAAGGAAAAAAAAAGCTTGAATTCAAGGCTGGCAGTGAATGTTGGGGAAAATGCTTTATTGTATAACTCTCTGTACTATGGATGGTATTTTTGGTGATTCTATACTTATATTCAGAGGATTAAAGCTTTTCTTTTCTTGGTGCATCTATTGGGAATATAATTTCTGTCATTTATGCAAATTAATTTCTTTTTTTCAGTCATTGTTCATATAAGCAAACATTTTTAGGCATCATTAAGTTTTCAAACCCCATCTCCTAGGTGTAAAGGCTTTTATCAAAATTTCAAACTTAGCAGCTTTAATGCGGAAGTGGTCAGTACTGATGCATTGGCGGTAGTCTGCATTTGTGTGTATTCTTCATATGTAGCTTGTGCCGTAGTACATTAAAAACAACATATGAAACTGTGATGCCTTAATTGTAGTCTTTTATTTCCTCTATTAATTGCTTGCATTAGTGTCTCAAGAATACCCAAAATGGAGTTACTATTTATGATTTTTTTTAATTTTTTGCTTAGTATTCTTTTTTCTTGTTTGCTTTTTTTAATAAACGGGGTGGACGTAAGAGTTCTCCTCTCTTCATGTCATTTTAGATTCTATTTGCTTGCCTGCTTGATGTACCGGCTCATAGCTCATGCCCCGGTCAATGACTTGTAGCCGCATGTTGTAGCCGCATGGAGCTCCCAGTGGCAATGAGTTTACTTTGAGGTCAGCCCCATCCTTTTCAATTGCTGATAGAAAAATAGAAGAAGTATATTAGATAGGTTACTGAGGAAGAATGTTCAAATTGACCTTCTGTGCGTACCGTGTGGTAGAGTCGATGAATCTCATGGGCATTTATTTCTTGAATGTTGCTTTGTAAAATCTGTGCGAACTCCCTACAGTCACAAAGTCAATCTGTGTGATATCCCTCCTGATCTTCTTCCCACCCTCTGGAATTCCTGGACAAACTCAAATTTGAAAGGTGACATGAAAGAGAACCGGAACTCTCACTTGTGAGCCTTGGTTTGGTGCATTCGGAGGGTGTGAATAATACCAGTTTTTACACATTAAATTACACACACTCTTCAAATACGGGGAAAAAACCACTTACTTCGCTTCATTTTGCAATACCTTCCCTGCAGCTATTACAAACTGGGGATGGAGCCGAAGTGGTGATGGATCTTGTGATGGCAGCCAGAAGGTACATGGTGGCACCGGTGGCACGGCGGATCGGTGGCACCGGTGGCACGGCGGATCCAGCAGGAAGAAGCAGCTCAAATTAAAATGATAGAATAAATGAGGTTAATAGCATGAGTTTTAGAAGTACAAGGGTCATAAGTTTAGAAGGGGAAGAGACATAGGTTATGGAAGAATAAGAGTAACTTACTCATTTACGATATTTATCTTTATAGCATTAAAATAGGAGTTTAATTTGTGACTATTGGTATGCCTAGACGTTTTTGTTTTGAAGCCTATATAAAGGGTTATTGTAATCCTTGTTTGATATGAAGAAAGAAAATTGAAGAAATATAAGTGAGTTCTTTGTCTTCATTTGAGAGAGTTCTAAGTTCGTAAACTTAAGAGTCATCAGTGGTATCAGAGCCACTTGATCCAATTTTCTCATTCTCTCTTTTTCTCATGGCTACCACAAATAATCTTGTCAATTCTCAAGTGTCCAAATTATTGAAAGATAACTATGAGAGTTGGTCAATCCAAATAAGAGCCTTATTTGGTTCTCAAGAGTTGTGGGAGCTGATCATTGATGGGTTCACGGAACCTGCACCAGAAGTAGAAGCCACATATACCGCCGAAGAGAAGAAGGCTCTCAGAGAGTAAAGAAAGAAGGATAGCAAGGCTCGTTTTCTACTCTATCAAGGGTTGGACGAGTCTACCTTTGAGAGAGTTGTTAAAGCAACGACAAGGAAGCATGGGAAATCCTTGCGACCATCTACAAAGGTGTCAAGCGGGTGAAGCGAATTCGCCTCCAAACTTTGAGGGGCGATCTTGAAGCTTCTCAAATGAAAGATGAAGAACAAATCTCCGATTATTATTCATGATTACTTCTAATTATGAATAAAATAAGGAGAAATAGAGAGAAGGTGGAGGACATCCGAGTGATGGAGAAGTTTCTCCGATCCCTCACATCAAAATTCGAGCACGTGGTAGCGGCAATTGAGGAGTCAAAGAATTTGGAGGAGATCTCAATAGAGGAGCTCTTGGGATCTCTCCAAGTTCATGAACAACGAATGCAAAAGAAGACTAGTTCCATAGTTTTGGAGCAAGTACTAGAGTCAACATTGACCAATCAAGGCTCACAAGGAAGAGGTCGTGGTCGTGGTCGTGGTCGTGGTCGTAGTAGAGGCAAGGGACGTGGTCCTAGGGGTGTTATCGGAGCGGATATGGTTCGGATATGACACTTACCATATCTATATCCGCTTTATATAAACAGATACTGTAGGCGTCTAAAAATGCTATGGGTGTTCGCACACAGCTCGAGACGGAGAGAAGACGATGAACGTCGTTATCCGAGTCTAAGAGGATTATCTGTCGTCGACAAGCGCATGAAGCGAAACGACAAATCAAGTGGCCCGTGTGCGTCAATCAACACGCGCGCATCAATCAGTTCGCGCGCGTCGGTCAACACGCGCGCGTCAATCAGTTCATGCGCATCGATCAACACGCGCACTCAACCAACACGCGTTCGATGGTCAGTCCCACAACGAAGCGTACAAGTCAACAAGATGATTAATTACGTGAAACGGGGGAAATTACAAGTCCCGGAAAATCGGAAAAGTCAGGAAACATACAAGTTTGACAGAAGCGACGGACCCGCGCTAGCGCAGGACAGAACAGACCGACCCGCGCAAGCGCGGGTCGGATCTGTCTGACCCGTGCCGCGCAGTCCAGAGCCCGAAACACGTTTTGGCGATTTTAAAGCGGTTTTCGCAGGATTTATCTGTTCCAGGGGTTCCTAACTGACTTGATATCATCTACAAACGTGGTTAGGCCGTTATTGACTGAAGATAAGGCCAAATCACTAATTCTTATCCAAATACCCGCTTCCGAAGCTTATAAATAGGAGCTCGGGTGCCCATTTCTGGAGGGGATTAATTTATCAATAGGAGGAGGTGCTGCCGGATTGAGGAGTCAAAGGAGCACGAATTTCAGCGAGGGTTGATAGATCTTGGCGAGTTCTTCGGCATAAAGAAGGAGAGTTCGAGAGATCCGAAGCCCGTTCCCGTCCGTTCCTCGAGATTAGACTTGGTCTTAATCTCGAGAAGAGCTACTGATTTAGCTTGGTCGATTTCAGCGCTTCAAGCAAATACCTCCTTGGTGAGGTAGGAGCTCTGTCAAATTTTCATCAACCGAATCCAGATCTAAGGCGGTCTACGGATATCAAAATCTCCGGCACAAGCAAAGATCCCGCGTAAGCAGAAGACCGATAAACGATCTCTGCGTTTGTTTGACGAGAATTGTATTTTTCGTTTTCATTGTGTAAAAGTCTTATAAAAAGACTATCTTTTTTATTTTCATTGTAACGACTGAAGTTGTAATGAATACCGTAATGAATATAGTAATTTTCGACGAAAACAAGCTGGCGACCATAATAGTGGGAGCCAACAGCTTCGCTACTAGAGCTGTCGTGTCGCAACCTCGAATCTGCATCCCGGTTGAAGAAGTGGTCGAATACGAGTTCGACCAACTGAAGTTCGAGGAGTATCTGTCATCCTCCTCCTCCAAATCCTCCGCCTCTCGCAAGCGAAGGAAGATCAACGCCCCCGTTGTTGCGGTAGCTGAACCTTGCAACGCCCCTCCGGCCTCCAACGAGTCCGGCTCTGCAGATCTGAACTCCTCCTCAATCAAAGAGTTGAATACAGAGGGCGCACCCACTTTATCGAAGAGAGCTCGCCAAAGACAGCGCCAACTCGCTAGGGCTTTGGAGTCAATTAACGGGATCCGTTATGAGGCGGATCTGAAAATCAGGCAACACCAAGCGCCCCAACAGCGGACAAATGCCCACTCTTCCAAATCACCAATAAGTGAATGGGTACAAGTCAAAAGGACCCGTTCAACTCTTGAAGAGCGGATCAAAAAGCGCCGCGCACTGCTTACGCACGCGCGAATTCTTGCGCAAGAGGCCAAAAGGTTGCAGGGGGAAGAAGTAGAAAAGAAGCCACAAAAACTGCACCAAGTATGGAGACCGAAGTCTAAGACGAAGGCCGAAAAAATCGAGAAAAGCGGGTCACTCGGATCCGACCCTCCAAGTCGCGGATCACTTGGATCCGACCCTCCAAATTGCGGGTTACTTGGATCCGACCCTCCAAGTCGCCAGTCACTTGGATCTGACCCTCCGAATAACGGGTCACTCGGATCCGACCCTCCAAGTCGCGGGTCCCTTGGATCCGACCCTCCAAATGGCGGGTCACTTGGATCCGACCCTTCAAGTCGCGAGTCACTTGGATCCGACCCTCCAAGTCGCGGGTCACTTGGATCCGACCTTCCAAATCGCGGGTCACTGGAATCCGACCCGCCAATTCGCAGGTCACCCAAATCCGACCCTCCGACCCGCGGGTCACCCAAATCTGACCCGCGCCAAGGTTAAGGCAGGAGACGTTCTGCACCTATTTCGTCGATCCCTTCGAGTTCCGTACCTCCGGGGGAGCACCGTGACAGCGTGGATTTGTCCCGATTTAAGATCGCGGATCGTCTTGGCCCTTCGCACGCAGGTCGAGGCAAAGCGTCGAAACCCAAATCAAGGCGTTTTCACAAAAAAAAGATTAGTCATTCGAGATGACGAATTCCCAGAAGTTACCATTAATATGGTCAACAAGGAAAAGTCTCCGATGGTTTCAAACGGGTCTAGCCCTAGCTTTTCTCCAGAAAGAAGAGTCAATTCGGCAATAGCTCAATTAATGTCTCGTCTCCAGCTAGAAGCTATAGGACCTAAACAATCCGCGGTCACTATCAACATAGCTGATAAGGGAAAGTCGATTCGACCTTCTAATTCTGATCCCCTCATATCGCATCGTCTGACCCGTTTGCGATCGGGAACCACTAGACGTAGGGATTATCAAAAGAGAGGATTATCCTCAGATGACGGAGCGTCAGACGCTTGCTCCGTAATTGCTTCAAATGCTACTATATCCAACCCAGGGAAATCCCGTGAAGCGCTCACCATCACTCCTGACCAAATAACTCAGATGATCGAAAATGCTCTCGCTAAGCAGAAAGGAGAGTTTAAGGTTGAAATAGAACTGAACATACAACGGATGAGGGAGTTACATGACCTGCAACTTCAAGCTTTATCAAGATAGATTGGCGAATCCAGTCATCGTAACGTTACAGTAGAACAAGTCAATACAATAGATAGTGATCCAGAACCGGATGAGACTATCAACATTGATATCCCTCCCGATAACAATAACGCTGGGGGTGGTCCAACCAAAGATAATAACGCTCGGGGTGGTCCCGTTGTTTCTCTCAGAAATCGTACGAAGCATGATACAGATGAGGATAAAAAGATGAAGGATCTCGAAAGCAAAATCAACACTCTGATGTCTGCTCTAGAGGTAAAGAAGATCGGCATACCGTGTCCTTACCCGAGAGAGTGGGAGTCGATCCCGTATCCGGCCAAATTCACCCTGATCAACTTCATGCCGTTCGACGGGAAGGGCTCGCCCACTCAACTTAGATCTACTTCAAGCCCCACTTGGGCATGATATCCGGCAATGAAGCATTGATGGTTTAGTCATTCGTTGGCACTCTTCGCGGGCCTGCCTTTGATTGGTACCGCCGTCTTAAGCCTGGAAGCATCAACAGCTGGGACGATATAGAGAGCTCGTTCCTTAGCAACTTCTTTGATGACGACGCCGAGGTATCCATAAAGACACTCTTCGATGAGAAGCAAAAAGACGGAGAAATAGTTACCGACTTTGTTAAACGCTTCCGGAACAAGGTGATAAATTACCGAGATCCGATCACGGAGGAATTCATCCTACAAACTTGTCACAACAACCTCTCTTTGGACGTGTTGGGAGTTATGGGATTAAACTCGTCCAAGACTTAGAAAGATTTGAAGATGCGCGGTGAACAAGCCGAACGCTTCATCAGAAGGAAGAAAATCGAAAGAAGCCAACAGTCAATGCCTGCAGTTGCTAGTGATAATAATCAGACGTCACAACAACAACCTCAAAAGCAGCAAAGGGCTCCAGATCCGGGACACCAAAAAGAGTACTCTTTCAAGGATGAGGAAGTTTCGGATATTTTCGAGTACCTCCTGAATAACAGTGAGATTGAGCTACCACCTATTATAGATCAGGAGGGAGCTAAGAGGATTACAGACCCAAACTACTGTGCATATCACAGGAGGGTTCTCCATCCTACTGAGATTTGTTTCGGTCTAAAGAACAAAATTCAAGCTCTAATCGACTCTGGCGTCATAAAGCTAGAATAAGCCGAATGACGGTGCACCACTCCGAAGAGTATACGAGTATAAACTGCTTCTCAATCCTCCAACCGGTATAAGAGGTTAAACTGCTCCCTGACACTCCAATAGGTATATGAGTCTAAACTGTTTTCTTTCTTTCACGGGAAGTTCCTGGAGAGTACCATGTCTGGTATTCTTAAGGATAATCCGGTCATACAACTGAGTGTAATGTTAGACCCAGTTTCGTAAAGAAAGCTGGGGGTGGATAATTCATGTAACGGGAAGTTCCCGAGAGAATTCTATATAGTGTATTCTTAGGGATAACCCGATCACTACAAGAAGGTGATGAATAAGAAACTCTCACTCAAACTCCCGCTACGTCTGTGCACTCAACATTCTCATTGTTAGAGTCCGGACATAGTATTCAGAATTTTAATCTCCTGATCATTGATGATTATCAAACCCCTCCGTGTTAAGTATTTGTCACCTAACACCAGGAACCCCCTCTGAGCGACTTGTACAAGTCAACACTCCCACTGTGATTTGTACTCACACTCCCACTGTCTACTTGGTCAAACCTTTAAACAGTTAGGACCACAACCAAAATCCCTCTTGATTCTTTTCATGAACGAGAGGTCCACAAATTGAACGATCAAACCTTTAAACAGTTTGGGTCGTCTCAAATTCCCATCTTGGTCAAACCTTTAAACAGTTAGGACCACAACCAAAATCCCTTCTTGATTTCTTCCATGAATGAGAGGTCCACAAATTGAACGATCAAACCTTTAAACAGTTAGGGTCGTCTCAAATTCTCATATTGGTCAAACCTTTAAATAATTAAGACCACAACCAAAATCCTCTCTCGATTCCTTTCATAAACGAGAGGTCCACTTTTAATTTAAGCAATCAAATCTATAAAAATTAGGGTTGCCTCCAACCTCACTTGGTCGAACCTGCAGATAGTTAGGACCAAGACCAGAATGCTCCTTTCGATAAACGAAAGACTTTCACCTTTTCCTATTCGGCCAAACCTATAAAAGTTAGGGCTGAAATCGGAATTTCACCTCAATAAATGAGGAATTCTTTTCTTGGATTAAGCAACCAATCCTATAAAAGTTAGGGTTGCTTAAATCTTTTCGATTCTCAGAGTGAAGATCCCACTCCTAGTTTCACTTTTCCGGATTTTTAGGGTGGAGATCCCACTTCGAGTTTCCTTAGCAACTGGAGATAGAATATAAAATTTTTTCTCTTCAGTTTTGGGAGATAGAATATAAAATTCTTCCTCTCCCATTTTTTTCCGACACCATCCCTCAACTCCAAAATCCGTGTCTCGCACGTACGGAGCATTTTATCCCGAAGCCGAAGTATGGATGAGTCAGCGCTTAACCCGCGTTGTTGGGTGGTTCGTTCCCGTGAAAACGACCGAGTCTACTTATTCAGCATCGTTGCAAAAAAAAATCCATGCCTTTTATGCATGGGGAATTTTATCCCGAAGCCTAAATAGGGATGAGTCAGCGCCTAACACGTGTTGCCGGTTTAATCTTTTACCGATTGAAGAAGACACCAGAATACCAATCTGTGACATTTTATCCCGAAGCCTAAGAAGGGATAAGTCAGCGCCTAACACGCGTTGTTGGGTAGTCTATTCCCGTAAGAAAGACAAAATCTACGTATTCAATATCATAGCACTAAAAGAGTTAACTCTTTTAGCTCAACGTCATATGCGGAATGGACTTAAACAATTCATATGCTAACCCGACTCAAATGGTAGTCGGTAAAGGATCATCAAACTCGTTGATGGCTGAAGGTTTGCCAAAAATCTTATGAATGTGAGAGTCATTGACGTATTAGCCCTATTAGTTGGTCTTGTGACTCGATCATCCTGTTAGGTCTCATGTTATGAGCCTACATCTTCTAATCTTGTTTTGATGATTACAAACAATTCTTAATATTGTTTGTCTAGTGTTTATGTTTCTTATTAGGTATTCTAGACAAACAATGAGTTGGAGGTTGGATGGATTGAGCCTACACGATCATATCAAGAGGAGGTTGGCGGAATTGTGGAGTGAAGCATCGTACAATTCAAGTTCAAGAGATCCAAGTTTAGCTTCACCCGCAATGTGTACCAAGTTGAGCATATTGAAGATCTCATAGCTTAGGTAAATTAGTTTAGGGTTTATATAATGTGTGTTAATTCTATAAAGCTCAAATATACACACACATATATATATTTGTGATTTTCGTAACTATAAATGTTTTTATGCAAAATAAGTTTTTGGACTATATTTACATCATAAACAACTTTTATTATGTCCATATAAATATTCCATAAGTTTTCAAAAACTTGTTTTGAGTCAAAGACAAAAATCACATGTTTTTCATAAACACGTATTTTAGTGCTTTTGCATAATACAGTGTTTTTCACAAATTATAAATGCAAATTAAAAAATTCTTTTTCCAACATGTTTATATGTATGATTATAAACTTTTCCCAAGATTTTACATTTTTTGGAAATTGTTTACTATTTTTAAAGAGCCCTCAAAAGTCAGTTTTTGGACCTGCACAGTGTCTGTGCACGTTCATAAGTCGACTTATCAGTTCTGATAAGTCGACTTATAAACTAGCTTGGAATATGCATTTCTTCTCTGTTAAGTCGACTTGTTCTGAAAAGTAAGTCGACTTGTACTAAGTCGACTATAAGTCGACTTATAAACTCTCGTTCTGCATCTGTTTTTCCTTCTGTTAAGTCGACTTGTGTAACCTGATAAGTCGACTTATATATAGCCGTTGGCACAGTAACGGCTAGTTTCCAGCTTTGTTTATTTTAATGTTTTTAAGGGTTTTAGTTGGATTTTTGGGCTGGTTTCTTCAAACCTATAAATACCCATGTGCATTAACTATTTCCTATTAACTAAGAGTTTTTTAACAAGAGTTTTTCAAGTGTTTAAAAGTTTGCTTATTCTCAAGTTTGGGTTTGGTGTTTGTTTACAAAGGAGGAAGCTTACGTTGCAAATTGGGGGATTCACCCTCAATCTTCTTCATCCTCTCTTTGTGTTCATAGAGAAGTTTTCCTAACTCTATTCTCTAGCAAATTTGTTTTCGATTTTTATATCATCATTTATTGCTAGTTTGTTAATTGAGTTAGAAATTGTTTATACTCATATTATCACACACATCCTATTTGAGCTTGTAGCATTTCATACATCATATATTGGGTTGTGGGATATGATTTAGTGAGTGTGAGCTTCATTGTGTTCTCACTTGTTATTTGAGAACAAATCATTATATTTAACTTTTATTTGTGAGAATCACTTGTAATACACTAGTACACCGAGAGAAGTGTGAGGCGAGAGACGGGGTCAAATCCAATAGGAGTGGCGTCGATTGACGAACCTAGGGAGAGGTTGTAATCGAGCACTTGAGGAGGAGGACACGGGCTAGGTTCCTACACTTAGTGTGTAAAGTGTGATTGTTGAGTGATTGTGTAGTGTGAGAGTTTTCGGTGAACTTGTAAACCGAGTGTGTAGAAGTTTCGGCTTCCAAACCGGATTGTGATAGTGGATATCTCCTCGAGGTGAGGAGCGGGGACGTAGGTCGTGGGGACCGAACCTCGTAAACATATTGTGTGTTTGTGTTTTGCTTAGCGTACTTTCTTTTCATCATTATTGTTCATATTCATATCATATTTCTTCTTGCAAGAACAAATTGATCTATATAATTTTAATTAGTCATTAATTGGAAATAGATTAGCATAAGTAGGGGTGGGCAAAAACCGAAAAAAACCGGTCCAACCGAAAAAACCGTCCGAAAAAGCGGATCGGTTAACCGAACCGAATTAAATGGATGAGAAGAAGTCTCTAAACCGCCCGAACCGATTTAAACCAGTCTGGATCCGGTTTGGCCCCCTAAACCGCCCAAAAAAAAACCGACCCGATTTCTACTATAAATACTTAAAATCCCTAACCGGCTAACCCTACCTCAGACTCGACTCCCACAACACAGCCGCCTCTCCCCTCTCGCCTCTCAAGCCGCCTCTCCCCTCTCACAACACCGCCTCTCGGCCCTCTCCCCTCTCGCCTCTCACAACGCCGCCTCTCCCCCTCTCGCCTCTCAGGCTCTCACAACACCGCCTCTCCCCTCTCGCCTCTCAGGCTCTCACAACATCCAAATTTTGCTGCCTAAAATTGCAAGAAATCGAAGTCGAAGCATCCGTGATCCCAGATAGGCAGATACTCGAAGGTAATTCTTCTCCTCTTCTCTCTCCTTAAAGATTATTGTAGAAACTCAAGAAAACCCTAATTCGATCTGCTACTCCATCACGCCGGCGGCAACTGATCTCCCCACCGACCAGCATCCGCGATGCCATCATCCCCGATGACCGACGCATCATCTTTGTTGATGTCAAAGTTGCTGTTTTTTTTTTAATTTTTAATTTTTTTGGGGGGTTTCAATAGGGTTCTGGGTTTGTTAATATTTTATATAGCTTGTTATTTATACATAGTGGATAAGGACCAGGTCGAGGAAATGAGAGGGTGGTTGGGATTAATGAATTTGGTGTGAAGCTGCCGCTGCCGCTGCTTTGATTTTTGTCTTTGGTTTTTGTCTTTGGCCTCAAATCATCCATTTCTCATGAACCTAATCCTGTAATCCATGTTTGATTTGTTTTTCAGGTGATGGATTCGGGTCAAACCAATCCGTCCTCAAGCCATGGAACTGGAACAGGATCTGGGACGACTCCTACACATGCTGCCATAGTTCAACACATCACTGAAACTCCCCCTGGTGCTGCTGCGTCAGTCTCGACTGCAACTCTGGGTCAATCTTCCTCTGTTCAATCGAAGAGGAAGAACGGAAGCATTGCTTGGGATCATTTCACATTGATGAAGAATCCCGATGGCACAACTTTGGCCAAGCCGAGAGCAAAGTGCAATTGGTGTCCGCAAACCTATAGTTGTGATTCGAGATTGAACGGAACCAGCAACATGAGGAGCCACCTGCTTTACAATTGCCCGAAGTGTCCACTTAAGGTCCCCAAGAAACAGAAGCAGCTGGTAAATTCTATTCTCTCACTTTCTGTATTTTCAAATTCAGTTTGTACTATTGAGTAGTTGAGTTATTGATTCAAGATTTCTTCTTCATTTCAAGGCGCAAGAGTCATTCGACAAGGGGGGTAGGTTAGTTGCTTGGTCTTATGATGAGGAGGTATGTAGGTTAGCTCTTGCTAGGATGATAGTTAGGGATGAACTGCCTTTTAGTTTTGTTGACGGACCTGGGTTTAGGGATTTTATAAGTCATGTTCAACCACAGTTTAAGAAGTTTTCACGTAGAACTGTTGCTAGAGATATTTGGGAGTTGTATGAGTCGGAGAGGATTACAATCAAAAATATCTTAGCCACTTATGGACAGAGAGTTTCACTGACCACTGATACTTGGACTTCGATCCAAAATATCAATTACATGGTGCTCACAGCTCACTTTATTGATGATGATTGGATTTTACACAAAAGAATCTTGAATTTTTGTGTGATACCAAACCATATGGGGAAGACTATTGGGCAGCTAGTTGAAACTTGTCTTATTAAGTGGGGAATAGAGAAAATTTTCTGCATTGTTATTGATAATGCTTCTCCTAATCAAGTGGCTTTAGATTACATGAAAGAGAAGATAGGGAATTGGAATGAACTAGTCCTAAAAGGGGAGTTTCTGCATATGAGGTGTTGCTGTCACATTCTTAACTTAGTGGTTAAGGATGGAATGGCAGAGCTGGACTCCTCAATTGAGTCCATTAGAAATTGTGTGAAGTACATTAAATCAAGTCCTTCTAGGTTGGAGAAGTTTAGAAAGTGTGCAACTCAAGAAAAAGTGGAGCACAAAGGTGGGATAGTGCCTTTGGATGTTTGCACTAGGTGGAACTCTACATACTTAATGCTAGACATAGCCATTAAGTACCGGAAGGCATTTCTTAGGTTGGAGGATGAGGATCCACAATTTGTTGCATACTTCAATGATAGAGCTGGACCTCCAATTGCAGAGGATTGGAACAAATCTGAAAGGCTGGTGAGGTTTTTGAAGATTTCCTATGAGGCAACCCTTGATTTCAGTGGGACACAAGTTGTGACTTCGAA
>BQKN01000284.1:5676-25721 GCA_022839385.1 Asparagus kiusianus
CCCAAGCTCCATCGACTTTGACTCTGAGTTGGCCCCACACGAGACCGCGCTTTCGGGCAGGCCGAGGTGCTCACTCAACCTGTATGGACTCATCTACGACTAGTCTTGAGCCCCTCCAAACCCGACCCACCCCCCGATTCCGGAGCCCATCCGTAAGCCCGGGTATAAAAGCCCTACACTCCTCCATTCCTTAATGAAAACCCTAGCCTCCTTCTTCAAACCCTCATCGGTCTCTTACTCCCTCAATCTCACCAGATCCATCAGCAGCATCAGCAGCGGAGGGATGCTCGACATCAACCTGTTCCGCGTCGAGAAGGGCAACGACCCGGATCGCATCCGCGAGTCCCAGCGCCGGCGGTCCGCCAGCGTCGAGGTCGTCGACGAGGTCATCGCCCTCGACAAGGCCTGGCGCCAGCGCCAGTTCGAGCTCGATAACCTCAGGAAGGACTTCAACAAGCTCACCAAGGAGATCGCCCGCCTCAAAATCGTCAGTTTCATCTTTTGCTCCCCTCCTTCCTCATCTTTAGGGTTTGTTTACTGAATTTGGGGATCTGAATGAGTCTAGGCGAAGGAGGATGCGACGGAGGCGATCAAGGGAACGGATGACCATAAGAAGAAGATGGCGGAGAAGGATGAGGAGGTGAAGGTGGCCAAGACGGAGCTTGATGCCAAGCTTATGACCATTGGGAACCTTGTTCATGACTCCGTCCCTGTTAGCAATGATGAGGTCTGTTGGTTGATTTTGTATGTGATTGATCGAGTGGCGTGACGATTTGATGTATGCGTTTATGATTTCGGTAATTGCTGCAGGCGAATAATTTGGTGGTACGAACGTGGGGTGAGCGTCGGTTGGAAGGGAAGCTGAGGAACCATGTGGACCTGGTGGATATGCTCGGCATTGCAGATCTAAAGAATGGTATGCTGGTTTAAGCTGCATTTCGTTTCTTGTCAAGGTATCATCTACATGTGGGTGATATGTATGTCTAAGGGGGCTATTAAAATTGGAGACACCACTAAAGAATTGATTATGTGTTGAATAGACTCATCTGGGAAATGGATGGTTATAAAATACATAAGGGTACCATTTTCAGCATGATTGTAACTTTAAAAAGTCCACTTTATAGACGTTTGTTTAGATATTTAATAGTCGGTGAGTAGTTCTGAGTGGAACTATTAATTTAGTGAAAGCTGCTGCAAGCAGGATGAAATTTGCAAGCCTGCAGTATTGTTCAACCCCCCCTCTCTCTCTCGGGTGTGCATCTCTATTATCGGGGAGCCCTCTTCCTTAAGTGGACAACATTTAACCGGGTTCCGTTTTCATGAAACATTGTTCTCCCAACATTTAGAATTTTGTTGAATTTGAAGTATGCATTGTTTTCTATGATGTTCAAACTTGGGAAAAACCAATTAGTAACACCCTATGAAATCCTATGCTGCTGGTTATTCTATCAGATGTTGGTAATAGCTCATGAATTTCAGCAAAATTTTATTGTGTCCGGCCATTTTGGTTTGATATGGTCTAAATGCAACGGACCTGGTGGAGCAACAATGCTTCGTACCAGCTAATCACGTAGGCAAACCTGTACACTTCAAGCTTTTTGGGACTGGACAGACCATAGATTCGCGGTGCTAACTGGAGGCAAACAAAGAGGTGAGTACGGGGGAGGGGTGACCACTTGAACTTAAAAGCTTCACGTTATAGAGAACCCATATGCGTCATTTCTTTATTTGGATCAAAAAAGAATAAGAAAATATGCAAATTGTAGAAAACAAGTGCACCAAACTGATATAGGGTGCTGATATGAACCATTGTGAACATTGAGATATAGGAAATTTAGGGTAAGGCCTAATATTTTCCCCCCTGGTGTGAATAGTTAGCTTTTATTCCTAACCAATTGCAAGAATAAGTACAGACTCTGACGTTAGCACTTCTTTAACAATTTGTTAAGTAAGCCTTTATCTGAACTCAAACCTCAAGGACAACGAAACAGACTATTAAAAATAGAACTTGTAAATATATGTACAAGTAAAAGAATTAAAAGATTGGAGCTTGTACTTCATTAGACTTGCCACTCAACATCATGACATGGCAACATATGCATGTGCGGGGATACAAAAGCAATGTGCACTTACATAAGGCATACAGTACGACACCAAATTTATATGATATACAAGTCCTAAAAGGTTTAGACAAATATGGTCATGGATAAATAATAATAAAACTACTAGATGTCTGTGTGATATTTCTTATATGTAGCAAAAGCATCATGTGACTTATATTAAGAAACATTTACAAATTATGCAAATCAATAACTACATGGACAAAACAAGTCCTTATTAAGAAACTAAAGAAATTATATAAAGGGAGCGCATCAACCGAAACCAAATTAATATGAATGTTGTATGTACCTATTGTTCATGTATTTTAGTTGTTACTTCTTAATCTTGTATGCATCTATGATATGTTTTCATAGGCAAAGAGTATGTTGCAAATTTTGACATCCACCAAGGTTTATCGTATAGGATATAAGATCCTCACTAGATGTATCTGTTTGCAATGTTAGAAGAGAGATTGACTCTCAAATTTGTATGTTTTCTTACATCCTTATGTTATTCTATTTGTTTAGAACAATCCTTTGTGGGCTTATTGGAAATGAAAATTAATCAACAATAACTAGCGAAAGGAAAAAAATATTTCATGTTACTTAAAAATTAGCCATATTTTGTATTAATTTTGGACATACGTTAAGCTGATGCCTGCAAGTGATCACGGACATGTACTCTACACTGCTGGTTTCTGTAGGTGCTACTGTGGCTGGAGGAAGAGGGTTTTATTTGAAAGATGAGGGTGTCCTCTTAAATATTGCACTATATAACTATGGACTTGCATTTTTGAGGAAGAGGAACTACAACCTACTCCACACTCCCTTTTTCATGAGAAAGGAAGTCATGGCAAAATGCGCTCAGCTAGCTCAATTTGACGAAGAACTCTATAAGGTGAATATTATTAGCTTTATATATGCTTTCATGGAAGTTAGTTTACAGAGTCTTCTTCTTGTAGTCTTCTTTTTGTTTCATGGCCTCCTGCTTGTTTAATTAATCGATCGCTTTTTTCGCATGGTGAATGCGAATATGGACACACACACACACGGGTATGAATAGTGAGCTTTTGATTGGCTGATGTAAAACAAATCTGTTTTAAGCATGAAATCAGAGGTTGATCGAGCGAACATGTTTAGTATATTATATAGACACAAACCATGATAAAATTTTAGAACATTATATATATTTTTCACATAACAGTCCAGAATGTACATGTTATATTGACAAGGTTTATAATAACTTTTGCATTAACCATGGTGTAAATTGACCCAACTTCTTTGTCTTGAAGGTTTGCTTCTATACTTAGCCATTCCTATTGATGACAACACTGAATCTTATGTTTGTTTGTGGTCTGGGCTTCTCCCGTCTTTATTTTGGGGGTGGTGTGTGGGAGAATGAATTGTAAACAAACATTTGTTTGGAGTTAGTCTAAAAGAGACTAAATATTAAGCAAACAGTTGTTAGTTGTTTACAAGTATGTTAAAGGGACTTAACCTATAGAGATATCAGCACTTTCATTGTGAACCTGATGAGAGTTTTGCTCTAAAATGAAATACGCATCTGGATACAGTACCCCTCTTGGGTTAAGGGGACAACTATTCAGTTTTTTTAAGTCTGAAAATCAACCTGGTGATGACTCTCTTATTCTTCTTCAGCATAACGAGCATATCTGGTCTCTGGGGACAATTCCTCTAGTCACCACCAGGCGCCAGACTTGATGCCTAGCACCTGAATGCTAGGCCTTACAGGATTTCTTTTTTTGCTTAAGTGGTGACAGAGAGGTTTTGCAGAAGGTCGAAGGAGTTGGAGGATGTCTACGTACTTTGTGGAGTCGGTCGAAGGAGGTTAGAGCAACGGAGATCACGACTAAGTGGTGTAGTCCGCGTAAGTAGTCTCCGTTCTCCTGCGTGTCCTTGAGACCTAAGCAGCCGGCCTAGGTACTGCATAGGCCTAGGTGGGGAAGCTTTTTAAAACACTAGTCTTAACATTCATGTTTTAGAACCTTGTTCCATGGGTATGAGTTGTATTTGAAAGAATGAGTATCTTGAGAGTACATTTAAGGTAAAACAAAAGGTGAACTTGCATATGGAACAAATTGATTATTTATTTATTGTAGATGGCTTAGAGGTGTCAATTTGTAGGGCATAGTTCGAGCATACTTTATTCTTCATCGAACCTTCTTGAGGATGCACTGGGTAGAACTGATCTGAACAGTAACAAGGGAGAGATTGCCAAAGCGTTGCCTACAGTGAGAAGTGTCATTGGGGCTCCGTCAGAGTCCCATCAGCGTTGGCATCAAAGGAAGAAGTTGTTGGTGCAATTGAATTCGGGGATTGGATCGACGCTAGTTTGGATTTGCAAGAAGTAACTTACTTTTTATCGGTGTTTTTAAAGGCGTTTTTCGGCGCTCACATCGGGCGCAAGGCGCGGTGGCGTATCGCCCTGCATAAGGTGCGAGGCGCTACGTTTACACCAAGTGCGTGCCTGAGAGCGTCTCGTAGCGCTTAGTGCCTTGGGCCGGGCGATCACCTTAGGAGAAGAGACGATTGGGTTTGGTTTGAATTAGTAAAAGTGGGCTATCGGGTACAAACCCGACTCCACCTTAAACCCAAAACAACTCTAACATGTCCCAAAGCAAAGAATTAGGTCTTCATTCACTTCGTTCTCTCTCCCTTTCTCTTCGTGTTCGGTGTTCTCCCTGTGGTGGCGAGTAGAAAATGGTTAGCAGTCGGCGGCGAGCAGAAAACGATGAGCAATGATAAAAAATTGGGACTGAGGTATTTTCTTCCTCTCTTTCTTTTCTCGTTTGTTTTGTTTGCCTTTTTTTCTTTTCCTTCTCTACTTAGTTTTCCCCCCTTTTTTCACTCTTTTTATCTTGAGTTTGATCTGGTTTCTCTGTTCTCTATGCTTGCTGCTGCTCCCGTTCCTTTTTTCTTCTTCTCACTTGAACAATTGACTGCTGCCGCTCCCCCCCCCCTCACTTGATCTGTAAATTGTGAACTATTAACTGTTAAGATGCTATTGGGTGTTTAACTATAAAGAAATGTTTTTGAATGCTTGACTGTTAGTGATTTGAAGTAGTAAGCCAGTAAACTGATTTTTAATTAACAATATGCAATTATTTTAGTTTGGTTGTGGACTGTTGATTAAAGTTTGTTCATACTTTGTGTTGAGCCGGTTGACTGTTAAGATGGTTGTTAAGATGGTTGATCACTTGACTGTTTGATGTGCAATCTTTCTCAATTAATTTAACTCAGATGTACATAATCATGATATTATGAGCTAATTGCTTGTTTTTAGTAATACATAATTACATATGACTGTTGAAATGTGAAGACTTCTTGTTTTGTTCAAGGCTTCAAGCTTATTTTGTTCAAGACTTCAAGCTCATTGCTCTTGTGCTAGGATTGGTTCTTGCTATTTGATGCTAGATGCTACTAGATTCTCCATTTGTAACCTGTAAAGAGAGAAATAAACTTTAGCAAGGTAATTGTTAGTGATGCAATACACTACACTAGTATGAAAAACTTGCATGATTGCATGAAATTTCACAAATATATATTTTTCATGCATGCTTGTATATCTTGAAAAATTATGTGTCTGGAGTGCGCCTTGCTTCACTCGGGTGCGCGCATCACATTGCGCCTTGCACATATGTGCGTAAACTGACTTTGCACCCCACATTGCGCCTCACGCATTGAAAACACTGCATCTCATTTAGGATAATGTCAACAGGGGTGTGTGTGTGTGGGGGGGGGGGGGGGGGGGGTCTCTTTGGAGAGTAGGGTTTTGGATTTTTTTGTCTTTTCTCGGATGTGAAGCAATGACTTATTTGAGAGGCTAAGCTTCTGAGGGTTGTAGATTAGTGGAGGTATATAACTGATCTGGGAAAGATTAAAAAATAGATAAACTTTTGGTTAGGCTTGGATTCACATAACACCTTAACCGTTTGGATTCACACCTGGAATGTCACATGCCTATTAGGCTAGCAAATCATGTGCTAAACTTAATTACTTTGTTTTTCAATTTTTCTTTGCTGAAACAATGAAAAACCACAACCTACAAGCCAACAGAGTTGAAATCCTGTCTCTAAGACAATTTGAAACTCACAAAACAAATCCTATCCAGACACAATCTAAATTTCAATAGTAGACAAATCCACCAAATGGCTAAAATCAAATATTCTAAAGATAAAAGTCAATCTGAAATTTTAATCTAAATGTAAAATGTGCTAACAAATTTATTCATTTTACGTATTTTTTCTACCGGGTGTTGAACTCTCCAACAAAATCTTCGTAGATTTTCAAAATTGTTTTGCATCAAATATACTTGGTAATCAGGTAATCCAAACTTCAATCCTAACCCTTAAAACCAATTTTCCTGAATAATATTTGCCTTGCTGCATGTTTCTGTGTGAAACAATCATACTGTTCTCCAGTGGACATTAATGACTTTTGCCCTTCAACAGGTAATAGGCGATGGAGATGACAAATATCTAATTGCTACTTCTGAACAGCCGTTGTGTGCTTATCATCTGGAAGATCGGATTTACCCTACAAGCTTACCCATAAGGTAAGTATTGGATTTTTACTTTATGACTTTCTTCATTGGCATTGGGATATGGAACAGTTTATTATGGCTTACAAATAACTAAAGCATGTTCTGTCTTCTAGATATGCTGGATTCTCTACTTGTTTCCGGAAAGAGGCTGGGTCCCATGGTCGGGATACACTTGGCATTTTTAGAGTTCACCAATTTGAGAAAGTGGAACAATTTTGCATCACCAGCCCAAACGGTAATGACTCTTGGGAGATGCACGAGGAAATGCTCAAGAATTCTGAAGATTTCTATCAAGAGGCAAGAGTTTGCTAGCCTTTGAAACCATTTCTACTATTAGGCTCATTAACCTCCCTCATCTAATATAGCTTTGTAATGCTACAGCTGAAACTTCCTTATCAAATTGTATCCATTGTTTCGGGTGCCTTGAATGATGCTGCAGCCAAGAAGTATGATTTAGAGGCATGGTTTCCTGCATCGAAAACTTACAGGGAGTTGGTCTCTTGTTCAAATTGCACAGATTACCAAGCTAGAAGACTGGGAATTGGATACGGCCAGAAAAAGGCAAAATTCTCAGCACTTGTTCCCTTGTTGCTTTAGGGTTTTGGAAAGTACGAAATTTCTTCCTTTCAGTTCTGGCTGTAATGATTCTGCTGCTCCTTTTTTTTAACAGAATGATGAACAAGCAAAGCAGTTTGTCCACCTTCTTAATTCTACTCTAACGGCTACAGAGAGGACCATCTGTTGTATACTTGAGAACTACCAGCGAGAAGATGGAGTAGAGATTCCAGAAGTACTACGCCCTTTCATGTGTGGTATTGATTTTCTCCCATTCAAGTCAGCTGCTGGAAGCAAGAAGAAATGATTACAACAACCAGGTTCCTCCATTCTACCTTTCTATACATACCCGTGCAACTGAAAAGAGGGCATGTTTTGGCTACAAAACTTCACAGATTTCTGGCAATTTGCGGTTTTCTTCAATTGGGAAGCCATCAACCTGCAGGTTGGCATTAGCTTTATTGGCTTCTTATCCAAGAGGAACTTCCTGTTTTGATAGTAAAGAATGTTTGGCTGATTTGATTCGGTGTTATTTGCAATGAGTTTATGTGAGGTTGACTGAACTTTGCACTCGTCTGTTAATTGCATACTTTTGTCAAGTGCTGGTATCATTTAACTTTGGCGTTAAGTCTGTAGTGTTGATGTTTTTAACTTATTACCCCTCTAGTTTCACCACTGAGTGAATTTTTTTTATACTCTTTTACCCTCAGGGGATTTATTTTAGCACCAGGGAAGCTTTCTTGATCAGTTGATTACTACTATTGATGTGCTTTCTTTACGTGAACATTAGTATGGGTGCTAGAACATATCCATATCTGAGGAAATATTCCTAATTGTATCCGTAGGATATAGATACGGTTACTTAAATCTTTTATCGATAGGCTATGGTTACAGATAGAGTTTTGTAGTAAAATATCCGGAACCGTATTTGAAATATTCGAATATATGCTGATCATACAACTACACTTGTTTTAATTCTTGGTTTAATGAATTTGAGATTAATTTTAATGATCAAGAAATCCAATCTTAGCTCATTATATATAACAAACATATTAATGAGCTCTCTTGTACCATATATGAATTATATTTTTTAGGATGTTATTTTGTTTTCTAATATCCATTTTGTATCCGCATGTGTATCAGTGCATATATATAGTCGCACATATATTTGTATTCGTATCCAATTTTAGCAGATATAGGTATGAGTTCTCTTTACGGAGGTATATTTGCATCTGTATTCGTGAATGATTCGTGAATGGCGAGCGAATAAGGATTTGATGAGTATCATATCTGAGCCATATCCGAACTGCTTGCACCCTAAACATTAGTGATGTTATGTTGAGCTTCTGATCTTGTTCCCCTTTTGTGGCGAATGCTCTGATTTTTGAAGAACCTACTTCAGTGTTGGAAGTTCCAGCATGCTTTGCTATTATGATTTTCATTGTAGGTAGAGCGTTGAGTTTACTGTAACTCCAAGCCGCATTCTTAACAGGAATAGCAGTGTTGATGGATTACGAGGAATAATTGATCTTTGGTATTTCGATTAGTTTTCGAGGAACTTACGCTCACGTGATGCGTGACCGATTCTACACCTGTGCTCCAATAATACATGGCGAGTGCGCGCATGCTCGTGTAAGAAAACATGGTGGTGTGTGTATGAAGGTCTCACAAACTTTTCATAAAACATGAGTAGTTTTAACAACATTCTTATAATTAATGAGATTATCTGTTTTATCACCTATTCGCTTCGTCAACATGCTTGCCAAAGCTTGGTACAGCGACTCATCAATCTTGCCCAAATACTGGAGGATAAACATATAATGAATACCGTGAGAAATATCCTCTTGTGACCTGCTACTAACCATGGGAGTATGAACCTGAGAAGAAAGCGATCTTGACTATTCGCGAGATTTTTGCGTGTATATTTCCTGTATGTCAGTGACCCCCTCATGAAAGTGTTTTGCATATTTATGTCAAGGCTAAATATCATATATACCGACTCTTTATTAAGGTAGCACTTTGTTCTTACCTCTGTTAATCAAAGTGTTGGAATATTATTCCCCTATATATTTCCTGCATATTTTCACGTGTTAAAGATTTGGCCAATTATACTGCTGAAGTTACCCGAGCCAACTAAAAAAAAAAAAAAACACAATCTTACGACTAAAGCAACTAGTTAAAGGCACCTCTCAACATATTTTCAAGGTGGGATGTTGGGTTGATTCAGGCTATTTTAAGGCGTGTAATTGAAGAACTTTGGCACGTGAAAGTCAGATGATAGGGTAATTAATCCAAGTCCAAATGTAAGCATGAGAGGAGACGAAACCTAAACCCGTACTATGGTAGGGGCTGGCCTCGAGCTTTGCTACAGGGACCCAAAATATGGGACCAATAGAGGGGACAAGTAAGGTGTCTCCCTCCTATTAGATAATGAGTTGATCATCATTAATGATGACCAACTCATTATCCAATAGGAGGGGGACACCTCACTTGTCCCCCCTATTGGTCCCATATTTTGGGTCCTTGGGGAATTTTTCGGCTGGCCTCTCTTATAGAGACGGCGGGGGGATATGAATCCTGCCAGCAATCGTAAAGTCCCGTTACCAACAAGTCGCAGTCATAAAATATCCAACTTTACGTTTGTTAAGTGAAATAAGTTAAGAAATTGATATTTTAGATCTAGATCTGTGAATGAAAGGAGAAATGCGCACCGGCCTCTCTTCCTCCGTCACAGAAATCAAAATAACTCGGTGGATCACTCCCCCACAAGTTGCAGACAGAAGCCATGAGTCAAGTCCATGTCCTCGTCGTCTCCTTCCCCGCTCAAGGCAATCTCAACCCCCTCCTCCGCCTCGCCAAGCATCTTGCCTCCAAAGGCCTAGCTAGTTGTCACCTTCTCCTCTACCCTTTACATTGGCCGCCGAATCTCTTCAGCCTCCACGAAATCTCTTCCAAGACCCGAAGATCCCCCTATCGCCATCGGCAAAGGACACCTCCGTTTCGAATTCTTCACTGATGGATGGGACGACGACGACGACCCTCGGCGCAACGACTTTGATTCTTTCGTCCCCCAGCTACGTGCAGCCGGATACCCTGCCCTTGTCAACCTAATCCGTACTCAGGCCGAAAGAGGCTGGCCAATATCGTGCATCATCAACAGTCCTTTTCTTCCCTGGGTTATTGATGTCGCCGAAGAGCTCAACATCCCTCATGCTGTCCTCTGGGTCCAATCGTGCACCGTGTTCTCGATTTACTATCACTTCACGCGCTCCCTGTCCAATTTCCCAACTGCCACCGACCCAGATGTATCTGTGAATATCCTTGGCTTGCCAGAGCTGACACCTGGCGAGCTTCCGACCTTCACTCTCCCTTCAAACCTCTCTAAGTCCTTAGCTGACATATTTCAAGCCCAATTCAAGAACGTAAGTAAAGCCACCTGGGTCGTTGTCAACACGTTCGAAGAGCTCGAGCGTGAGGCAATTGAGGCCATTTCGACAACAATCGGCCTGCGCATCATCCCAGTAGGCCCTCTTGTCGACGGACTGGAGCCTGAAATAAAAGGAGATTTATGGAGACCTGCAGACTGCATGGACTGGCTAGACTCGCAAAATCCAAATTCAGTTGTCTATGTTTCTTTTGGCAGCTTCGTGGTTCTCACGCAGGGCGAGCTGACCGAGATGGCAAACGGGCTGGTGAACTACGGTCAGCCGTTTCTGTTGGTTGTTCGAGAAAATTACAGAGGTCTTCTTCCTCAAGGGTTCATGGAAGAGATCGAAAGAAGAGGAATGGTGGTTTCTTGGAGCCCCCAAGAACGAGTTTTATCTCATGGTTCGATCGGCTGTCTTGTTACTCACTGCAGTTGGAAATCGACGTTGGAGGTGCTGACAGCTAGGGTGCCGGTGGTGGCTTACCCTCAGTGGGGCGATCAAGTGTCGGATGCCAAGTTTCTTGTTGATGTGTATGGTGTTGGGGAAATTACCCAAACTAAACCAGAGAATAGAGAGACAATCACAAACACAATATATACGTGGTTCGATCAAATTGATCTACGTCCACGGCAAGAGGGTGTATCACTGTATTTCTTTCTCAACATACAACACTCATACAAAATATTGAGAGCTCAAAGATTTCGTTGTGTGGCTTTCTCTCTTTTTCTCTCAATCACTCTCTGTTGGATTTCTTAGATTTTGGAGTGAATTTAACAGAGGAAGAGAGGGGGGCTTTTATAGGCTTCAAATCCCCCTCTCTGTCAATCACCGAAAATGAGCCCTCACTCTCTTTGTCAACACTTGCTGCCACCCTTCCTGATTTGTCAACAAAAAACGGCTCTAGCTTGTCAAAAATTTTGGCCACCGAAAGACAGTCGGAGCCTCCACTTTTGACTAAAAAACCGGTGCCTCCAAGCCTCCATTTTCAACAAAAACGGCTGCCACCCAACAATCTCCACCTCGGCGAAGTTTTCCCAAAACTGAGCTGACACCAATAACTAGTGAGTCTTCACCCATCTTGCAAACAATGCCCCAAAAGGGGCCACTTAACAAGTGCGAATGCCTCCCAAATTCAAGCAGTGCTTGAACTTGAAGGCCGGAATCGGTTTGGTCAACATGTCAGCTTGATTGTCTGCAGTACCAATCTTCTTCGTCGTGATGTTTCTTTCAGCAGTTGCCTCACGAATGAAATGATATCTGATATCACTATGCTTTGTCCTCTCATGACGTGCTGAGTTTTTGCTTAGATGTATTGCGCTCTGATTGTCACAAAATACAACTGAACTAGCCTCCTGTAGAAGTCCAAGCTCCCTCACGAGGTTTCTCAACCAAATGGTCTCTTTTACTGCTTCTGCTGCTGCAATGTATTCTGCCTCTGTAGTAGACAAAGCAACTGTCGACTGTAGAGTCGATCTCCAACTAATAGCTGAGCCAGAAAGAGTAAAAAGATAACCAGTCAAAGATCTCCTTTTATCGAGATCACCTGCATAGTCAGAATCTACAAAACCTACAACTGAGGTTCCCAAAGTACTGCTATAAAAAACTAAACCCAAATCTGAGGTACCCCTGAGATACCGTAGGATCCACTTTACTGCTTCCCAGTGCGCCTTTCCTGGTTGAGCCATGTATCTGCTCACTACACTGACTACCTGGGCAATGTCTGGACGAGTGCAAATCATAGCATACATAATACTACCCACTGCATTAGAGTATGGAACTCGGGACATCTCCTTCTTATCGTTCTCACTTGTAGGTGAATCTGAAGCCGAGAGCCTAAAGTGAGGAGCCAAAGGAGTCGTAACGGGCTTGGCCTTCTTCATCCCAAAGCGTTCAAGTACCTTTTCAATATAACTCTTCTGTGAGAGATATAATTTTCCAGCTTTCCTGTCCCTCCTGATCTCCATACCTAAGATCTTCTTTGCTGCACCAAGATCTTTCATCTCAAACTCATCACTGAGTTGTTTCTTCAAAATAAGAATCTGTGACATGTTCTTAGCAGCAATAAGCATGTCATCAACATATAATAGAAGATAAATAAAAGAATCATCTCCTAGATGCATGTAGTACACACAACTATCATAAGTACTTCTTGAGTACCCATGACTAAGCATAAAATTATCAAACCTCTTGTACCATTATCTGGGAGATTGCTTCAGGCCGTACAAAGATTTCTTCAATCTGCAAACTTGATCTTCTTTACCTTCTACGAAGTATCCCTCTGGTTAAGACATGTAGATAGTCTCCTCAAGTTCGCCATGCAAAAATACAGTCTTCACATCAAGCTGCTCAAGCTCCAGATCAAATAGAGCAACCATGGCAAGCAATACACGGATGGAGGTATGCTTCACAACCGGAGAGAACACTTCATCATAGTCAATTCCCTCCTTTTGTCTATAACCTTTAGCCACCAACCGTGCTTTGAATCTAGCATCTTCAACCCTTGGGATCCCTTCTTTTTTCTTGAAAATCCACTTGCATCCAATTGCCCTTTTACCCTTAGGTAATTGCACCAAATCCCAAGTCTGATTCTTGTAGAGTGACTTGAGTTTTTCTGTCATAGCCGTGGCCCAACGTCCATATTCCCCGCATGAGATAGCTTCGGTAAAGTTTGATGGCTCTTGAATACACATCTCTTCAGCTGTCGTGAGAGCATATGCCACTAATTCAGCATGTGCATATCTTTGAGGAGGTTTGATCTGTCTCCTCTCTCTGCCAGTGGCTATGGAATAAGGTTCTTCAGTCTCAGCATCATCAGCATCTGAGCCTGAATCATGTTGTTCTTCTACAGCTATAAGAGAAAATTTTATAGATGACTTTTGAGACGTCTCTCCCTCGAGCTCCACCTGAAGCTCCACCTTATCCATGGTCTTCCCTACATTTCCTGTAGACTCAACAGAAACCTTCCCATGATCAAGCATATATCTTTCATTAAAAGTAACATCTCTACTAATAATGAATTTAGGAGAATCAGGTTCAAGACTCCACAAACGATAGCCTTTAACGCCTTCAGCATAACCAATAAATATGCATTTCTTAGCTCTAGGCTCAAGCTTACCCTCTCTAACATGATAGTAAGCGGGACATCCAAATACCTTTAAATTTGAATAGTCATTTGGTTACCTGACCATACCTCATTTGGAGTCTTGTGTTCAATGGCGGTAGAAGGAGACCGGTTCACCAAGTAACAAGCTGTGTTAACAGCTTCAGCCCAGAAGTCTTTATCCAACCCAGAATTTTAGAGCATACACCTAGCTATCTCCGTCAATGTTCTATTCATGCGTTCTGCCACCCCATTTTGCTGAGGAGTGTGCCTGACTGTACGATGTCGTACGATCCCAGAATTTGAGCAGAACTGATTGAACTCACCACTGCAAAACTCTAGACCATTATCTGTTCGGAGGCGTTTAATCTTCTTTCCAGTTTGATTCTCAACAAGTACTTTCCACTTCTTGAAGTTTCGAACACCTCGTTTTTGCGCCTGAGAAAGTAAACCCAAACTTTCCTGGAAAAATCATCAATAAATGTCAAAAAATAAAGAGCACCACCTTTGGATGGAACTTGAGCAGGTCCCCACAAATCTGAATGGATGTAGTCGAGAGTGCCCTTCGTCGTATGTGAGCCAGTCGAGAAGCTGACCCGAGTTTGCTTCCCAAACACACAATGCTCACAGAAATCAAGTGATGATGTATGGTCACCACAGAGTAAGTCACGTTTACTCAAAATAGTCATCCCCTTCTCACTCATATGGCCTAAACGCATGTGCCACAACTAAGTAGTGTCCCTATCAGCATCAGAGGACACACCTGCAGAGTCTGTCACCGTACTGCCTTGGAGAACATAAAGACTGTTCACCTTACTATCTTTCATCACAAGCAATGAACCCTTAGTAACTCTAAGAGCTCCACCTCCACCAGTGTAAGAACATCCAACAGAATCCAAAGAACTCAAAGAAATTAGATTTTTCTTTAAGTCCGGGATGTGTCTCACATCTGACAAAGTTTTCACTATCCCATCGTGATACTGGATGCGAACTGTACCAATGCTAATTATCTTGCAAACTGCATTGTTGCCCATCAAAACTGATCCACCACTTATAGATCTGTAAGTAGTGAACCAATCTTTATTTGGACACATATGAAATGACGCACCTGTATCCAAGATCCATTCTCTATCGGAACGGTCATCCAAGGGACATACTGTAAGAACCGTCTCAGTAACAACGGTAGTACCAGCCTTTGCCGTATTAGCTGAATCTGAGGTTTCACCACGCTGGTTGTCTTTCTTCTTTAGAGCATAACATTCTGACTTGTAATGCCCTTTCTTGTGACAGTAGAAACACTCCACATTTTTCTTGTTTTGGGTTGACCTGGGTTTTGAATGATTTCTGGATTGCCTTTTATCACCCTCTCTGGCCTTCGATCTACCTCTGGCTAACAGACCATCAGCCTGCCTATCGATACCTCTCCCATTCAACTTTGTTCTCAACTCAGCAGAGTTCAAAGAGGCCTTCACATCCTCAAGACTTATGGATTCTCTTCCATACAACATAGAATTAACAAAGTTTTCATAAGAGTTAGGCAAGGAACATAACACAATGAGAGCCTAGTCTTCATCATCAAGTTTAAGATCCAGGTTTTTCATATCCATAACAATTTTATTAAATTCATCAAGGTGTTCTTGAATGGGTGTACCTTCCTTCATTTTCAATGTGTATAGCCGCTGCTTCAGGTATAATCTCGTAGTAAGAGATTTTTTCATGTAGAGACTTTCGAGCTTTGACCACAACCCCGCTGCCGTTTCCTCATCGGCAACTTCACGAAGAACATTGTCGGATAGTGACAATTGCAAGGCGCTATGAGCCTTTTCGTCCATCTCTTCGATCTCGGCACTAGTCATATCTTCTGGGTATTTCCCGTCGATAGCTTTAAGCGTGCCTTCACGTCGCAACAAAGCCTTCATCTTTATCCTCCATAGGCCGAAATTGTTCTGGCCATCGAAGATCGACACCGAGAACTTCATAGAAGCCATTTTTGGAGGATTGAAAACTGTCCTAGAACCGAGAAGCTCTGATACCAGTTTGTTGGGGAAATTACCCAAACTAAACCAGAGAATAGAGAGACAATCACAAACACAATATATACGTGGTTCGATCAAATTGATCTACGTCCACGACAAGAGGGTGTATCACTATATTTCTTTCTCAACATACAACACTCATACAAAATATTGAGAGCTCACAGATTTCGTTGTGTGGCTTTCTCTCTCTTTTTCTCTCAATCACTCTCTGCTGGATTTCTTAGATTTTGGAGTGAATTTAACAGAAGAAGAGAGGGGGGCTTTTATAGGCTTCAAATCTCCCTCTCTGTCAATCACCGAAAGTGAGCCCTCACTCTCTTTGTCAGCACTTGCTGCCACCCTTCCTGATTTGTCAACAAAAAACGGCTCTAGCTTGTCAAAAATTTTGGCCAGCGAAAGACAGTCGAAGCCTCCACTTTTGACTAAAAAATCGGTGCCTCCAAGCCTCCATTTTCAACAAAAAACGGCTGCCACCCAACATATGGTGTTGGAGTGAGACTTGGAGCACCTGTAAAGAGGGAGGAACTTGTGAAGCGTGTTGATGAAGTGATGAGGGGAGGAAGGGCTGAAGAGATGAAGGAGAAGCTTGTTGAATGGAAGGAGGCTGCGAGAGGGGCGGCAGCTGACGGCGGATCCTCAGAGAGGAATATTTAGGCGTTTGTTAACGAGGTAGTGAGTAGAGCCGCTAGTGGTACGTGGAGGATTAAGTGATGGGATTAGAAATTAACGTTCTTCTTTCATTTTTCCTTGGATTTGTTGATTTGTACTTTGCGCCGTGGGGAGCTCTTTGGTATTTTTCCGGTCAAATGCATATGAGGGTAACAGTACCGTGGTGCGATTCGCGTGCTGTCACTTGCTTCTTTTAATTTTCAATTTTGCTGTTTGTGGAAGCCTAATTTACATGGGAATACGTATAACGGAGATCAAGAATTACACGCGGGGCAGGAGGGGCCCCCATCTGCAATAGTGCTATAGAGCTGGCACAACAATAGACATGTTTCGGTGGCAACTGGCAACGCATCTATTGCTGAGACAAAAATATTAATTTATTATTTGCAATATTTTGGTTATTTTGTAATTTTTAGCCTATTGATAAAGATCCTATCATTTATACATATCTTCGACCGCATATTGTTTTATTAAAAAGAGATAAAAATAGAGACAACAAAGGAAAGTGAGAAGAGGTTAAGAAATTTATTGAAACCTTTATTGATTATTAGTCAGAGCGAGACCTTACAATGTTTTGAGTAGGTAATTACATTGATTTTGGAACCTGTTAAATTCTTGTGATTACGCGATTATTTTTTCTATTTTGCTCTTTGTTTTATCGATAAGCTATCAGGTTTTTCTTTTCACTGTTAACAACTAGTATCAGAGCCTTGCTCGAGTTCTGTTCGTGAAAGCTTATCGTTCAAGTGAGAGGGAGGATTGACCATAAAAGCCTACTAGTTTCAGACCCATGCGATGCACAGATTATTGAGTTTGTAAAATTTCAAAATAGATAAATGTCAAATCTTTCAAAATATATGTTCTAAAAAAAGGGAAAAAAAAGAAAAATGAAATCACGCTTCGAAAGTATGACTTTCTAACTCTTGGATGCTCTCTTTAATATAGGGATCATGTTAGATTTAATTAGGATGGTCTTGGTGTGGATTTCATGCTCTCTACATGCTTTGTATTTTCGTACATATAGTCTTCCACTACGTATATTGCATGTATTTAGCAGCGATTTCCTTTAGATATAACATCCTTGTTCAAAATAATAGTATGCTATTTTGGTCAGTATTTATTTGGTATTTTTTTCAAATACAGATGAAGTCCTTAGAATAATACTAGACTATCAGAATTTCGATATTGATCGTAATGAAGAAGAGATCTGATTAGTCGCTAACATATATTCTAAAATATTCCTAATCGATGAAGTGTTGAGATATGACATCATCACATTGGCAAGACTAGTGTGTACTCTATTTGTCTTTTTGAAGGGCGATGATCTATCTCTTAGATCATTGATGTAGAGACATCAAGATACAGTATACAGGGGACTCATTAGTGAATGAGTTGACTGAACGACTCACTGAGAATATTTAGTTGGTAATTATACTTAACTATCAAATAGAAGTTCTCAAGTGATATAG
The DNA here is from genome assembly GCA_022839385.1 of Asparagus kiusianus. NCBI lineage: Eukaryota > Viridiplantae > Streptophyta > Magnoliopsida > Asparagales > Asparagaceae > Asparagus > Asparagus kiusianus. The sequence goes on from BQKN01000284.1 coordinate 23,597, forward strand.
TATAAAGCAGTCTCTTGATCTGAGGCATGAGTGCAATATCTTACATGTCAGTATAGGTGTACTTAGACTTTTACCTAATCACAGTTCTCATTGAGTTGTGCATAACGGTTCTTGTTGGGTACATCCCGAGACATAAGTAGATATTGAGACGCCAAGATGAGATTCGTCTATCCTAATATAGAAGGTTGATGCCATAAGATTGTTTGATATAACTATAACCTAAAAATTCTTGGCCGAGTTGAATAAGATAAACTGAGTGTCAGCTTGATCTTATAGGTTATGAGTTTAATATCAACAAACACTAATTAAGCTATTAGGGTTTGATAGTTTACTATACTTTGGGCTCGATAGTTTGACATGGTTTGACGAAGAGACTGGACTGTATGATATTATCACTGAGTGGTCCTGATAAAATTGGATAAGCATCTTGCAAACCTTTATCATAACTTATACCCGAGTAGTCTTCATGTGTAGCTAGCACCTCTGTTGTACTTGTGGATATGATCCACTGTCGAGTTTTAAGTTGGGCCCTAGGTCACACCAAGAGCGTACTTGAATCCTATGAAATACAAATTTATAGAGTAATGCGTATGATTGATACACATATATGATTTTACCGGATACATATAAACGATTATATGTATCGGTAAAATCAGATTGCTATGTGTTTAAGAAATAATTTCCAATATTTTTTCCATAAAGTTAACTTTTAATCAACTGGTTGACTTTTTGGTCATATGATGTCTTATTAGTTAATGATTGGAAAAATACGAAATACCGAATTTATAAAATACCATATTAGTAATAATGATGTGGTATTTTTCTTTATGAAATACACATTTCATTATACCATGTTTAATTAGTCATCAGATGAGTCATTAAGTGATATGGTTTGAGAATATGGTTTTAAGCACATGGTTTTGATTTTTCATGACTCATTGCATGACTCATAAGATGAGTCATTGCATGACTCATGAATGAATCATTACTTTTGATGACTCATGCTATGACTCATGAGATGAGTCATGACATATCTTACTTTATAAATATGAGCTCTCTCTCTTATAGAAAGGTTAATGAATGAACGAATAAAAAAATGGTTTTCCATAAGAGAATAAAAGAGAGCTCTACCTCTTACTAAACTCTAGCAATCTTTGAGTAAGAGAAAATAGTAGGATTTTAAGAACCCCGTGGTGGATATCTTGCCTTGTGTCTCAAGAAGTCTCTAATTTTTCACGTTCACTTGAAGCTTTGGAGATTCACTACAAGGAGGTTTACTACAACAAGAAGCATGAGCTAAGGGTTGTTCGATCTACCATAGAATCACACTTCAAAAGTATGACTTTGAAACTATTGTATGCTCTCTTTATATAGGGATCTTGTTAGATTTAATTAGGATGGTCCTGGTATGGATTTCATGCTCTCTACATGCTTTGTATTTTCGTACATATAGTCTTCCACTGCGTATATTGCATGTAGAGAAAGCACAGCTTTCCTTTATGTTAACTATAATAGGTACATGTTTACCATACCAAGTCTTTTTTGTTTATCTTGTCATTTTTTAACTTTAGGGTTTAATCAAACTTCAAACAAGTTGAAAGTTTAAGAAAGTGAGAACTAAGAACACTTGAGGAAATGTGTCTTCGTTAGTTATTTGGTTGATGCGAATCTTCTCTTGATGGGAAAGATAGATTGTAATCAGAGTGTTTGGAATAAGCCTAGTTTAATGATGATCTATTTTTTTTCCAACTTTGGAAGATGATGATTGATGATGTTAGCCCAACTCCTGAACTTTTTTTTGGCCATAATACATGTGAGCTATCTCATGAAACTGTTAAACTTGGTCTGTTCCTGTCAACTATATACAACACATGTTAACGATCTAAGCTTGGTCTCTTCCTGTTAAGTATATACATTATATGTTAGCTATCTCATGTGACTGCTAACCTTGCATCCAACTACTATCCGAACTTAAAAGTACATTCACAACTAGTCTTTTATAGTTCACAATCAACCCATATAGTTATTAGGTATATACCTTACATGTTAACTATCTCATGTGTCTGCTAACCTTGCACCCAACTACCATCCGGACTTAAAGTAAAATTACAACTAATCTTTCACA
>BQKN01000284.1:32981-45964 GCA_022839385.1 Asparagus kiusianus
GATGGCAATGATATCAATGAAGAAAGGCACGATTTTTCCCACGAACAGTTTACTATCAAAAACTATCTCCAATGATGAAATCAAAGATGCTCTGTTCTCAATGGATGATAATAGGTCCCCAGGTCGAGATGGTTTTGGAGCCTTATTCTTCAAATCTACTTAGTTAGTAATAGGTGATGAAGTCACCCTTGCCATTCAGGATTTTTCAAGACAGGCAAATTATTAGGAGTGGTAAATTCAACCTCCTTAACTCTTGTTCCTAAGGTGAAGTGTCCCAAAACTCCCTCAGATTTTAGGCCTATATCATGTTGTAATTGTCTATACAAGGTCATTTCAAAAATTTTAGCCAACAGGATTAAAACGGTCATGGGGTCTCTGGTTAATGAAGCACAAAGTGCTTTTATTAAAGGCAGACATATAACAAGTAACATCTTGTTAGCACATGAGCTAGTTAAAGGATATAATAGAAAGCATATTTCCCCCAGAATCATGCTTAACATAGATATCAAAAAGGCCTTTGATACTATAAGTTGGAAGTTTATTCATGATATGCTTGAGGGGCTGGGTTTTCCTGAGTTAATGATTACTTGGGTTGTAGCCTGCATATCTAGTCCTAAATTCTCCATTTCTCTTAATGGATCCCTTCATGGGTATTTCAAGGGAGAGAGAGGCTTGAGGCAAGGGGACCCTTTATCTCCCTACCTCTTTATTTTGGGTATGGAATACCTATCCAGGAATTTAGATATGCTAAAAAATGATAGGGACTTCAAATTTCATCCCAAATGTGGCAAGATCAAAATCACGCATTTGATTTTCACTGATGATTTACTTTTATTTAGCTATGGGAATCTAAATACAGTTCAGAAGCTATATCATATTTTTCAAAAGTTTTGCAAGATTTCTGGGTTAGAAGCAAATCAGGATAAATGCTCAATCTATTTTTGTGGGGTTGATGACACAGTTAAGAACAACATTAATCATCTCTTGAATTTCTCGGAGGGTACACTACCTATTAGATATCTGGGAGTCCCACTAATTTGCCAAAGGCTGACTTATGAGGATTGTTCCCCTCTCATCAACAAAGTAGCAGATCGATTCCAGACATGGAACAAAAATAAAAATCTCTCTTATGCGGGTAGACTACAAGTCATAAAGAGTGTCATCTTGGGTATACTAGTATATTGGACTTCAAATTATATACTACCAGTCAAGGTATCTCGGAAGATTGAAGAATTATGAAGACAATTCTTATGGGGCAAGTCTAACCATAATTATGTTTTCAGAACTCCTTTAGTTTCCTGGGCAAGAGTATGTCAGGGGAAGAAGCAAGGTGGGTTAGGAGTGTTCTCAGTCTCTATCTGGAACTTGGCAGCCGCTCTTAAGATACTATGGCATATCCATGTCAATAAAGAGTCTCTCTGGATCAGGTGGTACATGGAACCTACTTGAGACGTGTAGACATCTGGAATGTGGTTGCAAAAGTAGGAGATTCCTGGATGTCGAAACAGCTGATGAAAGCTAGAGATAAAGTAGTTCAATCCTGTGGAGGAATACAGAGTCTTTTGCAACTTCTTAACTCCTGCAATATCAATTCTAATTTACATATTTCTGCAATATACCAATCCATTTCCCATGCTGTATATATAGTGCCATGGTATGCCACTATGTGAGATAAGAGATGCTATCCAAAGAACGGTTTTATATGATGGCTAACTGCTCAAAACAAATTACTAACCCAGGATAGATTGATGAGAAGAGGAATTATAAGTGAAAATGTATGTTGCCTATGTCCTACAGGAAGCTTAGAGAGTCGTGATCATAATTTTTTTGAATATGGCTACTCTAGAGAAGTATGGAACAATATAATGGATTGACTTCATTTCAGCTGGAGATCTTGTAATTGAGATCTTCTTATGAACTGGTACCGCACCAGGCTGAGGGGAGGAGGTTTTAAGCAGGGTATAAAAAGAATGGCCTATCTACAGAATTTGGTGTGAAAGGAATGCAAGAATCTTCCAGTCTAAATCCAAAGGTGTTGAACAATTGACTAAAGATAGCAAGATGGATATATTGATCAACAACCTAAACATTCCCATTTTGGAGGAGAATAAAGCATGGCTCCTCTCCTTGTAAAACTTGTATAGTTTACAGGTCTCGATTGCTTTCAGAGTTGGTTCTCTTTTCCCACTTTGAGAAGCTTATAGTTGAAGGACATCTATATACTGTTGATCGGATGCATGCTAAATAAATGCTGGTGGTTGAGAGGTAGGAAATTTAGAGGGGTCAGTGGACCTGCTGTGCACTTACCTGCTGTGCATGGTGTGCAAACTCAACTAGTGGATCATGAGGTCTTAGCTCATCAGCAAGTTAAAGGCCTGATATATATGATTGATCAGGGTGTGTGCATGTTGGCCTTAGCCAAAAAATGCATTATATCTTGATGTTAGTTGGTATTTTTCTTGTAAAGCTCAGTTTACATGGGTTTTTCTTTTGAGCTTTAGTTACAATTTTTTTGATATCTCATACATATGATGAGATTCTTGATGTATATACATTATCACATATTTGGTGATGAATAAATCTTTTCATTTACCAAAAAAAAAAAAAATGATTAACATTGAGATAAAAAGAGCCGCCCAAAATGAGGTCAGATAAAAAGATCTCAGTTTGTAAGTAAAAGGAGTTAAAAAAAGAGTTCAATGGATACTAAGTGGCAAATTATACTGCAATAGCAAGTTGTGGAAAAACATCTTAAAAAAAATTGAAAAGAAGAATGAAGGAAAGAGAAAAGGGGAGGAGGGGGGGGGGGGGGAGGATAAAGAATGTGAAAGATTTCTCCGTTAATACATAGGAAAAAGTATACCATATGAAGAAAAAGATAATGTGGAAGGTACCCCATTTATGAATAAAAGAAGCATCATTTGTTTCTCAAAACTGTCATAGCATTTCTTACTTGAGTACATATCACGAAAATATAAAACTTGATTTTTTTCTTTGAATTAAAAGTGTATTTTCTCTAAGAGAGGGTTAGTCACCTAGAACTTAAAATTGGAACCGGGTTAATCTGTGGAATAAATTTTTAAGGTGTTAGTCACATAGAACTAAAACTAGAACACAATTTTACAGTGTTAGTCAAGTAGAACTCTAACAAAACTAGAATTGAGATAATGGTAAAAAATTATCCCACTTTTTTTATGTTTCTATACAAAAATGAGAGTTCTAGTCTCTCAAATTATTCCAAGTTTTAGCTTGGAACTAGTTGGTAAAAAACTATAACTCATATTTATTTTGTTATTTTTTATATTTTTTCTTTACTTCTTTTCTATTATGGTTATCACCATCATTAGACCATTATTATAATAATAATTGTCAATATCTTATAGTCTAACCAACAATTATCTAATAGTAAAGAACATTATTGTAAGTAATTATCAATCAATAATAGTAAGTTTACAATACATAAATAGTATTTATATCTTCAAAATGCATAAATATATATTTCATGATTATAAAAATTATTTCACGTTATTTTATCAAAATATTACGCTTCACAAAATTGTTCCTATTTATCCCACTAAAATATCTCACTAGCGAAAAATTATTCCAGTTTAACAGTTATCTCATTTTGCATGAAAATGTCTCAATTGACTAACACCCCATATCTCTAAGGATTTTAGGCATAGTAATCGATTTCGAATAATCTTGAATAATGCTAGGTGATGATAATTTCTATATACTGTAAATTTGCCAGAAATCAAGAATTAATCTTCCATTCAATCACAATAAATATAAGGAAAAAACAGTTGGCTGGAGGGGGGGGGGTCGTGTCTCACCTCCCTAGCTCAAGATTAGTGCCTATGATCATGAGCAGCACAAAGAAAATGTAGGATTTGAAATAGATACACTAGAACACTAGAGGGGAGGGGGGGTGAATAGTGTTCTTTTAAAATTTATGCAAAGTAGATTATAAATTGTAAAGAAAAATGGCAATCTCAGAAATTCACAATCGCAAACACAAAGTTCTATACTGGTTCCACCAACCCGGTGTACATCCAGTCCCCAAGCAAATTCCGCTTGAGAGTTTCCACTATGATTTTGAATAAACTTACAAAATCAAAAAACAAACCTGACCAATTTGCAAGTTCCTACAAATTGCAACACCAATTAACAATCACCTTGCCAATTTGCACACCAATCTCTAAACCAAGAGATTAACACTTCTCACAAACCGAGAAAACTTCTTTAAAGCAACAACTCAATTCCTATAAGCCTTGATTTGTAGTGTTGTGTAGTAATGGCTTAGGAATAATTCTAACTTCTGTAAATTACCTAAATAATAAGTATTTAAATGATGATCAAAGGCAATTTCAAAATTTTTCTTTTTCTCAAAATCTGAATGTTTTTACACTTGAAAAATGTACAAAGATCAAAGCTTATGGGTATGTAAGTCTGTACATTTTTTCTGAACAAATAACCTATTTATAGCCCTTGAAAAGATAATTATTTTAACTTTAAAAACGGCTATAAACAGTCATTAATTCAAACTTTGAAATCTAAAAAAACTATTTCTGTAGTCGACTACAAGACAAAATAGTCGACTACACTGAGTTTAAACAGACTCTGTGAAGTCAGAAAATTTCTCAGTAGTCGACTATAAAGGTCATTAGTCGACTATACTGTAATTAGACAGAAACTTAAAAAATATATTTTGCCTTCAGTAGTCGACTATAAAGTCAATTAGTCGACTATATTGTAAATTAACAGAAACTTATATTTCTATCATAAGCTTGAGTAGTCAACTATTATTCTAATTAGTCGACTATATATACTGTAAACTGACAGAAACATATATTTAGGTCACAGACATGAGTAGTCGACTACTATTCTAATTAGTTGACTACTAAGAGTTAAAAAATGATATGAATTAAATGGAACGGACAACATAATTTTCAGACTGAAGATCCACATGAAATTTGTCAAAAACTTTTGTTAAAAAGGCACCATAAGGAAGAAATCCTTTTGGTATTGTCAGAAGATTGTCATAATAAACTTCTGCCCAATTAACTTAGATATTTCCCATTATAGCATATAGTGCTTTTGCTAAGTCTAGGGAAATGAAATGGAAACTCCCAGTTTTTGGAAACAAGTTATACGCTAAGATTCGTGTAATGAATCTAGGAATTGGACGAAGTTTGTTTGGATTATTTAAAGGTTTACTTTAACCAGGAAGAAATATATGATTAGATAATAAATCTGAATCATTCATTCTAATTGACCAAAATTTTTCCAATTGACTTTGTAGTCATTCAATTTCTATTCCTTTAACAAGATTTTTAAGCTTTTCAGTACCACCAATAGTTCCAACATGTTCTATATTAGTATAGAACAATTGAACAAGGAAAGGATATGTGGATTTCTATTTTCAGTAGAGAATAATTCAAGCAATCCCACATTATCAAAATATGATCCAAAGTTCCATGGAATAAAATCATCAAATTTCACAAATCGTCCTGAAAGAACTTTAAAAGTGGATATTTTGTTAAATTCTTCAAGTAAATCAGGACTTTTTAAGTATATGATGATTTCACCGTTAACATTAGTATGAACTTGCTTAGCTTTCTTAGCTCTAGACATGATGAATCAAAAATATATCAAAAGATAAGAAAGATCAAGTTAAGAAATTACCACTAACTGTTGAAACCCTAGAATTAGTCGACTATGACTGAGTGTAGTCGACTACAGAACCTGTCAGAATTCAGAAAACGATGAATTTGATGAAGGTTTTGAGAAGAAAAATGAAAATAAGATGATACCCTAACTTGGATTCAATGAGTTCTGAAGAGGGGAAGAAGAAGAATTGGTTTTAAGAGAAGTTAGTGGGTAGTTTTAGGTATTTTATCATTTTTCTAAAAAAATAAATTGTATGGTCCAGATTGAATTGTAAAAAAAATGAAAGGTGAATATTTTATCTTAAATATGTGGCTAGGATTGATAGAGTTAAAAATATATGGTTGAGATGAACTCTACTTAAATGAAACGGGTATTGGGTATTGGGTTTTAGGTTTGATTTGTAAAAATCCAATAAGCTTGAAAACTGTAAATCTGTAAAATCTGTATTAGTAGTTGACTAGAAAGGAAAGTAGTCGACTACACTGTAATCGACAGAAAGTTGATTTTTAGATTTTAACTCAGGGTAGTCGACTATAGATGAAATTAGTCGACTACTCTATAATTTACGGAACATCTTATATGCATTGCTTGTGCATGTAGTCGACTATAGGTCAAATTAGTCGACTATTAAGGGTATGTATGCATATGTGTTTGTTTTAAAACTTTAATTTAAATCTTCAATTGAACATATACCTAGTTCCCTTCTTAATTTAACATAAATTTCTTCTTTTAAGGGTTTTGTTAATATATCTGCTATTTGTTTATCAGTAGGTATAAATTCTAATGAAATGTCACCTTTAAGCACATGTTCACGTAAGAAATGATGTCTAATATCAATATGTTTTGTACGTGAATGTTGAATAGGATTTTTAGGTAAATTAATTGCACTAGAATTGTCACACATTCACTAGTAGAAAAATGGGCATCCTTGACGGGCTTTCCCGTCAGGGGTGCCAAATTTCCCGTCAGGGATACATATCATTGACGGCTTCCCGTCAAGGATACGCTGTTAGAAAAAGTCCCGTCAGGGAAGAAACATCCCTGACGGGGAGCCATCAGTAATGTATATTACTGACGGTAACAATATTGACGGCAAACGTCGTTAGTGATAATCAAACATCGCTGACGGGATCCCCATCGGCGATGTTAAGTACATCCCTGACGGGAATGGATCCGTCAGCGATAAATATCGCTGACGGGAATCCTGTCAGCGATAGGCTTTAGCAACTAAAAAAAAAATTCTGCTGCTTTATAATCAGTTCCCTGTACATATATTCCCTGTACATACAAATCTCCTAACGACATTTCTTGCACATTCCAAAACATCTCGAAATATATACAATCCAAATTTCACAAACATCTCTCATCCAATCAATTTTCACAAACATTCGAAATATGTACATTCAATTTTCACGATAAGTTCTAAATCCACAAAAATTTCCATAACAAACCATACACGCATATCATAAGTTCTAAATCCAAAAAAAGGAAACAACATTGTTCCACGTGAAATAAAATAAATATAAGAGTTCTTTCAACATTTGAAAACTTTTATAGCTACTGTAACGGGAAATCATCCATCATCCATAAATAAAAAGAGGGAGAAGCAAGTACACTAGATCAGCAAGAAACTAGTTTTATGAAAACAAATCGATCACATCAAACCAAGTACAAGCCAATGTTAGGATCATACCCGGCAAATAGTATCAAAACCAACATTCATTTCAACAAACTGATTTTTGAGATCCCCATACAAGGTCACAGGAACACCAACCACCTGTTGACATAACTATGTTGGTCAATAACATAAACCAAATTTAGCAGTATTTTCCAGTACTCAATAATTATCTTTTCCTTCTATGGAAATGGATACACATGAATGAACTTGTACATAGTTTACAATACCCTACTTAAGAAAATAAAAGAACACATTGGCAACCACACTTTCAGTTCCTTAGGTTTATACCCTACAGATTGATTTAGGGTCAAAACAACGAGTGTGTTTGATGTTTAGTAATGCGCATACGTGAAACGATGCATATATTTCTCATTTAACACATTATTTTGACACATTTTATTTAAGATATAAGTGTGTAAAATGGACTATACATAATTTTTTTAAAAAAAATACAGGATATGATACAAAGTTTAGCAGGTAGGTCCAAATCCTGATTAATTCAATTGAAATCGTTTATGGGTAATGCCAACTGAGAACAAACCATACACGCATATCATGTTATATATATATATATATATAATAAGTATACTTGTCTGCTACTCTCTCCACTACCAGTAAATGCCTTTTGAGTGGCCAAAAAGTTTATAATCTGGCTTTGCACCCGAGTAGGAACCCGCTTTCTACAAGATGTCATTATTTGCCTAGAAACTATCGCAAAAGTAGCAGTAGGGTGGATCACTCGCATAAGCTCCTCTTGAATATCCTCCCACATCTCCTCGGGAATCTGGCCATCTAACATATTCATCACTGAGGAAACAAGCTGCATCGCCTGCTGAGTGCAATCCTCCTGCGGCATGTAAGAGGGCCCCGAGGGCATAGTCGATGGTGTTGAAATCGGCGGAGGCTGGAATTGTGTAGACACCCTCTGAGCTCCAACTCCCATCCACCTGGTCCTCCCCTTTTTGGGAAGTCCACAAACTAAATGGCTCACATTATAATTCTGCTCTCTAGTCGGGGGCTCCTGGCTCTGTGCAACAACCTCAGAATATGTGTATTCCAGAGCTTCCTAAAAGACAAAACAATAAATTTAAGAATTGACCTTTCAAAAATAAAAGATATATTTACCTGAACAAGTAAAATAAAAGATGAAGTAGTTCCACAATTGAGGAGGCTAAGTGCTAATAAATGGTTGAAGGGTGTTTTGTGCAACATAAAAGTACTACATGTGAAGAAGGGTTTATGGGCAATTTACTCTCCACCTAATGTTGTCCATGAAGTTCTTAAAGTGGTGTGAATTTGGCTATAAAAGTTCAGTCAAAAAAATTGGATAATAATTCATGTATGATAATTAAGATGACCAAAAGAAGAGTGCAAACAATAAATTCCCAACAAAAGAACAAGCTAATAAGAGCTAAGATAATTAGTTAACCTACATTTTCTTGGTCAATTCTAGCTTTTGTTTCTTATTCTCATCGTCATCGTACCCCATCTTAAATTGAACCATCGTCCTCCTGTGCAGTTCTGGTAGCGGGATAAAGGGAGCGTTCTGAGATTTAAAAATATATTTATTAGTTTTATTTATCAAATATTCTAGGAAGCGGAGAGAATATATATAGAAGATTAAAAGACTTTATACCGTTGTCCTACAAAATTGATCCTCAATCTGGGCAAATAAAGTAGTCCCCGTATGATGATCATAATCTTTCTTCCATCGATCTAGTTTATTTCTCCGACATTTTTTCTTCAACATGAACAAAGAGAATTTTAGTACAAGCTATAATATGCAATGAAATATATCACTAGTTTTAGATAAATAACTTGATTATAATTAACTACTATACATATTTACCTGGTGCTCCTCTTCGTCCCACAATACTATAAGTGCAGCAAAGTGCTCAGGCTTAACATGCTTTTGAATCATCAATCATTTTTTACTTTTTTTGTAAAGCTCTCTTTATAAATTGGAATCATCAATCATTTATTTCATAATATATTCCTTCTTAGCCACAACATGCTTTTGAATCACAATGCCTTCTAGTTCATCTCCTATTTCAATTGAGTCAAGTGTTTCATTCTTATGCTCAATAAATAGATCCATAAATTTCATACCAGTTTCATTTGGAGTGTCAGTAGGAGGACAGGTTGCATTAGGGTAAACTAGTCTTAACCCTCCATTAATTGTGCTAAAGGGCTCTTTAAAATACAATCTCACATGTGGGTACCCAATTTTTCAAACAATACTTCCCAGCTCAATGTTTCTTCATCAACATAAAACAATCTGTCTTCCCACCACAATATCTTCACCTTGGTGACTACATAAAACTCCCTCCATGATGCAATATTATCTTAATACTCTCACCCATGGCACTAAAATCAATACAAGACACAAATAAATCATTATTGACAAATCACACTGCATAGTCCATAATGCAAAGTATGTGTGCAGAGTTCATTAAGAACACACCAAATACCAAAAATGTAAAAGATTGCAATTTTAATCAAAAGATTAGAACTTTAATCATCATCATCAAACACTATAACCATGTGCGCATTGTTCAATTTAACCAACAAAACCCACATGTAAATTTTAACCCTAAAAACCCAAGAGCCTGAATTAACAATAAATGTTTTCTAAAACAAGCATCAAACATTATTTAAAAACCGAGATTATGCAATCATACTAGTATTTTCCAAAATTATGCAATATTTTTTAGTGTAAAATTGAGTTTAATTTTATTTATCTCAGTTTGGGTAAACCCTAACCAGATCAGCATTGGTTCTCACCAAATCCACCTCCTTCAAATACTAAATCATAATGCACTCCCAAATTAGCAGTTCGAGATACAAAATCACAATCTACCTCCTTCAAATACATGAAATACCTTACTGATTTGAGGAACTAATTTCTAAATACCTTGAGTGACTGTTGGACGTGGCGGAAGTCACGGCGGCGGACGCGACGGTGGCGACCAAAGGGTGAGAAGAGACTGCTGGAGACAGCGGCGGCGACGTCGGCGACGACGAACTCAGGTGGCGACGACGACGAACTAGATAAAACAAGACGCAGGCAACGACGATGGCGGAGGCGGCGGTCAAAGAACGCGGAGGGGGGCAGCGGAGGTTTAGGGTTAAACAGTGTGGTAAAAAATTCTTCGCTGTAAAAATCAATATATATCGAACATCGCTGACGGGCTACCTGTCAACGATGTTCATTTCTCGTCAGCGATGTTTTATCCTTGACGTTATCGAAAACATCGCTGATGGCAACATCTCTGACGGTTTTTCCCGTCAGAGATATAAACATCGCTGACGGCTATGACCCGTCAACGATGCTGCCGTCAGCAATACCTAGTTTTCCACTAGTGATTATGGATGATATGGGACAATTTATGCCATAATCAGATAATGTTTGTTTCATCCATAAAATTTGAGCACATGCAAGACTTGCAGCAATATATTCAGCTTCAGTCGTGGATAATGATACTGAATTTTGTTCTTTACTAAACCAAGATACAAGTGAATGTCCTAAGAAATGACATGTTCCACTTATACTTTTTCTATCGGATTTACATCCGGCAAAATCAGCATCACTATATGAAATTAAATCAAATGTGCTATGTTTTGGATAAAACAAACCATAATTTATAGTATCTTTAAGATATCTAAAAATTCTTTTCACTGCTTTAAGATGTGATTCTTTAGGATTAGATTAAAATCTAGCACATAAACATACACTAAACATAATATCAGGTCTACTAGCAGTAATATAAAGAAGTGATCCAATCATACCTCGATAAAGCTTTTGATCAACACTCTTACCATTTTCATCTTTGTCAAGTGATGTTGTAGTACTCATTGGTGTTGGTTTGCTTGTTGTATTTTCCATTCCAAAACGTTTGAGTAAATCTTTTGCAAACTTATTTTGATTGATGAATATTCCTTCTTTTAATTGTTTGATTTGAAGTCCAAGGAAGAAATTGAGTTCACCCATGTGACTCATTTCAAATTCATCCTGCATAGTCTTAGCAAATTCTTGATAAAGATTGTTGTTAGTAGAATAAAAAAATAATATCATCTGCATATATTTGGATTAGTAAAATATCTTTATTTATTTTCTTAATAAATAATATTGAATCAACTTTTCCAATTTCAAAACCTGAAATTAAAAGAAACTTCTTTAATCTATCATACCAAGCACGAGGTGCTTGTTTAAGACCATATAAAGCTTTTTTAAGTTTAAAAACATGATTTGGAAAACTTTCATGTTCAAAACCTGGAGGTTGTTCTACAAAAACTTCTTCTTTTATAAAACCATTTAGAAATGCACTTTTAACATCCATTTGAAATAATTTAAAATTCATAAAGCATGTAAATGCAAGTAAAATTCTAATTGATTCCAAACAAGCAACAGGTGCATAAGTTTCATCATAATCAATTCCTTCTTCTTGATTATAACCTTGAGCAACTAATCTAGCTTTGTTTCTAACAACTTGATCAGATTCATCTAATTTGTTTCTAAAAATCCATTTTGTTCTAATAATAGATTTATTTTGAGGTCTTAGTATAAGATCCCAAACACTATTTCTAGTAAATTGATTTAGTTCATCTTGCATTGCAATTATCCAAAAATCATCAAGTAAGGTTTCTTTTATATTTTTAGGTTCAATAGTTGAAATAAAAGCAGTATGAGCAATCAAATTAAAATAAAATCTAGTAGTTACTTTATCAGAAATATTTCCAATGACTAAATCATGTTGATGATTTTTAACTTCTACAAAATCTTTAGGTAAATCATTTTATAAATTATCATCTTTTGTAATATCTAACATTAGAGTATCATGAAGAGTATCAATTATATCATCATCATTATTTAAAATAATGTGTGGTTTTGAAAAATTTTCATCAAAAGAAACATGTAAAGATTCTTCAATAACTAAAGTTCTTTTGTTATATATTCTATATGACTATTGTTCGCGGGAAAATCTTTGTTCTTCTTCATTGATTCCATTGTACACTTTCGTAATAGTTTATCGATTACAGAAATCCGGTCTTTTTATAAGATCCGGTTACAATGAAAAATCAAAATGAAATGAAAAAGATTACAAATTTTATCCTTGTTTGTCGAACGAATCGCGAGCTCCTGTTTTGCGGTCGCTCGCTTTGTGTGGGTTCTTTGCCTACGCCGGGGTTAATCCGTGGACCACCGTGTGATCTCGATCCGGTCGAATCTACACGATATGACGGGTATTATCTCACGAAGGAAATAATAGCCGGGTGGGGTACTAATTCACCAAGGAAATAGTAGCCAAAGTGTCGAAATCGACCAAGCGAATTCGAGACTCTTCTCGGGATCTAAGAACCAAGCTTAGATCCGGAGGAAAATCGTGTAGATCTTAGATCCGATCCCTCTCGAACTCTTGCCTTGTTTGGCGTGGATGATCGCCGAGCACCGGATCTCAAAGTCCAAATCTTCAATCTTCTAAAGCTCCAATCTTTTTTAGATCTGAGATTTCAATTCTGCAGGGCTTCGCCTCCTCCAAAATCCAACCTTTTAGAATGAACAACACCTCTCCTATTTATAGCCACTCGAACCTGTGCCCGTGCACGTGTCAGAACACAAAAGGGAGAGGGGGGG
>BQKN01000284.1:64880-87756 GCA_022839385.1 Asparagus kiusianus
CATACATAGTTTTGAGTTTTCATGTTTATAAATATGAAATCACATGTTTCATATTTACTATTGTGTTTTCGTATTTATTGCATAGAATATGCAATTTTGTGAAAATATTATTTTCTTAGTTTTTGGACTTAAAAATATTCATATACATATTTTATTAAGTCTACATAATCATTGTGCAAAGTTTTAAAACATGGTTTAGTCAAAATGTCAAAATTCATATGCTTACATTTTCATGTTTTGGCCTATTTTGTAAAATGATGATATTTTTTATTCGGGAAGTCCTTTTTAGAAACCAGTTATTATAGCATGTTTATTATCATGTCTAAAATCATTCCCCAAATTTTTATATTTTTTGGAATTTATTTGATATTTTCAAACAGTGTTTTAAAGTCAGAAAAATAGTTTTGAGAACTTTATTTTCATGTTTCAGTTCACGGTCGACCGCCACGGTCGACCGTGCCTGAATCCTTTGCATAGTGGGCAACAAAAACTTTCACGGTCGACCGTCACGGTCGACCGTCGGTTAAAAATTTCTCGCTGTCGACCGTCGTGGTCGACCGTCGAACTCTCTGTTAGTTTTTTTCTGTTTCTGATCTGCTCGCGGTCGATCACGAGAATTCCACGGTCGACCACCGATTTGACCGTTGGTTTCCAACGACTATTTTTCTGAGCCGTTTGCTTTGGGCTTTTTAGTCTTTTGTTTGGGGTTTTTGGTTGAGGTTTTGGGAGGTTATAAATACCCTCTTAATCTCAGTTCTAAAGGTAACCCAAGAGAATGTTTTAACAAGGTTTAAAAGAGTTTAAGTTTGTTTAGTTTGTTTTTGGGGTTTGCTGTTACAAAGAGGAGTTTGCATCATCTGTTGAGGAGTTCATCTTCAATATCTTCTCATCCTCTCTTTGTGTTTATAGAGAAGTTTTTCTAACTCTTTTCTCTAGCAATTTTATTATTGATTTTCATATTCTTATTATTGCTAGTTTGCTATTTGAGTTAGATTTGATTTTATCTCATTGTTACACACACCCACTTGAGCTTATTGTATTTGCATTCATAATATATTTGAGGTTGTGAGATATTGTAACAATTGAGTGTGAGCTTTCATTGTGTTCTCATCCATAGTAGAGAACAAACAATTATTGTATTGAGCCTAATTGTGAGATTCACTTTGTAATACACTTGTACACCGAGTGAGGAGTGTGTGGTGAGAGTCGGGGATCATTCTAAGAGGAGTAGCGTCGGTTGACGAACCTAGGGAGAGGTTGTAACTGAGCACTTGAGGGAGACACGGCTAGGTCCAACACTTGTGTGGCTGTAGAGTGGGATTACAAGAGTGTGTTAGTTGTAGAGTTTTCGGTAAACTAAAAAACCGTATTGTGTGGTGTAAACGTTATTCGGGTGAACGTAGAAAACCCGGTCGTGATAGTGGATTCCTCCCCGGGAGTGGGGAGCGGAGACGTAGGACGGAAGGTCCGAACTTCGTGATCATTTGATTGTGTTTGAGTGTGCTTTGGCGTTTATTCTTATTTGTGCTCATTGCTCATTTCGCCATTATCTCATTATTTTATATCATCCACTATCTTGTTTCATTTTATTTACCCTTGTGTTAGTTTCATATCCTTGCATATATATCTCATAGTATATCTCTTTGCTAGGATATATTTCATTGTTCATATTGCTTATCGTAGTCCACATATCATGTTGTATTTCATACTTGCTAGGATAACTTGTTAATTAGTTTTAATTGGCATAAAATCGGATTAGATTAGCATCCCTAATCACCCCCCTCTAGGGTCTAACAACAACCACTATCCAAAATCCACCTATCTTTCTTGGGTACCTGAAATGATGAACATTTATAGTTTTGGTACCCATACTATGTTGGTTCTATTAAGTTAGCCTTTAGAAAATCAAACCCATGAATAGTTTGATTTGCCTAAATAGTTAGTTGATAAACAAATATTTTTAATAAAATCAGAAATATAAAAATTCTTATGTAAAGAAGTTAATTCTTTTGGAACCCAAATAGAAAAGAATTTTGATTTCTTTTTACACAAATTTTCATTTCTATATTCATACAAATCACAAGAAGGTTTTACAAAAATTGTTTTCTTCGATTTATTTTTATTAAATTGAAAACCTAATCCTTTTGTCTTTTGTGATTCTTTTTAAAAAGAAAGTATATTATTAAGATTTTATTTACCTTTATTGAATTTGCTAACATTCAAACATATATATCCTCATATTTTGATTTAAAAGAAGAAATATCTTTATCTAAACTATTAATACGAATTTTTAAATCATTACATTCCGATTTTAAATAAACATTCTCATTAGATAAACATTCATTTTCTTTAAATAAAGAATAATTTTCTTCTTTCAATTCAATTACATGAGAATTAGAAATAGTAGAGGAATTAAAATCAGAAATTTCTTCAAGTAATCTTTTATTTTCACCTTATAGAAAATTATGTGAAACCTTTAATCTCACAAAAGTTTTATATAATTCATTGAAAGCATCTAAAAGTTCTTTATTGTCACTTACTTCATCTTGTGCCATAAAACACATGTGAGCACTTTCCTTTTCTTCAATATCTTTATCTGAAGATGACTCATCACTATCATCCCAAGTGACAGCCATTACTTTTCTTTTCTTGTTAGTTTGAATGTTGTTGAAGTTGTTAAAATAACTTGATTTTTGCTTATTCTTCAACATTGGACAATCTTTCTTCATATGACCTAGTTTATTACACTTAAAATAAAGAGGATTATTTGAAATTGAACTTTTAGATTTAAAATTACCTCGTTTTATAAATTTTCAAAATTTTCGTGCAAACATGCTCATTTCTTCTTCATCATCATCTGAATCTTCTTTATCGGAAGTAGTATTGAATGCAAGTACTTTCTTGTTCTTTGTTTCTTCATCATTCTTTCTATCTTCAATTTGAACTTCATACGGCATAAGATTTTCGATAAGATTTTTAACCGTAAGAGTTGACAAATCATTAGCTTCTTCGATTGCGGTAACTTTCTTTTTCCATTGTGGAGTAAGTGATCAAAGTATTTTTCTTACCATCTTCACTTGTGTGTATGTTTTTCCAAGACCAATGAGAGAATTTATAATGTCGGTGAATCTTGTGAACATTTCTCCAATAGTCTCATTTTCCTTCATCTTAAATAATTTGAATATGTGTACAAGAACAGAAATTTTAGATTCTTTAATTTTATTTGTACCTTCATGAGTTACCTCAAGTGTATGCCAAATATCGTATGCAGATATGGTCGTTGACACCCTATTGAACTCATTCTTATCAAGTGCACAAAATAATGCATTCATTGCTTTTGAATCCAAATTTGCATTATTTCTCTGTGAAGAAGTCCATTCTGAAAATGGAGTTGTTGGCTTCTCATATTTCATTTTCACAACGTTTCAAAATTCGTAACCAATTGATTGAAGGTAAATCTTCATTCGGCACTTCCAATAGTTATAGTTCAATCCATCGAACATTGGTGGACGATTTGTAGAGTGACCTTCTTTGAATCGTGATGTATTTGTAGATGCCATCTTTCACCTTGCTCTGATACCAAATGTAGGATCTGAAATAGATACACTAGAACACTAGAGGAGGAGGGGGAGGGGGGTGAATAGTATTCTTTTAAAATTTATGCAAAGTAGAATATAAATTGCAAAGAAAAATAGCAATCTTAGAAATTCACAATCACAAACACAAAGTTTTATACTGGTTCCACCAACCCGGTGTACATCCAGTCTCCAAGCAAATTCCGCTTGAGAGTTTCCACTATGATTTTGAATAAACGTATAAAATTAAAAAACAAACCTGACCAATTTGCAAGTTCCTGCAAATTGTAACACCAATTGACAATCACCTTACTAATTTGCACACCAATCTCTAAACCAAGAGATTAACACTTCTCACAAACCGAGAAAACTTCTTTGAAACAACAACTCAATTCCTATAAGTCTTGATTTGTAGTGTTGTGTAGTAATGGCTTAGGAATAATTCTAACTTCTGTAAATTGCCTAAATATTAAGTATTTGAATGATGATCAAAGGCAATTTTAGAAACTTTTCTTTTTCTCAAAATCTGAATGTTTTTACACTTGAAAAATGCACAAAGATCAAAGCTTATGGGTATGTAAGTCTGTACATTTTTTTCTGAACAAATAACCTATTTATAGCCCTTGAAAAGACAATTATTTTAACTTTAAAAACGGCTATAAACATCATTAATTCAAACTTTTAATTCTGGAAAAACTATTTCTGTAGTCGACTACAAGACAAAATAGTCGACTACACTGAGTTTAAACAGACTCTGTGAAGTTAGAAAATTTCTCAGTAGTTGACTATAAAGGTCATTAGTCGACTATACTGTAATCAGACAGAAACTTGAAAAATGTATTTTGCCTTCAGTAGTCGACTATAAAGTCAATTAATCGACTATACTGTAAATTAACAGAAACTTATATTTCTGTCATAAGCTTGAGTAATCGACTATTATTCTAATTATTCGACTATACTGTAAACTGACAGAAACTTATATTTAGGTCACAGACATGAGTAGTCGACTACTATTCTAATTAGTCAACTACTAAGAGTTAAAAAAATGATATGAATTAAATGTTTTGACACTCAATTATTAACTATAACTCTAATGGTTAACATAGGGGATTTCTATAGTTAACCAACACACTAAGCCTTTGTCAGTGTGTTCTAATTTCTATGTGTGTGTGTGAGTGATTAAGGCTTGTACAATATTTCTAAGCAAAGAAAAAAATATAAAAATGATTACATTGATGTGTATGTTCTTCATCTTCTTTACTTCAAAATGCCTTGAACTCATCTTGCACTTGTTCATATATGATATTTAAATCTGCATATAAATGTTAGTGCATATGTATAAATTGTTATCATCAAAATTATATCATGGGGACATGATATCCAACAGAAAGCACAATATCATAATAAATATAAGATAGTGAAAATAAATAACTAAAACAAAAAATAAGTTGAATTCTAAATGTGTTCTCTAAAAGGATATTGGATCAACCAGAAAATATAAAATTATAAAACTCTAACACAAGCCCAAAATTCAGGAATGTTAAAGGAAGAACAAAAACTACACTTCCATAGCCATGTATATTTTGGCCAGATTCAAGAAGGCAACAACTACGTCTGAATACTAAATGGGATCTAAAAAATGATCAGTATGTATCTATTGGTTATCACGCCAAAAAAAAAAAAAAATCAGTATATGAGAGGCTTCCATATTCTGATGTTTGCTTCGATGTTGAGAATTATTTGCAGCAAAAAAAAATCACATTAAATTCCTCAACTCAAAGAATAATGCATCAGAGCTAGGGGTGCTAAACTGTATCTATATCCAAAGAAATATCCGTAATCGTATCCGTTAGGATACATGTATGGTTACTCAAATCTATAACCGATAGGATATGGTTACGGGTATGGTTTTGTAGTGAAATATCCGTATCTGTATCCGAAATATCCTCATACTCTTACTATGGATTTGTGATTAATTTTGATGATCAAGATGTCTAATCTTAACTTTTCAATTATAATGAATATATTAACAAACTCTTTTGTATCACATGAACTATGTTTTTCTCCATACTATATAGTTTTCTCATATCCGTTTTGTATCTGCATGCATATCCGCTCATATATACGCATGTATATCCGTATTCGTATTTGATTTTAGCGGATATGGTTATGAATTTTCCTTACCGAGGTATATCCGTATCCCTATCCGTATCCGAGATGGGTAAGCAGGATATGGATATGATAAACATCATATCCAAGCCGTATATGGACCGAGTGCACCCTAATCAGAGCACATATCTAGAGCACGCTTCCAACAGAATATTTTTTATTCAAAGCACCGAATAACTATTGAAAGTAACCCAATATTTAATCCTAAGCTTGCAGTCCATCCACACAAGTAAATGAAATAATGAGGGTGTAGCAAATTCACATTTCAAAGTTTAAATCTTGTACACGTGCATAGATAGATTTTTAACTACCGATAATTTTTAACTACCAATACACAACTAAGATTTCAATTTTAAAATAAAGTTAAATGCCCACAAAGAACATGAGTCCTAATCAATGATTTAGAAGTACAATTTCATAATTTTATGGAAAAAATTAAAATTAATATTCATATACTAAAATACAATAAGCAGAAGTGATATAACTTACCTCGTCACGTATCGCCATGGAATTGCTAGGTATAAATAAAAACTTCAGTTTGGGGCATCAAAGAAGATGAAAGATCCAATTCTTTTGGCCGCGCTCAAACAAAAAATCCAGAAGAAAATGACCTTAGATTGAGTCGAAGGATGCACCTCTCAATGGATGGATTAAGCTACTTCAATGGACGATGGGTTCCATTCATCACGATCTAAATGTCTTAAAACATCTACAAAATAAAAATCATGATATTTGAATATTTCTAACACATACTTTTTATTGTCTCTTTGGACGTGTTGTCATAAAACCATTAATTTTACTATCACTTGATGCATTAGTAAATATTACCCAATTGCCTAACATTTAAGTTTACATGACATCCGAATCATATAGATCAAATTACCTATTCATAGTATTTTATGCCGGATTTACATTTCTTAGTTCCACTATCCAAAAGATAACATGAGACATGAGACAAAATCCGAAAGATGATATGATGTTTACAAAATGAAAATTGCCAGCAAAAGGTGTTAGCTATAGGTTCGTTGTTTCTGTTTTGAGTTTATTGAATCAACTAGTTTGTTAAGATAAGACTTATTCTTTAGGGAATATAGAGTTTGTTTTCTAACCACTAAGCTATATGCTTGTAAAGCGTAGATTTTTGTTATTTCTTTTCTATGTAAAATGCTATAAATAGCCGATGGTTTGTTGAATTGAATAACACTTTCCTCCATTCAGTTTTCTAAGCTTTCTAAGTTCTGATTTCCAACATATGGTATCAGAGCTTTGAAAGGGGCCTGATTAAATTAGGAGTGTGAGAGTGAGTGAAGAATGGCAACCTCAGCTAAATTCATGATTCCAAAATATGACGGCCATTACGACCATTGGTCGATGTTGATGGAGAATTTCATGAGGAGCAAAGAGATGTGGAATCTGGTGGATGAAGAGATTTCGTTACCAGCGACCAGGATTTCATTAGCAAGTGAGACACAGAGGAAGAGCGTCGAAGAAGCTAAGCTCAAGGATCTGAAGGTCAAGAATTATCTGTTTCAAGCAATTGACAAAGAGATCTTGGAAACCATTCTTGACAAAAGGATCCACCAAGGTGAAGAGAACACAGTTGCAGGCATTGAGGAAGGAGTTTGAAATGCTGACTATGAAGGAAGGAGAAAAGATTGATAGCTTTCTTGCACGAACTCTGACAGTTGTGAACAAGATGAAGGTGAATGGTGAAGCTATGAAGCCAAGCACAGTGGTGGATAAGGTTTTGAGATCTTTGACTCCCAAATTCAATTACGTTGTTTGTTCAATTGAAGTGTCAAATGATTTAGATATCATGACCATTAATGATCTCCATCGGAGTCTGCTGGTTCAAGAACAGAGAATGCAGGGATGTCATGAGGAAGAACAAACATTAAGAATCTCTTATGATGATAAGCCAGGAAGAGGAAGGGGTAGAGGCTCATTCTGAGGAGGTCGAGGTAGAGGAAGAGGGAGGATGTCTCAGAATAAAGCTACTATAGAATGTTTCAAATGCCATCAGTTGGGATACTATCAATATGAGTGTCTTGATTGGGAGAAGAAGGCTAACTATGCTGAACTTGGAGAAGAAGAAGAGCTTCTGTTGATGTCCTATGTCGATCTTCATCAAACCAAAAGAGAAGAAGTCTAGTTCCTTGACTCTGGGTGTTCCAATCATATGGCCGAAAACAAAGAATGGTTCTCAGAGCTGGAAGAAGGATTTCGACAAACGGTGAAGCTTGGTAATGACACCAGAATGGCAATGGTGGCTAAAGGAAGTGTACAACTTCAAATGAATGGCATCACTCAGGTAATTTCTGATGTCTTTTACATACCTGAATTGAAGAGCAATTTATTGAGCATAGGACAACTTCAGGAGTAGCAATTTTAATTCAGCAAGGGACATGTAGAGTCTATCATCTTAGAAGAGGGTTAATTATGCAAACTAATATGAGTGGAAATAGAATGTTCTATCTGTTAGCATCTATGGCACCAAAAAATTCTATGTGTCTTCAAGCTGAAGCTTTGTCTGAAAAAGAATCACACTTGTGGCATCTTCGCTTTAGCCATTTGAATTATCAGGGGTTGAGAACACTTGCATACAGAAAGATGGTAGATGGTGTGCCTCTGCTCAAAGTACCAGAGAAATTATGTGAAGCTTGCTTGGTCGGCAAACAACAAAGAGAATCTATACCAAAGCAGAGTTCGTGGAGAGCATCGAAGCAACTTCAACTGGTGCATTCTGATCTATGTGGAGCTATCAAACCGGCTTCCAACAGTGATAAAAGGTATATCATAAGTTTTATTTATGATTTTCACGTAAAACTTAGGTTAACTTTTTTACATGAGAAGTCAGAAGCTTTTGTTGCATTCAAAAATTTTAAAGCATGTGTTGAAAAGGAGATTGATGCATATATTACTTGTTTGAGAACAGATAGAGGAGGTGAGTTCAACTCCAATGAATTTAGAGAATTTTGCAAAGTTCAAGGTATAAGCAAGAAGTTGACAGTAGCGTACATTCCATAGCAGAACAGAGTAGCTAAAAGGAAGAACAGAACTATCATGAACACAGTGCGTTCAATGTTAGCTGAGAAGAAAGTTCCAAAAATGTTCTAGCCCGAAGCTGTAAAGTGGTGTGTACACATTTAAAACAGGAGTCTAACTGTAGCAGTGAAAGGAAAAACTTTAGAGGAAGCATGGAGTGGTGTGAAGCCAACGGTGGATTATTTTCGGATCTTCGGGTGTATAGCTCATCTGCACATTCCAGACCAGAATAGGAGTAAGTTGGATTCCAAGAGTAAGAAGTGTGTACTCTTGGGTGTTGTGATGAATCCAAGGCTTAAAGATTGTATGATCTAGCTACTAAGAAAATTATCATCAGTAGTGATGTTTTATTTGAAGAAGAAGAAAGTTAGGATTGAGGCAGAACTAAAGAAGAATTGAAGTTGGATTTGTTAGAAGATGATAAAGAAAGTGATGAAGAGCATACTGATGAGGAGAATATTGAGAATGTCTCAGGCAGTAGCAGTTCAGGTAGTTCACTTTCAAATGAAGTAAACACTCAAGAAGTTACAGTTGAAGGGAGGGATGAAAGAATCAGAAGAGAACCGGTCTGGATGGCGGATTATGAAACGAGTGAAGGGATTTTAGAAGAGGAAGATATGCATGCAATGATGATGGTAATAGATGATGATCCATTTTTATTTGAAGAGGCAGTCAAGAGCAAGAAGTGGAGAGAGGCGATGGCAGCAGAAATTAAAGCTATAGAGAAGAACCAGACTTAGGAGTTGATGGATCTTCCTAAGGGTGCTAAGTCTATTGGAGTTAAGTAGGTTTTCAAGACCAAACTTAATGAAAATAGGGACATGGAAAAGTACAAGGCAAGATTGGTAGCTAAGGGTTATGCACAACGCTATAGAGTGGATTATATTGAAGTATTTGCACCAGTTACAAGACTCGACACCATTCGAGTAATACTTGCAGTAGCGGCACAGTAGGATGGGAAGTTTTTCAGCTTGACGTGAAGAGTGCTTTTCTTCATAGTGAGCTGTAGGAGGAAGTATTTGTGCAACAACCGAAAGGGTTTATTAAGGAGGGAGAAGAAGGAAGGGTTTACAAATTAAAGAAAGCTCTATATGGCCTCAAGCAAGCACCAAGGGTGTGGTACAACAAAATTGAGGCTTATTTTCTACGTGAAGGCTTTGAGAAATGTTCTAGTGAGCATACTTTGTTCACCAAGTTAGTACGCAGTAAGATTCATATAGTAAGCCTTTATGTAGATGATTTAATTTTCACTAAAAGTGATATGAGCATGTGTAATGAGTTTAAAACCTCAATGATGTTAGAGTTTGACATGTCTGATCTGGGAAGAATAAGGCATTTTCTTGAAGTAGAAGTGTTGCAATGGTATTTTTATTTGTCAGAGAAGATATGCACGAGAGGTATTAACAAGGTTTGAGATGGTAAGTAGCAATGCTGTGAAAAATCCAATTGTTCCTGGTACACAGCTGGCAAATGATGGAGGAACTAAAGTTGATACAACTTTATTCAAACAAGTAGTTGGGAGTCTCATGTATTTAACTGTGACTCGTCTCGACTTAATGTATGGTGTAAGTCTCATTAGCAGGTACATGTCTAGCCTAACCATGTCACATTGGTTAGCAGCCAAGAGGATTCTAAGGTATTTGAAAGGGACAACTGAGCTAGGCCTTTTCTACAAGAAGGGAGTAGGCAGCTCAAAGGGAGAAGGTAGTTCAAAACTCTTGGCATTCACGGATAGCGGATATGCTGGTGATCTTGATGATAGGAGTACTTCTGGATATGTGTTCATGATAGGGTCAAGCGCTGTTTCATGGTCTTCTAAAAAATAACCAGTGGTGACTTTGTCTACCACTGAGGCTGAATATATCGTAGCAGCTATAAGCGCATGTCAGTGTATATGGCTCAAGAGAATTCTAGGAAAGATTGGAGTGGAGGAGAATGAAGCTACTATTATTCAATGTGATAATAGTTCTGCCATTCAATTGTCTAAGAATCCAATCTTTCATGGAAAAAGTAAAATATTCATGTGAGATTTTATTTCTTAAGAGATTTGGTGAATGATGGTGTTGTGGAGTTGAGGTATTACATTTCTCAAGAACAAGTTGCAGACTTGATGACAAAGCCACTTAAGCTGTAGCAGTTTGAGAAACTTCGTAGTATGCTTGGAATGGTTAATGCATCAGAAGTAAGCTAAATGCAGATATTTTTAGCTTAAGGGAGGGAATGTTAGCTATAGGTTTGTTGTTTCTGTTTTGAGTTTACTGAAACAATTAGTTTGTTGAAATAAGACCTATTCTTTGGAAGATAGAGTTTGTTTTCTAACCACTACGCTATATGCTTGTAAAGCGTAGATTTTTGTTATTTCTTTTCTGTGTAAAAGTCTATAAATAGCCGATGGTTTGTTGAATTGAATAACACATTCCTCCATTCAGTTTTCTAAGCTTTCTAAGTTTTGATTTCCAACAGAAGGAAAACTTCTAGCAACTATACAAAAATGGTCTTAATTTCTGCCTGGGAAATATTTAAAACAACCATAAAATGGAAGCCATAACTATATGAATCATAATGAATATTCTTTTCGAAGTTGTGGTAATAAAGAATAAAATATCATTAAGAATTTATAAACTCCCTCAATTCATTGTGTGAAATTTTGGTGAGTGAGATATTTCAAACTGTCGAGAAACATTCGACATAGTTGGATGATCGTTTGGGTTACCCTTTAAGCATTGAAATGCAAGCTTTGCTATTTCTGTAACTCCTTTAATAGAAGGGAAAAATGCCTATAGCCCCCAAAATACGCCAGAATGTCCCGTCCCCATGACTTTTTCAACGCACGCTTTGCCCCTAAAAAGCACCGCGATTTTCTTCTATCCCCTAAAACAAGCCCCCACGTGAAACGCCGTTTAAAACTCACATGAACTACCCAAAATACCCTTCGACGGCCTGTAACCATCACCCTCTTAAGTTAAAAATCTGAGTTTGATACTGTAGCATTAAATGGTGAATAGAATATGGTTTTTTTTGGGGGGGGGGGGGAATCTCATTTCCCTCCAAATTATTACCATATCTAAATCCCCTACCGCTAAAACCATCTCCTCCCCATTTGCTTACCGCAGCTACTCTTACTCCTTCTCGTTCCACTTAATTCTCCGTAATAATTCCACTTCAATTCGTCAACTACTCCCTTGTTTAAAATGACGGGTGGATCCCTTCTTTGCATGGTGACAAAGGCAAAAAGCAACGAAGAGGGTGACAATGTATTCGTCGTTATCAAAGAGACTACAGAAATCATCAGCTTGAAATATCAAGTGTCACAAAGGCTTAAAATACCAATGCAATCTCTTTCACTAAAGTTCATATGCAAAAGGGAAAAGAAATTTAGTATTTCAATTGACAATGATGAGGACATAAGTTTGATGTTTGAGTATTATCATCGTAATGGATTTTCAGACGCAAATTTGTTTGCTTCCTCCGCTGGGGAAATCAACTTCTCAGAACACACAAACTACGCCAGAAAATGTGTAAGCATTAGGCATTACACTTTAGATTTTCTTATGAGTTCACTGATAGGTTATGAGTCGGTTGTTAACCTTATGCATTGGTTGCTGAGGTTATGAGTTGGTTGTCAAGGTTACGGACTGGTTGTTAAGGTTATGTATTGTTTAGCTTATTTTATGAAATAGTTTTAAGATTTTTTCTAAGGTTATGAGTTCGCTGTTATGTATACTAGTTGGGTGCTATGGTTAGGCATTTGTTGTTAAGTATACACGTTTGTTGTTAATGTTACAGGCCTGTAATTAAGGATAAGGGTTTGTTGTTAAGGTTATGTGTTGGCTGTTAAGTTTTTGAGTTTATTGTTAAGGTTAGGAGTTTGTTACTGAGGTTATGTATTTTTTTACAGGACTATCCCAACAGAAAATTTACGATGCGCAGCTACCATACTCACCTAAATATGTAATGATGAGCATATTCCGAATGACAATCCCACTGGCGACTCGATCATGCTGCTAGAAGATATGATTAACAACCAAACAAAGATCCCAACTGAGTGACACATAGCCATATATGAAATTGGACAGAAATTTGATAGTGCTGCTGAAGTTAGGCACTTCAATACTATTCAATTGCTAAAAGGTTCGAGTATGATTTTTACCATAATGAACAACGATGTATAAGAGTCCATTGCCGATTCAGGCACACATTGGGTTGTCCTTGGATGTTGTTTGCTTCCCCACTCAGAAATTCGTCAATCATGTCCATAAAGAATTTCTGTTCTACCCACACTTGCGGTCAACATAGAGCTAGTGCTGGCAACTCAAGGGCATCAAGAAAGTTCATTGCAGGCCAAATATAAGCTGTTTTGAAGATTAGGCTAAATCTTCATGCAGTTGATATTAAGAACGACATGCTCTCAAATTATGGCATCAATATTAACTAACTAAAGCGTGGAAAAGTAAAGAGACAGCTCAATAGAACCCGTTCGGTGATGATGATGAGGCTTACGATTCACTGAGATGATATATTCTTTTATTCTTATGTTTTAGTTGTTAAGGTTACGTATTGATTGCTAACCATATGTATTAGTTGTTAAGGTTATTGGTTGGTTGTTAAGTATACTTGTTGGTTGTTAAGGTTACTGCTTTATTGTTATATTTATATGGTATGAAACCATGGTTCATGCAACTAATCCAGGAAGTCGTGTTGCTATTGATGCTGATGACGGAAGGTTTAGGCATTTGTTATAAGTTATAATGTCTGTATTGAAGGGTTCATTGTTGGGTGTAGGCCTCTATTGTTTTTTGATGGAACATTTATTGAAAATCGCTACAAGGGCATACTACTTAGTGCCACTGGATATGGTGGCAACCAGGGAATATTTTTTCTTGCTTATTGTGTATGCGACTAGGAGAATAAGACTAGTTGTAAATGGTTCTTACAAGGATTGTGGATATTACTGTATGATAGGGAAAAGCCTTACAATCCTCCACATCAACTGGTAATAATTTTCGACGCCAACAAGGGTATTAGGGTAGCAGTCGAGGAATTCTTTCCAGATGCTTTCCATTCAAGGTATGTTTTGCATCTAGTTAAGAATTTTAAAAAGAAGATGAATGATTTTGGACACAAGGAAAATATTGCCTAAATATTGGGTGATTTGTTACAATCTGTGGCTTATAAGTACACAATTTCTGAATGGGATGATTACATGAAAGAATTGGATTCGATCGATCATAAGGCTTACGTTACTGCGATGGAATACTCCCCAGATAGATGGGAAAACACTTATTTTCCTGGTATAAGGTATGATAGCTTGTTTTAAATGTTATTTTCTAAGGCTGCATTTTAGTTGTTATGGTTAGAGTTAGCCTACAGTTTTGTTATTAAGGGTATGTTTCGGTTGTTAAGGTTAGAGTTTTATTGTTAAGGTTAGAGTTTTATTGTTAAGGTTACCCTTTGGTTGTTAAGGTTAGAAAGATTTGTTGTTAAGGTTAGAGTTTTATTATTAATGTTACCCTTTGGTTGTTAAGGTTAGCTTTTGGTTATTAAGGTTAGAGATTTATTGTTAAGTTTATCCTTTTGTTGTTTAGTTTATTTTTGAATGTTAATCTTACTTCTAACTTTATAGGTATGACCATGTTACTTTAAATGTTGCTGAGTCCTTCAACAGCTGGATAAGAAAGGCACAAATATTGTGAATCTTACCTTTAGTTGAGACGATATGAAGTAAATTATGGAGCGCATGCATGAAAGGAGGATAATGGCAGCGAATTGGTGTGAATACTTATGTATAGAAGCGGAGATAGTGTTGAGTGAAAATATTCACCATGGTAGCTGATTAGCCATTAAACATTCGACATAAGATATTGTGGAGGTCGAATCCAATAAAACTTTCCATGTAGATTTGAAGAATCGGGCATGTTCATGTAGGTCTAGGGACATCACCCGCATTCCTTGCAAACATGCGTCCACTACAATTACATGGATGAGATGAGATATTTATCAATATTGTGATTGGTTTATGACTGCTAACTCATTCAGAGCAAGTTATGCACCAATCCTCTTTCCTATCCCAGATTATGAGAAACGTTTTGTACCACCAGAAGACTAATTGTTAAAGCCTCCTCTTATCAAACAAGATAGGGAAGATCATTTACTAGACGAATAAACAACAGGTCACTGAACACCCATCCTGTTAAGTGCTCTCGATGCAACATGGAGGGTCACAAATCGTCAAACTTGTAACGAGCCTATATAGTTTAGCGTTTTTATTGTTAGGGTTATGGACTCGTTGATAAGGTTAATGTTTGGTTGTCATGTTTACGGATTTGTTGTTAAGTATATAGTTACAAGTGTTAAATTTATGACTTGATTGTTAAGGTTATGACTTGGTTGTCAATTTTATCACTTGAATGTTAAGTTATTGTTATTCACTTGCCCTTGGTTGTCAAGGTTACCGAGATATTTTTTTGATACTACATTCAATGCATTTCACAGTTCCTAAGGTAGGAGAGTTATGATAACCTGGACTCCTACCTATTCCCACCTTCCACGCAGCAATCTCACCATCCCTTGGTTTGTTCCAAGACAGGATAGTTATGATACCCTTTCGCCTTATTCTTTTCTCTCTATCTTCCCATCACCACCACTCTATTGATCCTCACTCTTTTCTCAATCATCCTAAGCCCCCCTCCAATCATCTTACTAGCACCTTCAAGTCCTATTTCTATCATAAACCAGAAGATCATGGCTAGCCCTCGCGCTGATGAAGTCTGCGACTACTGTCCTCGTGGCTTTTATAAATTGGAAGAGCTTTCTTCTTTCGCCATCTTTAATATTTCTAGATTATTCCCATATAATAGCATCAAGCATATGAATATTAATACCGTTATCTATTCCCCATTGTTATTTCTCTAAGTTCCATTAGCTGTGGATGAATATAAATGGCTTTCTCTAGAGAGCTTTTCGTGAGCTTACCAGGATTACCTAACTTTCTGATAATTTATTTCTGCTTTGAGCCAAGATTCAAAAGTATAGTGAAGTCAATCAATCCAGGGAGTTCATCCAAGAAATCTCTGTTGTAATAGTGAAGTCACGTGGGAAGACATGCATATGATAATGGAGAGAAGTGTAGGTAATAAAAATTGCCTTAATTCCTAGAAAAGAAGCTCAAAATTGACAAAAAACGCTAATATCTCTTAAACCATAAGGAATTTGGCAAAATGGATAGGAGCAAATTAAACCCTTTGACATAGGTTTGTCATCTCCGTCTCGTCGAGATAGTCGATTTTCATATATAATTTGTTCAATTCTGACTTACGGTTTGAAAGTTATGACCCGTTCTTCGTAGCATGTTCTGAAGTCCGCCTGTAAGACTGGACTTCAGGCGTAGCATGTTCTGAAGTCCGCCTGTAAGATTGGACTTCACCTGAACATTGAAGTTCGCCTACAATGCTAAGTTCGCCTGACAACTTAGCTCACCTGAACTGAATGAAGCTCGCCTAATAGCTTCGCCTAAGAGGTTCGCCATGCAACGAGGCTCAATATTAAAAGACGAGGTTCACCACACAGCGAGGCTCGGCATCAAAGTTCATTACTGTGGACAAAGCTACTCTGGAAGATGAAGCTCGTCATTGGAAACAAGGTTCGAAGCTTGTCATTGCAAATGAGGTTCGAAGCTTGTCATTGGAAATGAGGTTCGAAGCTTGTCATTAGAAATGAGGTTCGAAGCTCATCATTGGAAACAAGGTTCAAAGCTCCTCATTAGATACGAGGTTCGGAACTCATCACCAGACATAAATCTCATTAATGAAGAGTTAGTGAAGATGATGCTCATCGAAAGGAAATTCACAAGACTTGCTACACAGTTGGATTCAGCTTCAAAGGTGAAGTTCGTTAGTGAATATGAAGCTTGTCAGATAATGCCAGTGAAAATAGAGTTCACTATACTACAAAGTTAGCCTTAGAAGACGAACCTCGCTACATATTGAGGCTCGTACAATCAGATGAACCTCGCCATGCAGCAAGGCTCGTCGTTCGTAGAAGATCCACCTATAACAGCTCCAAAAACCCAGTCAGCAATGTGAGCTAAATCTAAAGAGTCAGTTACACCACAACCCCATGATTTTAGCGCATCAGTTACGCCCTCTACCCATAATTTTAGCATGTTGGTTACGTGCTGAAACTCTATAAATAGCCGCAACCAACTATAAAGAGGTGACTTTTGGAGGGGCAGACGAGGAGCATAGGGGTAGAGCTTTGGCATTCAAGATTAAGATCCGAACCTCGGTTCTAACAATCTAAGCTATCAACAAAGTTTGATTCTCTTCTCGAGTTGAAGCGATCTTAATCTGATCGTCAAAAGGAAGCAAGCTCGACTCAAGTATCGAGTGAGGCATCCTTTCTCCACCAATAACCCACTTTTAAAAGAGAAGTCGAATTAACCTTTTCTTCCTCTGTAATCGAGAGAGTGAGTGATTATAAGGGGTTCGTACTAAGTGATCGAACCTATTTATTAAAACAAGGAATTCAATCATAAATTTTTTGACCCTACAGAAGATGGCGACCATAGTGGGAGAAGCCGTTCTTTCCAATGAACTGGTGGTGGTGTAATCAGATCAGATCACAGTGGGAGCCGAGATCGAAACTCTCGTCATCAAGTTCGACCAATCCAAGTATGAGGAGTTCTCTCCTCTAGATCTTTGAGTCCCACGAAGGCACGTAAGTGCCGTAGAGTCTCTTATGAGACTTTAGTACACATAGCTTCTGATAATTCAACTCGAGTTAGTCTCGAGGAGAAACCTTTGCCTATGAATAATGAGGCTTTGAAAACTAGCCATCAGGCTAAGAGGTGGGTTGTCAAGCAACCTCGCCAAACTTTAGTTGCTTCTACGGAACAACCTAGCCGGAAATGGTTCAAGCAACCTCGCCAAGGTCCTCAGTAGGCTTGTAGAACCTGTTGCTAATTTGCTCTCAAAACGAGCAAGACAACATCAACGTCAAAACCAGGCTCGCCACAAAGGCTCAAGCCCTGGTATCATCGGATGGTTTTCACTATCGGCCACGAGATAATATGTCTAAGGCCCACAAGCCTACTGAGGGTCAATTAGCTGAGGAACATCAAGATGATGAACTTCACCCTTGTACCCAATTATGTTCGAATGACGAGCTTCAATACGAGGTTCTTCCAACTCAATGAGTTTTCTCTATTGGGAAAGATAGCCAAATCCTGACTCGCAAGGAGGACAAAACCTCACTCGAATGACGAACCTCGTCTTCAACATGAGGTTCGTTTGAAACAACAGTTGCAAGCTCACACTGCTATTCGAGCTGGTTAGATTTAGGCCTATCGAAACAACAAGCCTCACCAGCGTATTCAAATGCGTTCGACTGACGAACCTCATCTTCAACACGAGGCTTATCCAAAACAACCGATGCAAATTTGCCCTTTTGCTCAGAATAGCAAGAATCAGGCTCGACGAAGTGACGAACCTCGTCAAAAAGATGAATCTTGCCTTCAACCTCAAACTATCACTATTACAGAGAAACATTCAAAGGTCCAAGATGAGGTTTGACTCAGACGACAAATCCATCCTTAGAACCAAGTTTGTCCGATTGACGAACCTTGAATGAAATACGAGGTTCGTTCCCCGAACCAGGTTCGTCCCCCGAACCAGGTTAGTCTGAATATCATAGCTCGCATGAATGACGAGGCTCGCCCAACTAACAAACCTTGTATCACACATTAGCCTTGCCCAAGCGTCCGAGTGCACCCAGATGACAAACCCCGTCTTCAGCATGAGGTTCGTCCAGCCAACCAGGCTCACCAATCTCTACCACTTAGGGATTCTCGCGCATGCATAAGCGAGCTACCTGAGTTAATAGGGGGTGGTCTTGTTACTGATCTCCTTGATAACTTGGTTCGTAAATGTAGTATGAGCCATATGAAATCTAATTGTAGCTATGAGAAACTTATCTCCTCAGTGCTAGCTAAATCCCAGTGTGGCGGCCCAACACCAAGGTCCTCAGTCTTTGAACGATTGTTTGAACCGTCCACAATTCGTCATCCAAAAGAAGACGCTTTCGCCCTAGAAATCATAATGAACCTGTGGAGGTTACTGTTAACATGATTAGCAGAGGGAAAGGTAAAGGGCCAGCTAGTTCTTCCTATTCTTCTGACCCTGAATTTTCTTCGGGGATGAAATATTTGGTCATTGAGTGAGAAGGTGTCTATCTACCTGTGCCCGTATTGGTTCAGTGATTCCATTTGATTACCGATGTTTAGCAGATGAAATTGATGAAGAACCTGATAACTCAGCCATAGCAACTTCCCAACCATCAAGTACCAATCTAAGTGAGTAAGTGAATTCTAACATGGCCGAGAATGAAGAAGAGATGACAAGAAGGATGGAAGAACAGCAAGCTGCTCTCCTTCAACAACAAGAAATCATCAAACGCTTGGAGGACATAATGGACAAACTCCTCAAGGAGAAGAAGAAGAAGAAGAAAGCTACCACTGAATCCTTAGGATAGGCACCGACGACTTTCACCCAGTGCTCAGGAATCTAGCCGTCGAAATCAAGATGGTGATAATGAAGAAGATGAGGAAGAAAATATTTTTAATATTCACTCTGAATCATCTGAAGCTAAGTCCAACCTGAGTAACAATGACCGAGACCAGAAGTTGGATGATTTCCAGAAGCAGCTTGAGGCTTTGAAGCTTCAGAGAAACTTTAGAGAACTAGGGGTCGTTAGGCCATACTCTGCCGAATGGGACTCCGTCTCTTATCCTTCAATGTTCAAGCTACTCAGCTTCCTACAGTTCGATGCTAAGGGTTCTCCGACCCATCACATCTACTATTTCCAGGCACAGACTGGACACATAGTGGGAAATGATCCCATTATGACTTGACTTTTCATTAGTATCCTCAATGGGGTCACTTTTGAATGGTTTCACAGACTGAAGTCTGAATCCATCCCTTGCTGGAAGGACATGGAAAGGCCCTTTCTGTCCAGATTCTTTGACGATGACACAGAAGTATCTATGACCACCCTACTAGTTAAAAATCAGAAGAAGACAAAGTCTGTCAGTAACTTTGTTAAAAGATTTAGAAATCACTTGCTGCATTGCCGTGATCAAGTCTCTGAAAGTACGTTGATCGAGATATGTTTAATAATCTCTCGATCCATATTTTATCCAAGATTGGAGTGGTGAAAGCTAGAACTTGGAAAGAGCTTGTCCGCCAAGGAGAACATGTCGAAAGCAAACTCAAAAGGCTAGATGCTGAAGAGCCATATGATTTTTAAGGAGGTGATGACCAAGACAACCTCACCCCTATGACTTATATAAAAGGGAAAGATGCTTTGACAGTGAAAATCACTTTTTCCCGTAAATCTTCATCAAAGCAGAAGGAAAAATCTTCGGATAGCCACATTTAGTAGAAGTACGACTTTCAAGATGAGAAAGTCATCCTAATACTCAAATCCTTGATCAAGGTGAAAAAGATCAAGCTCCCAAAATCGATGCGACTTGAGGAGATGTCGAGAACAAATGAACGCAACTATTGTGCGTACCACAGGATGGTTTATCATCCCGCCTCTAAATGCTACACCCTGAAGAATAAGATCTAAACCTTATTGGATGCATGAGTTTTTACCCTTCAATCCTGATTTATAACTATCGCTGGAGTGGGGGTAGTCATGGTTTCTTTGCACAACCATGTACTACCTTAAGCTTTCTCTCTGATGAAGCCATGATGACCCCAAGCCCGTCATAAATCAACTCCAAGGTGAGTCTGAAGTCAGACGTGAGCATCTAGCCCCTTACCAAAATACTATCATATTAATGATTACCTCTGATAGTCACTTCCTCCAAATTCCCTCGCCATTCATCTTCAATAGGATAACGGGAACATAAAACTATCATATTAATGATTATCTCTGATAATCACTTTCTCCAAATTCCCCCACCAATCCTCTCCAATAGGATGATGGGTCTACAAAACTATCTCATTAATGATTACCTCTGATAGTCAATTCATAACCCCTGTTGAAAATACTTCATCAAGTAGTGTTCTACCATACGATGAACACCTACTTGTCTCTTGATCAAGAAAGTGATCTACCATGTGATGATTCACTATCTGGTCTTTTCCGAACGTTCTATCTCCTTAGAATGATCAAAAATAGTGACCTAACACGCGATGTCTCACTATTCCAATCACAGTCGTTATACTCCTATGTTACTGAACGGCTTGATTTCCTTCATCAAGTAGTGTTCTACCATGCGATTAACACTTACTTGTCTCTTGATCAAGATAGTGATCTACCATGCGATGATTCACTATCTGGTTTTTTCCGAATGTTCTATCTCCTTAGAATGATCGCAAATAGTGGCCTATCATGTGATGTGCTGCTATTTTAATCACAGTCATTCTACGTTCATGTTATAACATTTTTTGTTGATAGTGACCTACCAAGTGATGAGCCCCTATCTTCCCCCTTGTTTCCAAATAGTGACCTACCATGCGATGAGTTACTATTCATCAATGATACCATATCATCCTAACAGGCCTACTATGTGATGAGCGTCACTTTCAAAATACCAGGTTGAGTTGTTATACTGAACGACACAACCAAACTCTAACACTTAATCCAATGCCTTGAACGGCTAAGGATAGAGAAGAAATCTTAGCATTAAGCCTAAGAGAAACTCCTTGACAACTTACCATGCTAAGGGCAAAAGCATGACGAGTCCAACTCAAATGGTCGTTGGTAAAGACACGTCAAGTCTGTTGATAGCTGAGGGTTTGCTAAAAATCCTAGATGGCGATCATTAGCTGCGTCTGGAGAGTTCAACTTTACCAGAATGGACAAGTTCATTGAAAGGCTCCTTATTTCATCTGAATAGTGTTTATTTTATAGGCCTTAAGATCCAAAGTATTTCAGACCCCATGCAACTTAATTTGAGTCTAAAAACTTTGGATGGGGTTTTGTAGGCAATAAAAATTATCTTAATTCCTAGCAAAAAATCTCAAAATTGATAAAAAATGCTAATATCTCTTAAACCGTAAGGAATTTAGCGAAACAGACAGGAGCAAACTGAATCCTTTGGGGTAGTTTTCGTCGGCTCCGTCTTGTCGAGATAGTCAATTTTTATATATAATTCGTCTAATTCTGACTTACGGTTTAAAAGTTATGACCAGTTCTTCTCAGCATATTCTGAAGTCCGCCTGCAAGAGTGGACTTCGCCTGAATATTAAAGTTCACCTGCAATGCTAAGTTCGCCTGACAACTTAGCTCACCTGAACTGATTGAAGCTTACCTGATAGCTTCACCTATGAGGTTCGCCATAAAATGAGGCTCAACATCAAAAGACGAGGTTCACCATGTAGTGAGGCTCGACATCAAATTTCATCACTATGGACAAAGCTACTCTGGAAGATGAAGCTTGTTATTGGAAACGAGGTTAGAAGCTCGTCATTGGAAATGAGGTTTGAAGCTCGTCATTGGAAACCAGGTTCGAAACTCATCACCAGACGTAAAGCTCATTAGTGAAGATGAGGCTCGTCAAAAGGAAATTCACAAGACTTGCTACGTAGCTAGACTTAGCTATCGAAGACAAAGTTCGTTGGCAAATACAAAGCTCGTCAAATGATGCCAGTGAAAATAGAGTTTTCTATACTGCAAAGTTGGCCTTAAAAGACGAACCTTGCTGCATATTGAGGCTCGTACAATCAGTTGAACCACGCCATGCAACGAGGCTTGTCGTCCGCAGGAGTTCTAGCTGTAATAGCTTCGAAGACACAGTTAGCAATGTGGGCTAAATCCAAGGAGCCAGTTACGCCACGACCCCATAATTTTAGCGCATCAGTTACACCCTCTATCCAATTTTAGCACGTGGGTTATGTGCTGAAATACTATAAATAGCTGCAATCAGCTATAAAGAGGTGACTTTTGGAGGGTGATACGAGTTGCCGTGCGAGCACCCTTTGGTCGCGGAATTACTAAAAGGTGGGTTGAGAAGAGGATGAGCAAAACACAAGAACAATTCAGTATGGCGAAGGAAAATACCTTCTCTAGATTATGAGTAT
>BQKN01000284.1:87766-121179 GCA_022839385.1 Asparagus kiusianus
AAAGGTCG
This sequence comes from Asparagus kiusianus, assembly GCA_022839385.1. NCBI lineage: Eukaryota > Viridiplantae > Streptophyta > Magnoliopsida > Asparagales > Asparagaceae > Asparagus > Asparagus kiusianus. Next base: position 87,775 of record BQKN01000284.1, read on the forward strand.
ACAGGTGGCAAGGTCGCAATGTCTGGCTCGGTTCTGAACCAATGGCTGAGATCGTTCCTAGAATACAAGACCACTTCTCCAGAACCAAAACACCCCTCACTATGATTAGCCGACATACTTCACACAAGAATCGAGGTGGCGATAGTCCAAAATTATCCTCTGACATCAGTAACATTGCATCTGAAAAAGACCCTTTAGCACCCCTTACCAATGCGCCTCAAGACCCAGCCAACTACAATCCTATTTCACTCGGACTCAGCTACCCCGAGTCCAAGGGAAAGGGGCCAATATTATTACCATGATTAACTGAAGTGTTAATCTTCCCTCTAGAGCTAACAAATGTCATATATCAACATTAATCAATCATGCCAACTCATCCTAGCCAAGTATAACCTGAGCACTAGACCCTTCACGAGTCAGGTCGAGTTGAGATTAGCTCTTGCTCGACCTCATCAGACAAGTCGACCACCCTCATCCACTCAGAGCTGGGTCGACAATTGGTAAGGCTAATTTGAAAAGAGATACTTGTCGTCTGTCTCACAGAGCCGAGTCAAGAGGTAGTTCAACCTCGAATTCCATACCAACAGCTGTCTATCCTCATTATTGTGGGTGCTACGAGTCTCCATGACTCATCATCCCTCATACCTATTCAATCACCATCACATCCAATCAAAGATGACTCATTGCATATGCAGTTGATATGTGTAAATCCATCTGCCATTCCAGCTTTTTGCCTGGACTCGGCTATAGTTACGCTTCTACTTCTCTCAGCTGGGTATATATGTAACGTCTCTGGTTTCACACATGGTTACAGTCAAAGGTGAACCCAGAGATGTCAAACCTGCCATGCACCCACACTGTGCAACAACAAGTTTTACCAAATCATAATAATATCCTCTAGTGGAATCAAAAATATAGTGCATGTACAAACAGGTAAAAGAAGGAAATAACTGCAACTGACATGATATAAGTATGAATGTCTCATAAATAAATCATGTCTCAATAAACGAGTCTAAAATACATCTGTCATTATGAAATGAATATATTACAACATGGATTAACTAAGAATGTACCAAGGCTTATAGCCTCTACAAAATAAAACAAAATAAAGAGAAACTCTAATAACTGATCATAAAGTCTGTCTACTATAGAGTCTCATCTACTAGCTCATAAGATGGTAACTAAGCAAAAACTCCATCATCATGCGACTCTCTGATGGTTTGAACCGCCTGAAAGGAAAATAAAATAAAATAAAACAACAAGAAAAAGTGGCAGAGCGCTAAAGCAAGATCACCTTTATTTGCCCCCAGGAAAAGGCTACTATATGTAGTGAAGGCTCTATCTATCAAACATAGTCTACCTAATTATTTTCCCCATATCTAATAGAATTTATACTTAGACATCTACAACACGAGACGTAGTACGTCGAGCGAAGTAATCCAAACAAGGAAACCCTCATATATATACCATATGTCTCAAATAGTAGATAACTAAATATTAATCCTAAACTAGAACTAAAAAACAAGAAATATAGGAAAGTAAAGCCTCATAAACAATGTCAGCATACGTATCTAAGGCACTCACATAACATAATCTTTTGGTCAACAATTATCTCAACAACAAGTCATGTATCATTTGGCATCTGCTAAACACTTGGCTATCAAGTTGTAAAAGTCATCACTTTTATGAAATTCTCATCTAATAGTACATTCGTGCATGACACTAATAACCATTTTAAATTCTGTGCATAACTATGCGGAAACAAAGATATAGTGTAGGTGTAAAATTTGATTTACCGAAATAGAGATATCATTTATATTGATAAGAATAGTTTATTACAAACTAATGAATCAAAGTTACAACAGAAGTGGAGGGAATGCCCTCCTTGTTTAATGTGGGGTCTTTGGTAGCGATAGGACGCCTTACTCAGTTCTCGTACCGAGTTTGCTTCCCTTGGATGATCCGTTCGAAGTTGCAGGTGAGCCTCAGTACACAGTAGAAGCTCATGTTGATCGAGTTCAAGTCTCCGAGCTCAATGGCAATCGAGGCCGAAAGCTAGAAGGAGATGCTACAATGCAAAAGTAATGCAAGGAGATGGTTACTAACTCAGTCGAAGAGTGAACTGATCCACTGAAAGCAAGCCCCTCTTTACGTAACCAGGAGAGGTTTTTAAATAGAGGGGAGATGGCATGATCACTCCCCTGAATCACGGGATGTGACCATGTCCTGTTGAGAGATATCATGCCTCTCACTTGTACTATGAGCGGCTATTTAACGGGCCTAGAGTACTATACTCCTCCCCTTCACGTCATGGGAAACGGGAAGGCCCACCCATGTACATGATATTGTAGCCGCTTAAGACTCAGGCGAGTCTGGCAAATTTGTTAATAGCCTAGCTGATGGCTTGAACGTGCAGGTGAACTCAGTCACTTGGACGAACTTGAATCGTGCAGGCGAGTCAAGTATGCAGGCAAGTTTGGCGACTATGTCGATTTGACTAGTCACTTGTACTGTGAGTGGCTGCTTGATGGGCTTGGAGTACCATACTCCTTCCCTTCACGTCATGGGAAATGGGAAGGCCCATCCATGTACGCGACAGTGCAGCCGCTAGGTACTCTGACAAGTTTGGCAAGTTTGTTGATTGCCTAGCCACGCAGGCGGGCTCAGCTCTTGAGTAGACTCCACTTATGCCGATGAATCAAGTGTGCGAGTGAGTTTCTGGTTGCTTCGTGGATTGTCTAGTGAGTTTAGCGATCGCGTGGTCTCGACTCATGCTGGCGAGTCAAGCATACGGGCGAGCTCCTTTTGTGCTGATGAACTCGACTCTTGAGTGGATTTGACTCGTGTTGGCGGGTTAAGCCTGCAGGCGTAATCGAGCTCTTGATGGTAGGGTTTTTTAGGTCCTCCTGCAGTCAAGGCAATTTTTATAGCCTACAAGACTCCCTTCAAAGTTTTCAGACCTAAATCACGTTAAAAATATAGTCTGGAACACTTTGAATGAAAGTGACCACCGTTTCATAAGTTCAGGCGAATTTGATTCCCTCGGTTGGATTGAGCCGTTTGGGGTAAGCTCAAGCTATGCTGATGCTAACAGGCGAGATTGGTGCCATTTGAGTTGGGTCCCCACTGGCGATATTCAAGCTCATGAGGGCCAGCCATGTGTCTGTGGGGTAAGTTCCCACGCTTGTCAATTAAGATGACGCCTCGTCTCCCCGCGCTCGCTCTACGATGTGGATTTGATGGCGTTTTTGATTTCAACCGTCGATTTGACAAGAGATCATGTATGAACCCCTGGATCTTGACTATTTCATGTGGAATTCCAAACGTCCTTCCTTATTCGTGGCTATTCGATTTTAACCGTCGAATCAAAAATGTCTGCTTTGCGGAGCTGGCAAATCTTGACCGTTGAGATTTCACGTATATAGCGTTCATCTCCCTCGGTGGGGGAAGTCACGGTGTTTATTGCTTTCTTCAGAGAAAACCCAAACTTTCTCTTATCGCGTCTGAGATGGCACCACGAGTAAAAGTGACTATTTCGAAGAAGGAGAAGGGGGCTTCCTCCTCTGCCGCTGCTGAGGCCACTACTACCGGAGGTATTTTCGTATCTAATCTTCATGGTAGATTAAGGGGCTCGTGAGTGGGATAATTTCATGATTTTAATCTTTTTGTTGTGTTGTACAATTCGAGAGGGGGCACCGGCCATCGAGGGGCCTGTGTCTGAACCTATCTTTGTCTCAGACGATGAATCCGAGGAAGCTGCGACCGTATCTGCCTCACAGCTTGCTTTTCAGCTAGAAGTAGGACTCTGCCCTAAGATTCTGCCTATCATAGTACTTGCTTGTGGCCAAGAGCCTATCTCTTCAGGTTCCCTCTCTATACATGCTCGTGTTGAAGAACTGGAGAATGTTGCAAAGTAGGTGATCTCCATCGTCGGTCTTGGTTGGGGGACTTATGTGGATCCGAAGCAGTCTCTCTTGGACCGTGTGACTGACATTAGGCGTCTGGGTGAATCCTGACTTGCTACGTGCTGTATGACAAGGCTACTCCATCTGGATTCACGCCTGACATGCTTGGAGCATTTGCTGCTGGTAGACCTAGGACTTGCTATAGAGTGATGCTTGGCTCATGCTCGACATCAGGGAAAGTGGGAGCAGGATGTCCGAGCAAGGGACTTAGCTGACTTGGAATCCCATATCTCCCTCTTGATGGCCCGACAATATTTACTGAAGGCCCAGATGGACACCTCTACTTCCACCATCTCCCACCTAAAGGTGGAGCTAGAGCAAGAGGAGACAACTCTGAGGGGGCTCTAGTTTGAGAGCAGGAACGCTTGCAGGGCTATTAGAGAGGCGGCCCAAAACCTTCAGACGTTATGTCAGGAGGATGCTACTGCCGTCTCAACCTTTAAGGCCCAGATCCAGAAGGAGGCGGAGGACAAGGCTCGAGAGGATCACGCAAGGAGGGTGGCCGCTGCTAAAGCGGATCTTGTGTCCTTCAGCTTGCTGGATTATGCTCTTAGGGTTGGGGTAGTGTTAAGACATTTTGTTTTATTTTGTTTCCAGTGTGATGTTACTACTCCTCTAACTGTGGGATCATAACTTTGTTCACATGTATTATCTTAGAACTGGTTGATGGATGAAATTTATGCTTTCTTAGTTTCCCAACGTGTTTGTGCGTATAATCCCCCTTGTTGACGTTGCCTCTTATTACCCAGCACTTATATTCCTCTACGAGTTCACCGTAGGCGATCTCATACCATTTAACAATCTTGAATCAGAGGGATTCAAACCACAGATGGGTTTGAAATAAGCGAGTTCAGGCCGTAGGCGAACTCTAACTGGAGGACGAGTTCAAGCCATAGGCGAACTCTAATTGTAGGGAGAGCTCCAGCTATAGGCGAACTTTAATTGTAGGGTGAGTTCCAACCGTAGGCAAACTCTGACTGCAGGGAGAGTTCTAGCGGTAGGCGAACTCTGACTGCATGGCGAGTTCAAGCCGTAGGCAAACTCTGACTGTAGGGCGAGTTCCAGCGGTAGGTGAACTCTGACTGCAGGGCAAGTTCAAACCATAGGCGAACTCTAATTGTAGGGCGAGTTCAAGCTATAGGCAAACTCTAATTGTAGGGTGAGTTCTAGCCGGAGGTGAACTCTGACTGCAGGGTGATGATACGACATAAGCGAACTCTAATTGTAGGGAGAAATCGAGTTGTAAGCGAGCTTCGAATCATAGGCAAGCTTTGACTCGGGCGAGCCACGTGTCAGTTCGCGACCCTATGTGCTCGTCAGTTAAGACGACATGGGCATATCACTCTGCATTAAAGGCGACATAGTGGAGGCTCTTCATTTTCCATGCCTGATTTGAGTCATTGTTTAGAGATCATGTTCAAAACTGTCAGATCTCGACCGCTCGTGTGGGATTCCCAATCGCTTCGCCTCTTTCATGACTGTTCAATCTGAACTATTGAATTGAATGGTAGGAGAGCACTTGGGCCGTTTGTTATATAGTGTCCTTCTTTCTTGTTGAAGAGGCCATAGTGTTCATCATTTCCCTCGTGTTTGGGATGGCACCACGATCAAAGGTACCCGTCTTGAAGAAGAAGGGGAAGAACGTCTCTTCCTCCGCTGCCGCTGAGGCCGCCACTACCGGCATGGCCGCAGATGCTGCTAGAGGTATTTCTATTTCTAAAGCTCTTGGCCGGTTAATAGACGCGCGAACACGATGAGTTCATGATTTTGAACTTTTTTGTCAGCTCCAGAGGGGGGTCCGAACATAGAGGGGCTGGGGCCTGAACCCAAATCCGTGACCGTACCCACTTCATGGTCTGCCTCTCAGCCAGGAGTGGAGTCTCGTCCTGAAATCTCTTCCATCGCTGCACTTGACCACGGCCAGGAGTCTAATCCCTCAGACTCCGTTAATCTGTAGACCCATGTCTAAGGATTAGAGAATGCCGTAAAGCAGGTGATCTCCCTCATTGACCAAGGCTGTAGTACCTATGCAGATCTAAAGCAACCTCTTTTAGATCGTGTGGTCGACATCTGGTGCCTGGGCGATTCCAAACTTGTCATACACTGTTCGATGAAGCTTTTCGATCTAGAATCGCTCTTAACAAGGTTGGTGAACCTACGGCAGGCAGACCTGGAGCCTAACGTGGTGCAGCTCTCGGCTTCAGCCTAGCGTCGTGGGGTGTGGCGACAAGAATGCCGAAGGAGGGACATAGAAGACAAGGAGTCTCTCATCATTGATATGGACAGCCGACAGTGTCTGTTGTAAGCCGAGGTAGAGGCTACTATTTCCTCGGTTGTTTGGGGTAGGATCCCGTATGCTAAGGGGGAATCGACTTTGACGGGCCTACGTCTCCAGAGCGAGACTATTCAAGGCGCCCTTACGAGGGAGAGGCATATTCTTTTGACACTACATCAAGAAGACGCTACAATCAATGCTTCTTTTGAGGCCAAGATCAGGTAGGAGGCGGAGGACGAGGCTCACACAATCCATACTGAGAAGATAGCCATGGTCAAGGCAGAGCTCGCATATTTTAGCTTTCTAGGATGAGCTTGTAGAATAGGAGTAGATTCAAGATATCTTATTCGATCTTTTATTTCTAATGTAATGATATGACTTGTTTGATCGTAAATTCGTAACTTTGTTTGAATGTATTATTTTGAAAACTGATGATGAATGAATTTTGCACTTTCTTGATTTCTCAATACATTGTGCATGTACTCCTTTCTGCTTTTACTACTACGTATCGCTATCCAACACTTTAGCTCTTTTAGTTGGGTTGGTAATAGATGACTTCGAGTTTAGGCAAGCTCACACCATAGGCAAGCTCATGCCACGGGTAAACTCAAGCTTAGGTTAGTTCATACAATAGGCGAACTCAAGCTTAGGCGAGTTTAGGCCACAGGCAAACTCAAGCTTAGGCGAGTTCATGCTATAGGCAAACTCAAACTTAGGCGAGTTCATACCACAGGCGAACTCAAGACTAGGCGAGTTTATGCCACATGCGAACTTATGCTTAGGAGAGTTTATGCCACAGGCGAACTCATGCTTAGGCGACTTTATGCTATAGGTGAACTCATGCTTAGGTGAATTTATGCCATAGGTGAACTCTTCGGCATAGGAGAGCCTCGAGCGAGCGAGCCATGTGTTTGCCTGCGGGCCCATGTGCTTTCCAGCTAAGGTGGTGTGGGTGCGTCAATTCACATTAAGTGTGAAGTGATGGGATGTCTCACCTTCTGCGTTTAATCTTAACCGTTGGTTTGGAATCCCAAAGGCCGCGGCTTTTATAGGCGTCGAATTCGAACCGCCACAGGGAATCTGAGCTGTTTGATTCATTTGAGCCTATGGATCTCGACTGCCGAGTCCTCGACTATATAATGCATTCGCCGCCCTCCTAGTAGAGTTCTCATGCTCATAGAGGTTCAACTAAAAATAATTAGAAGAGCATTTCATATTCCTGAGATGGCTCCCAAGACCAAGCCGTGCACCTCTAAAGGGAAGAAGGTCGCTTCTTCCTCTGCCATCGTCGATGCCATCGTGGTACCGACTGTCGCTCCTATCGCCAGCCAAACTCGGCACAGTAAGTTATTAAGTTCTATTCGTGTGTCTGAAATGACCTCTTGAGTAGGCAGAACTCAGGGAGGCGAACATCCGTCGTTCGTCTCTTACCATGAACACCGTCGTTTCGGTGGGCGTTCGGTTGTTTCGGTGAACTCTAGATGGTGGGCGAGATTAGTTCACCTATCATCGTAGGGTTCGCCCTCGCCTCGCTGATCGTAAATCTTTATGATCGCCTTCAACTTTCTAGGCTCAAGTTTCTAATTTTTGCCTGTTTTGTTTTGTAGCTCTTGCTCTGAGGTCATTTGGAAAGGCATCTTCCTTGGTCGGGGAAGGGAGTCATGATCGTGCACCCACAATGCCCTCCGTTGTCAACCAAACCCAAGGGTCTGCCGCTCTAAGCCTCACCGCAGTGTTCGATATTCTCAAAAAGTTAGAGGCCGACTTGCATAGGACGACCACCATTATCATCCAGGGCAGCGGTAGGTTCTACAACATGCTTCCCCATATAGCTGATCATCTTGAGGAGATTCGACACATCGGGGGCGCCCGGTTGGCCTAACGGTGCAGGGAGAGAGCTCGACCGTTTGGAGGAGCTCATGTATCGCTTGGAGGAGCTGGTCTATGCGAAGCCTAGTGATGAGCCGACATCGCTTCTGATCAGTGCTCGGATATAGAGGGAGTTCGAGTGTATGGGATCGAAGGAAAGCATATCGGTCAAGGAGGCTCTCGTCACACGTCTGCACAAAAGGCATCATGACTTGTTAGACCAGATGGATGCTTACAATGATGCCACTTTCTTCTTGGACGCCGGGTCTCTCCAAGGAGAAGAAGATTTGAAGAAACTCCAACGTGATAACGTGAGGGTCCTCCGTGCCGCTAATGAGGAGGTGAAGGCTCTTTAGGCTCTCCGACAGGAAGAGGAGGATGCTGAAGCTGCTGTTGACAAGCTCCGATAGGGAGAAGAGGAGAAGGTCAGGGCGCGACAGGCTAAGAAGCTTGTGGCCGTTAGGGCAGAGATAGCTTCTTTCAATTTGTCGAGGCTAATTTAGAATGTTTTTTCATGTTTTGCTGTAATTTTGTTGACGCTTGTCCTGTCTTTGCTCAGAACATGTTTCTTTATAACTCAGCCCAGAATGGCGCTTTATGCTTATGGTTATTTATTGCTTTGCGTATGTAGCTTTTTCTTCATTTTCTATGTTGATCTATGCTTAGGACTTTTAGCAAATCCTTGGCAGTAAACGAATTTGACTCGTCTTTACCGACTGCTATTTGAGTCGGGCTAGCCATACTGTTTCCCTCCGTATGGTGAGTTATCGAGGAGTTTATCTTAGGCTTCACGCTAAGATTTCTCCTCTACCCTTGGCTGTTCGAAGCGTAGGGTTAGGTTAACTCCGACCGTCAAGTCACAGTTAAGTTGGACAATTTAGCCCAAAATGACCGGTCACCTATGCAGGTGGTCAGGATGGGGTCCGAGTCATGACTCATCACTTGGTAGGTTGCCGCTCGAGGATTGTCAGGACACATCACTTGGTAGGCCTCTATCGATGACAACATCCTTAGGAGAATGATGGCGTGGAGATAATCAAATTATTCAGGGATGTAAGAGTGTGACGATTGATTGTTATAGGAGTCATCACATGGTGGGATACTATCCATCGACTGTTCTAAGCAAATATTAGAACATTCGGAATAGACCGGGTCATTCAGGGACGTATGAGTGTGACGGCCGACTAGAGTAGCAACACGTCGCATGGTAGGCTACTCTTGGACAGTGTCATTCGTAGGAATGACGGGGCCGACTATCAGAGGTGATCATTAAGATGATAGAATTTTGCTACGATCGGAGCAACTATGATGACCTATCATCCTATGAAAGAGGATTGATAAGTTGATATTTGTCAGAGGTTTTGACGTTAACATGACGGGACTGTTTGTTGCATTTTGAAAAACTTTGCGGGCTTACCATCCTATTAGAGAGGATTGACAAGTTGATTTTGCCAGAGGTAATGGTTAACTTGATAGTTTTAAGAGATCCATCATCCATTTGAATAAGACTGGTAGAGAAATGACTATCAGAGGTGGAAATTAACTTGATAGTTGGCTTTGGTCCTAACTGTAGGAAGGTTTGACCGAGTGGCGATTTGGGCTATCCCTAAGAATATTATATGTAGTATCCTCTAGGGGTTTCCCGTAAGAAGCAACTCATACTCGTGTGTATGTCAGAGTATATAAGGTAGGAACAATCTAGCCTCGTGTACCAATTGGAGGATAAGGAGGAAGTTTAGACTCGTGCACCAGTGGGAGTTAAAGGAGGACTAAGGGTAGTACTTCTTCAGGAATTTTCCATTGATAGGCATCATGATCTTATCGCCATTTGGTTTAACGAGGTAATAAGCTCCATTCGGATAGACTGTCTCTATCATGAACGGCCCTTCCCACTTGGGTTAGAACTTTCCCTTCTTCTTAGAGTTGAGAATTATCAGTCGTCGAACAGCAATGACCAACTCTCCTTCCTTGAAGGATCGGCGTTTGACTTTCTGGTCGAAAGCCTTAGCCATTCGGGCTTGGTAGAACTCAATGCGCCATTGGGCTTCAAGTCGCCTCTCATCCAGTGCTTGAAGTTTTGCGAGACGCTACCGATGATTATCCTCAGTTGTCATTCCTAACGCGAGGGCGACGCAGAGGGACGGGATCTGAATCTCCAAAGGTAACACGACCTCGCAGCCATTTACCAATGAGTAAGGCATGGTGCTGGTTGGTGTATGAACCGTCGTGCGATACGCTCATAAACTTTCGCCAAGCTTCTCGTTCCAATCACGCTTGCTATTGGAGTTAGAATCTTAACGATCGTTTTGTTAAAGGCCTTGGCTAAACTATTTGCTGAGGGCTTATAAGCCGTAGAGGAAAGGTTCTGTATCCTGAACTTGTCACAGAACCGCGTAAATGCATGACTAAAAAATTGCATGCCGTTATCATGAATGATACATCTAGGAACGCTGTATCGGTATTTAACATGATGTTTGATGAATCTGATCATGTCATTGGTTTTGACTTCTCTTAAGGGAACGGCTTCGGCTCATTTGGAGAAGTAGTCGGTGATTGCAAGGATAAAACGATGGCCTCTTACTGATAGCGGAGATATTGGTCTGACGATATCCATCCCCTATGCTTCGAATGACCATGAAATTGCTATCGAATGTAGGTCTTCGGGTGGCCGGTGCATGTAATTAGCATGGATTTGGCACGCGTGGCAGCGTTTGGCATAAGCGACTGCATCGCTGACCATTCTTGGCCAATAGTAGCCTATCCTCCATAGATGATCCCAGAGCTTAGGTCCGGGTTGGTAAGCCCCACAAGTTCAATCATGGGCTTCACATAAAACTTCATGTGCTTCTGTCTTTGAAAGACATCGAAGCAGCATACCATCATACGACCTACAATACAATACCTTTGTGGTTGAGTCGTAGTAGAACCTTGAGGCATGCCGACGAACGGACTCCTGCTCCCTAACATCTTCGGGCAGTATACCATGCAAGAAGTAGTCGATGATCGGGAAACACCAGTCTTTCGGGTCAAGTTGATCCAAAACCTGGTGAGTTGCGTTCGCTTCCATAGCATCTTCTGGTTGAAAGAGTTGTCGGCTCTCTATAGTAACACACTGAGTCGTCCCTAGTGGTTGGGCTAGGCTAGCTGCTAATAACGCGAGGGCGTCTGCGTGCGTATTCTTAGAATGAAGCACATGCTCAATGTGGAAGTTTTCAAATGACTCAGCTAGCTTGACAGCTGTTTTATGAAGTAGGATCAGGTCATCATTTCTAACCTCGTATTCTCCCGCCATCTGTTTGACGATGAGTTGAGAGTAGCCGTAAGCCTCAAGATGCTTTATCTCTAACTCTTTAGCCAGTTTGAGTCCGATGAGCAGTGCATTGTACTCAACCACGTTGTTGGTACATGGCTCTGTTAAAGAAAAGGCCCGGGGTAGCACATGGTTGTGTGGGGAAGCCAAGACCACCCCCACTCCTGCAACGATAGACCTGCTCGTGCCGACTCGAGATGCACTGTCGAAGAACATCTGCCAAACCTCCCTTGGGGAGGTAGTGTTAACTTCGGGGGGCTCATCTGGCAAGTCTTCGAATAAGTTAGTTTTTATCCCTAGCGGATGGTGGCCATGAGGTCACAGATGGTCTGCCCTTTGACTGATTTCTACGACATGAAGTGGATGTCGTACTGAGACAACAAGAGTGCCCACCTATCCAGACGCAAGTTTAAGGCTCCAGGTTGTGTCATGAAGACTCGGATGGGGTTTATCCGGGAGATGACATGGATGGTTTGGCCAACCAAGTAGTGTCGCATCTTTTGGACGGCGAATACCAAGGCTAGGTATTCCTTTTCGACCATAGGGTACCGTCGTTCGACACCTTATAGAGTCCTACTCAGGTAATAGATACCTTGCTCATGGCTAGCATTGTCATTTTGTGCCAAGAGAGTGCCGAGGGAATGCTCCATGGTCTGTACATAGATGAGGAATGGCTTCCTTAAGACCAGAGCCGCCAAAATGGGTGGGTTCGAGAGATAAGCTTTGATTTCCTTGAACGCTCGTTGGCAGGGCTCGTCCCATACAAAGGAGACACCTTTCTTCATTAATTTGGAGAAGGGTTGGCACTTTCCCGAAAGATTTATGATGAACCTTCGGATATAAGCCAAGCATCCCTGGAGACCCCTTAATTCTTTGAGATTCTGGGGAGGCTGAAGCTCTTTGATAGCTCGTACCTTATCGGGGTCGATGCAAATTCCCTTCGTCGTGATGACGAATCCAAGGAATTTTCCGCTAGACATTCCTAAGAATGATTTTGTAGGATTCATCTTGAGTTAGTGAGTCGCATGAGTTCGAATATCACTCTCAGGTCTTGGAGGTGGGTGTTTTTTCTACGACTTTTTATGACCAGATCGTCCACGTAGCATTTGACTGTCTTCCATAGATAGTCTTGAAAAATCATGCTCATGGCTCACTAATAGGTCGTGCCGGTGTTTTTGAGTCTGAAGGACATAACCGTGTAGCATTATACCCTAATCGGAGTTCTGAATGAGGTGTGTTTCTCATCATCAGGGTGCATCTTGATTTAATTTTACCCTGAAAATCCATCCATAAAGGACATTCTCTCAAACCCGCACGTGTTATTAATGATAACATCCGTGATGGGTAGAGGAAACTCATCCTTTGGACATGCTACATTAAGGTCTCTGAAGTCGATGCATATGCGGATCTTGCCATTCTTCTTCAGGACTGGAATGATATTAGTTACCCAGTCAGGGTGTTGTTTCTCTCTGATGAAGCCAGATTAGATTAACTTTTTCACTTGGGCTTCGATTGCCTCCATGATTTGTGGATGAAACCATTTTAGCTACTGTTTGATGGGTTTGACGTCCGAACCGATATTGAGACGATGCATGGTGATCCGAGGATCGAGGCCGGGCATGCTCTCATAGTTCCATGCGAAGACATTAATATATCCCATACGAGGGATATGAGGTCTTCTTTTTCCTAAGGAGGTAAGCTATCGCTGATAAATATAGGTTTGGGATTAGTCTCATCGCCCATGTTTACCTGGAGGATTTTATCCTTAGTGGGTGGTTCACGCTGTTCGAAGTGACTGTTCCACTAAGCATTGATATAGTGGTCCTAAGCGACTGTTCCACTTGCTCAAGGGTTGTTTTTCGGCAACTACCGTTTTCACCTGATCATAGTCATCCACGTGCTTTAGGCATTAGTGTAATGTGGATGGGACTATGTAATTGTTATGGATCCATGGCCGTCCCAATAGCATATTGTAGGAAGGCTCGGCGTCAATGACGTAACAGGTCACCTCCGTCTTCATGTCGCCTATACCACACTTTAGACGGATTTGGCCGAGCGGTCGGGTTCCAGTAACATTAAAGCTAAAGAAGGTCATGGTTGTCATGGATAAACGCCTCTGAGGTACCCCCAGGTGCTTGATAAGCTTTAGGGGGATAATGCTCAGTGCGGATCTCGGGTCAACTTGGATCCGATCCACCTTAGAGGATCCAATGTACCCTATGAAGTACAAGGGTTGATCAAGGGACGTGCTTTTGATCAGCATGTCCTCAGGGGTGAATGTGATGCAGGGGACCCACTGTTCGGTAGCCTGACTACATTGTAAACACTCCCTTCTCGTATCTCCCTCCCTAGCGAGTGACAAGTGTATGGAAAAAGCTTCTGAGGTGGTTAGCGCCTCTTGTAGAGCTTCCCCGGTAGGTCTGGACAACCGCAAGAGTTCATACATGGTGATTCTGGTAGGAATGTTTTTCAACTGTGCGAGCATGTTGAATCGGAAGGGTTGACTACTCGAGCTTGGCCCTTTTGGATTGGGATGGGCTATTGCATGTGGCCCCGTGGAGTGTCCCGTCGGATCCTCTGCCCTTGAAGGGCAGTTCTTGGCGAATTCCCTTCCCGCTCTAGTGGCCAAAGTGGCAGCCTCTTCATCAGAGTTGGTGAGGGCGGTTACCCCTTCTTTGTCTCCATCTGGGATAGCAGAGATGACATTGTAGGGCTTACCTTTGGTCTTCCTTGAAGGCTTTGAAGCCCACTGCTCATCACCGAGGAGGTCTAGGTGGACCCACATCACCTGCCCTGATGGCAAGGTCTGTGATACTAAGCCTTTTCCTTGTTGATTGTGAGGATCATCATTAGTAAACTTTAGCACCACCTTGGGGATAGGAACCAATCCCGCCAGCGCCTTAACTTCTAGGAGATCCGTTCTGAAACTCAAGGTGATCATGTTCATAGTCACCTTCTTTTGCACTTTCTCCTTTTTTAGGACCCACGCATCGTAGAGGGCCTGAAGCTTATCTTTGAGGATATAGCATTTGGAGGTATGGTGACCGAGGAATCTGTGGTATGCACAGTAGCTCGGGTCATTGATCTTGTTCGCCTCTTTAGGCTTGGTGACTTCCAGTAGCTTAATCCTGTTGCTCTTAAGAAGAGTGTCAAAGGTTGCTACTACTTGGTCCTCCTTGAAGTCGTATTGCCTAGGAGGGCGCTGCTCGAACGACTTAGGTTTCGGTCTTTGGGCCGGTTTGGGTGTCGGACCAGAGTCAACAACCATGATCTCCTTTCCTCTTGATCGAGGAGGATTCTTGGGTGCGTTCGGTTCCGTAGCTCCCTTTTTGGGGTGAGGCTCCTCGGCCTCCAACCTTTTGATCATATTCTCAACCTGTTCGCCCTGGCGAACGAGTTTTTTCTAGGTTCGGGTTTCTACCATGCCAACCTTAGATAGAATGTGGATCGAAAGATTATTGTAGCACATCTCAATCAGCGTAGCTTCGGAGACTTGGTCTCGATAATGAACTGACCGATTCCTGAACCTCTTCACAAAGTTGTTGACTGACTCCGACTTCCTTTGTTTTTAGCAAGGAGGGTGGCCATCGACACCTCTATGTCATCATCAAAGAAGCGGGCCAAGAAGAGTCTTTCCGCAATGGCCCATGATGTAATAGAGCCCAGTTCCAACTTACGGAACCATTCGAACGCTACTCCTTTGAGGGTGCCGATGAACAACCGAGTGAGGATAGCATCATTCCCCATGAGGAATCCGGTCTGAGACATGAAGTAGTAGATGTGCTATAAGGAGGAGCCCTTTCCATCAAACTGCATCAAACTGATGGGCTTGAACTTTGCTGGGTAGGGGATTGTGTCCCACTTGATAGAGTATAGCCTGACCACCCCCAGTTTGTTCATGTTTTGCTAGAGCTTCAAGGCATTAAGTTGACTTTGGAACTCATCGAGCCTCTTGTCTCGGGTAGTACCCCTAGTACGTGATGTCCCTATCGACAACTTGGAAGAGTGATCCGAATGCAGATCAATGTTATCTTCCAATTCAGTCATCTGATTAGGAGTGGGCTCCCATTCCTTATTTCTTGCTAGCTTCCGCGGGGGTACGCGTAGCCCTTTTCTTCTTTTTCTTCTTGTTCAGAAGTTGTTCCAATATATCCTTTATGGACTCGATGGCGGCTTTATGTTCTTCAAACTTTTTGGCAATTGTTCGATCCTCCATGGTTTCTACCATGTGCACCCTCGCTAGTTCGTCTTGAATCGAGTACGAGGTTTGGGATGTGGCTGCTGCTAAGCAAACCTCATCTTCGTTGCCTGAAGGAGACTCTAAGAGTGCATAATCGAGAGGGATGGTCACTCCCGTACGAGTACGGGTGCGCAAGAATATACCTTCATGCTCACATTGAACAAGTGGGTGATTAGGTCCCAAGAAAGAATC
The DNA here is from genome assembly GCA_022839385.1 of Asparagus kiusianus. Taxonomy (NCBI): domain Eukaryota; kingdom Viridiplantae; phylum Streptophyta; class Magnoliopsida; order Asparagales; family Asparagaceae; genus Asparagus; species Asparagus kiusianus. The sequence goes on from BQKN01000284.1 coordinate 103,626, forward strand.
TGAGTCTGGGGAATTCGGGAGCATAGTTTTACCCTTCCTCGTCATGTTGACCGTAGCAGATGGGAGCTCTAAATCATCGATGATGCACCTTGTTTGGTAGCTATTCCTTCAATGAGAAGATCTCGGCTTGGGAGGCTTTTGAGCAAGCCTTTCAAACACCAAAGGTCTCACCGTTCCTACACACCGGCAGTCGGTTTGTACCGCTTGGATAAGCCTTTCGCAATGACACTGAGGATTCACCTCATGGATGGTACGCTTGCGGGCTAGATAATTCCGGAGATCTCCTGCAGGTCACTGGTGACAACCCCTAAGATCAGAGGGGCCATGCATGTGATTTCATGAGAGAGTATTAGATGAACTCTCTTGAGTACACTTGGTGGGAAGGTTAAGTGTCGAAGTTAGGCGAGCTCACCTTGACGGGCGATTTCTTACGTTCGGGCGAGTTCTTGTTAGTAGACGAGCTTCGACCATTCGTGTATTCAGGCGGGCTTGATGGGGTTCGCCTGCCACCTCACCAAGTTTGGTTTGCGTGTGAAGTCTGTCTATTAGGCGGGCCTGGCGGGGTTCACCTTTCTTCTCTGGCTCGCCTGTTCGAGCAGGCTCGCCTGATTCGAGCAGTTTACTTGAATCAGGAGTATGGCACGAGAAATGAAGCCTACCTAACTTTGTGGGTTTCCCGTCTTGGTTGGTTCGCCTGGGTGTCCAGGCTTGCCAGAAGTACTAGTCTCGCTAAAACGGGAAGTGGTACGATCAGCGCGAAGCTCGCCTGAGCGTGAAGGCTCGCCTGATTTGGTGAACCCATCAGCATTGGGAGGGCTGCATCTCCGCTTGGCATTCTTCAGGCCTGAGTAGTAATTTAGGCCGTCATAAGAGGTGAGGGCTTGGGCCTCTTGTCGGGTGAGTGCCTGTCATCACCGCTGGTCGGCCCTCCTGGAGAGAGGGGCATCTACGCGAACCATAACGGCGTGGTCCGCGCCAAGGTAAACAACTATCTCTTTCGTAGCGAGGGTCTACGAGGGTCATTTGGCGACCTATCTGACGGCCTTTCGCCCTGTACCCTTGGCCTTCCACTCGACCTTGATTGATTTGGGGAGATAGGACTCCTTGCCTTGACTTGGATAGAGTCCTCAGGCATGGAGGCCTCGGCCGCTTGGGGTCGGGCCCTACGCACAACTCTGTGGTGTTTACGAGATGCATTGCTATTAGAGGAGGAGGAAGACAAGTACTCTTCATACTTAGCTTGGTCGAACTCGATTACGAGGGACTCCACGGTTGTCCTGATAGCAACCTCGTCGAACTACACTACCACCATTTCGGTTGAAGAAATGGTATTTCCCACTGTGGTCACCATCTTTTGTAGTTATAAAATTTGATTTCTTGAAGTAGTTTGTATTGATAAGAATAGCTTATTACAAACTAATGAATCAAAGTTACAACAGAAGTGGAGGAAATGCCCTCCTTGTTTAACGTGGAGTCTTTGGTAGCAATATGATGCCTCGCTCAGTTCTCGCACCGAGTTTGCTTCCTTTGGATGATCCGATCGAAGTTGTAGGTGAGCCTCAGTACGTAGTAGAAGCTCATGTTGATCGTGTTCGAGTCTCCGAGCTCAATAGCGATCGAGGCCGAAAGCTAGAAGGAGATTCTACAGTGCAAAAGTAATTCAAGGAGCGGGTTGCTAACTGAACTAATCAACTGAAAGCAAGCCCCTCTTTACATAACCAGGAGAGGATTTTAAATAGAGGGGAGATGGCATGATCACTCCCCTAAATCATGGGATGTGACCATGTCCTGTTGAGAGATGCCATGCCTCTCACTTGTACTGTGAGTGGCTGTTTAACGGGCCTGGAGTACTGTACTCTTCCCCTTCACGTCGTGGGAAACGAGAAGGCCTATCCCTGTACATGATATTGTAGCTGCCTAGGACTCAGCGAGTCTGGCAAATTTGTTAATAGCCTAGCTAATGGATTGAAGGTGCAGAAGAACTCAGTCACTTGGACGAACTTGACTCGTGCAGGCGAGTCAAGTATGCAGGCGAGTTTGGCAACTGTGTAGATTTGACTGGTCACTTGTACTATGAGCGGCTGCTTAATGGGCTTGGAGTACCATACTCCTTTCCTGTTAGACACTAAAGTCGCTAGGAAAGAACCCTAGAGGGGGGGGTGGGGGAGGGAGTGAACAGAGTTTATGCTTATCTAATCCGATTTTATGCCAATTTAAAACTTATTAACAAATATGTTCTTGCAAGATGATATACAATTACTTATGAGCAAGAATATGCAATATGAACAAAGGTGATATATCCTAGCAATGAGATATACTATATGATGTATGCAAGAATATATAAACTATCACAAGGGTGAAACAAACAAGATGCAATAGGCTATAAGATGAATAGTTATAAGTGCGCTAATGCAAACCAAACATGCTATATGTTCACGAGGTTCGGACCTTCCGTCCTACGTCCCCGCTCCCCACTCTCGAGGAGAATCCACTACACAACCCGGTTTGGAAGCCGAAACTTCTCTACGCACTCGGTTTTCTAGCTAACCGAAAACTCTACACACTCGGTTATCAAGTCAACCGATAACTCTCACAAATCCTCACAAAGTACATACACAAGCTACAACCTCAAGTGTTGGTCCTCATGTATTAACTCCCTCAAGTTCTCGGAATTATCACATCTCACTAGGCCACCGACGCCACTCCTCTTAGTATCGACTCCGTCCTCACCACACACTCCTCTCGGTGTACAAGTGTATTACAAAGTGAACTTTACAAATTAAGTACAACAAATGATTGTTCTCTAAACAAGGTGAGAACTCAATTAGGCTCAACTCAATGTTACTATCTCTCACAACCCCAAATATATTATGAATGTAAATACAATAAGCTCAAGTGGGTGTGTGTAACAATAAGATTAATCAAATCTAAACTCAATATAAAACTAGCTTTAATAAGATGATAATCAAACAAATAAATATAAAGCTAGAAAAGAGTTTAGAAAACTTCTCAATAGATGACAAGAGATGGAGGGAGAATAGTTTATTGCTCAAACTCCAATAGATGATCTCCTCAAGCTCTTGTGGAATTGAATTCACAAACTCAAACCCTCAATTGCATAAAAGCTTCTAAACAAACATTAAACAAACTTAAACCCTTGTTTAAAACTCTTTTAAACTTGTTTAAAACATTTCATTAGTTGTGTGAAGGATGAGAGCAAGGGGGTATATATAGCCACCCAAAACCTCAACCAAAACCTAACTGAAAAGATAAAAAAGCCCCCAGAAAATACTGCTGGAAACTAGCCGTTATTGTGCAACGGCTCTTTCATAAGTCGACTTATGAGTCGATTCATGAGTTGACTTATGAGTCGACTAATGAGTTGGCTTATATGAGTCGACTCAGCAGAAGAAAAATCACAACTCCGCTGCACTTCATGAGTCGACTTATGAGTCGACTAATGAGTCGACTAAACATGCACAGACCTGAAGTGCACAGAAAAACTCAACTTTAAACTGGGTTTAAAAATATCAAATAAATTCAGAAAAATATAAAAACTTTGGAAAATTATTGTAAACATAATAATACACATGCTATAAAAACTTTTTTTCAAAAAGGACCTCCCAAATGAGAAATATCATCATTTTACAAAATAGTCCAAAACATGAAAATGTGAACACATGAGTTTTGACATTTTTAGCTTAACCATATTTTGAAACATTACAAAATTATTTTATAGACTTAAAGAAAGATATAAACTATTATTATGAAGTCTATAAACAATGAATATAATATTTTAACAAATACAATAGAATATAAAACATATGAGTATGTATATGAATATATATTTGTTTCATATCTATGAAATTAAACCAAAACAACTTATCCACATAGAAAACAAACATGTATACATAATTTTTGGAATTTATTTGTAAAAACTTTGTTTGTGGATAAAACTAAAAACCAAGATGTATATGTATATATAACTATGTATATATATAAAAACAAAACTTGTGTTGTATATATATATATATATATAACTATATATATAAAAGGAAACCAATATAATATGTGTGTATATATGATTGAGCTTAAAGCAGTAACACACATAATATAATCCTAAACTAATGTTACCCAAGCTTGATCTTGATCTTCAATAAGCTTGACTTGGTACACATTGCGGATGAAGCTAGAACTTGGATCTTCAACTTGAATTGCATAGGCTTCACCCACTATTCCGCCAACCTCCATTTGATATGATCGATATGGCGCAATCTATCCATCCTCCAACTTATTGTTTGTCTACAATAAATAATAAAACACAAGCACTAGACAAACAATATTAGATAAAAATCATTTGTTAAATCATCATCAAAACAAGAAGGCCAACATTCCCTTCACGTCACGGGAAATGGGAAGGCCCATCCCTGTACGCGATAGCACAGCCGCTAGGTACTCTGATGAGTTTGGCGAGTTTGTTGAACGCCTGGCCACGTAGGCGCGCTCAGCTCTTGAGTAGACTTGACTTGTGTAGGCAAATCAAGTGTGCGGGCGAGTTTTTGGTTGCCTGGCGGATTGTCTGGCGAGTTCAGCGATCGCGTGGTCTCGGCTCATGCTAGCGAGTCAAGCACGCGGGTGAGCTCCTTTCGTGCTGATGAACTCAACTCTTGAGTGGATTTGACTCATGCTGGTGGGTTACGCTTGCAGGCATAATCGAGCTCTTGATGGCAGGTTTTTTTTAGGTCCTCCTACAGTCAATTTTTATAGCCTACATATAGGTTCCTTTACCTCTGCGCACACTCGTGCAGATACAACAACCTAGGTACATCGACCTCTGTACACGCTCGTGCGGATACAACAAACATAGGTACATCGACCTCTGCGCATACTTGTGCGGATATAATAACATAGGTACATCGACCTCTGCACACACTCGTGCTGATACAACCACGTAGGTTCAAAAACCTCTACGCACACTCGAGTGCGGATACCATAATACAGGTTTACTAACCTCTACGCACACTCTAGTGCGAATACCATAATATAGTTTACTAACCTATACGCACACTCTAGTGCGGACACAACATCGTAGGGAAAATGTATTCGAAATAATACTTAATTAAAATCCCTCACTAGGAAGATACGCATATTACAACACTATTCATTTATGATTATGTCTATAACATGTAACTCAAGCCCATAGTCAAAATTTAAAACAAAACAAAACATAATACAGAAAATCAACCTTAGTAGTCGACTACTAAGCTTAATAGTCGACTACACTGAGTCCACCAGACTCTGTTATACTCGACTCAGAAATTTGTAGTCGACTAATAATAACATTGGTCGACTACTTTGTATTGACTCAATCTCTGTTAAGTCAATTCAGACTTTAGTAGTCGACTACTTCACTTAGTAGTCGACTACTAAGTCAAAACCTGCACAAAAACATGCACCAACAGCACATTTGCAAACGTTACGTGATTTTCATACTTTAACACATTATAAAACTAATAAATACGAAACAAAAGAATCATCACCATGATTATTTAACCCTTGATTTTACCAACTTAATTTGATCCCCTTATTTGAACCAATATTTGACATAAACCCTAATTATCGATTAGGTTGACATGAAACATGCTTGCATATTAGTCTAGAACTGATATAATTTCGTTTAATCATGATTTCAGAACCAAACATCTCAGATCCAGGGTTTAAATTATCTTGATCTACATATAATCCTATTTATATCATAATTTTAGGGTTTTAAGCATGATTAAAGCATAGATGACAAGATATAAATGAAGATCTACACAACCTAGTGATCATATCACGTTTTTGTTAATACCGGCAAGTAAAACTCGTAGGTCCAACCTCAGATTAAGATTTCGCATCACAAATCATGTTAAACAGAAAATCTATGCATTAAAATAACCTTATTACTTCATAAACACATGAACACTATGGGTAGGGTTTGGATGCAGGAGATCTTGCCTCTATCACTGTGTTTATCTCCTGAACGTTGTACCAACTCCTCACTTCAGCTACGGCCCTCGATCTCGTCTTCCGCTCAAAGTCTCTTCTCAAAACGCCTCGATGAAAACACAAATTCGGATCTAAGGTTTAAGGGGAAAGAGGCGGCTGAAAAATGATGTGAAAAACTCAGAAACTATGTTTAAAACACGTTTATATAGTTGGGTAATCAACCAGGTTCAAACACAACGTAAATCCAACCCGAAAACTGAAACCTGGCACGTCCAGGAATCCGTGATAGTCGACTACTCTTCTTAGTAGTCTACTACACTGTAACTCACAGAAACTGCATATTGCTTACAAGCTCTTAGTAGTCGACTACTAAAGGTATTAGTCGACTACTAAGGATCTGATTATACTGATTTATACTATTCCCTTATATGTATACATCGAATTGATCTCTAATCAATTCTTAACATACTTAAAAAGATAAATATGCTATTTATCACTGCATAATATATTAAATATCATTTATCACATAGTATTCAAATTTGTGGGGTTTTACATTCTTCCCCCTTAAAAGAATTTTGTCCCCAAAATTTCGTAACCGTATCATAAAAGTATTTACATTTAATAGTCTAGAATGTGAGTGCTCTCACTTAGCCCATAACTAAGCAGAACTAGTACGTCGGGCGCAAAAATCCAAACAAGGAATCCCCCATATATATACCATGTGTTCTAAGTGATTAGGAGTTAAGTATTTATACCCATATTCTAATATTAGATGTAAATATGTCCACATAGTCATTCATGTGTAAAAACAACTTGATATTTAAGTGATGGAAAGGGCAAACTTTATGGTATTTAAGTGTTATTTAGGATTTGGATCCTCTCCACTACAAAAAAGTAGTGGAGAGACCACTACTCTTAATCTCAAGCGTTGATTATTTAGTAGGCGGTTATGATACAATCTAAATCTAACACTTACCATACCCCCGTGTATTGCACTCATTCCTAATTTGCACTAAAAGAAAAAATCATAACCATGAACTAGATAATCAATGGCTGTGATTATGTAGTGGTCCCTCCACTATTTTTTTTGTAGTGGAGAGGATCCGAATCCTGTTATTTAGCCTTCTAATAATAAATCCAGAATCACCCCTTGTCAATGCTTATTAAAATGTTTAAAGATATAAAATATTCATACATATCATAAGTTCATGTGAAATTAGATCTTTCAAGAGCGTAGCACATGCACATTTTTATGCTGAACTAAGAAAGTACTTAAATAATAAACGTACTTCTCAATTACAGCATCGCAAAGACTCACTAACTAACAACCCTTCAACTCGAGTGCATTTTTCCTTCAACCTTTTTTATCAACACTAGAATTATTTATTTACAAAAACTTACTAGAAAAACATAAATTTATGCATGACTAATTCAAGCAAGGAACTTTTGGCTTGACCGGAGATTTCTCGGTCCCTTGGGCATTAATGCAAAAGGCCGTGGCAGGTGGGTCTGCGACGTACTGTAGGCTAACGTCGTCCATAATGAGACCCGTGCATGGCGCGGAGGCGCTGCAGTTGAGGGTGATTGCATTTGTGCTTGCAGATGTCCCTGATGCTCCTAAGTAGTGCACGTCTTGAATTTTGACAGCCGATCCCTTTGATAATAATTTCATGAATAATGTTAAGTAGGGAAAATATATAGAATCTAAAATGTAATAATTTTGAACAAAAAAATTAAAGATTTTCAAGCACCTTGAAGAGTTTTTAAGTTATTTGGGAGGGCCAATAATTGTTTATATTATTTACTAGTTTCTTTAACATCATTTATGATTTTATATGGAGAATGCATGGGGAAGAAAAAAAAAAGTTATACAGAATAAATTAATAGTAAAGATATTGAAATATCACGTAGCAACTTAAGTATTGCCACGTTGCAACTAATGACAGCTAGTTTATTAGTATCACATATATAGATATATACTCATGCTATAGATGAAATAATTAAAGATTGAAAAACAATGCCAAGAGAGAAATTATTTATTTACACACAAATATTTTTGTTTTATTTATATCATGATGAATAGGAGCTGCTCACCCTATTTTTTATAGTCCAAAAAAAATGGGACGTCGGATGTATGTTAAAATTTAGAAGTATCTGTCAGGGTACGTGGTATACATGCATTTTATTAAATTCATAGAAATATAAAAGATAATATATACATCTACTATGCATTTTCTTAAATTCAAAGAAATATCACAGATAATATTTACATCTACTATGTTGCGACTAAGTATAGCAGAGAGGTTTTCAAGTTTTGTCAACCATAACAATTAAACTTTTTCTTGAAAATAGAAAATAAAAAAGCCATCTATTCTATCACATTTATCAAAGAATTGTTTCCCTATTCAGACTTTATAAGTGAAAAACAAATCACATAAATTAATTACATACCCCGGTGCCACAATTTTTGCTATGGTCACAGTAGAATTGGTTTATAATTATTGGATTATAAACCTCAGTGAAATTATTTCCCACAAATTTGATGTCATTAACCAAACCAGAGCCACCCTGAAAAATCAAAACCCAAGTTATAAATAAATCAAAAACTATTTAGTAACATATATATGTAGTACAATTCACACAATATAAGTTGTAATTTTTACCGGCCAAGTTTTAATTCGTAAACCATTTGTTGTTTTATTAAATTTGCAATTGGAGATAAGAACTTGATTCACAGTTGCCTTAGTGCCACCCCTGCCCAAGCTGCCAATACTGCAAAATCAAATGTGACCAAATGTAATTAGTTTTCCAAATAAATTTGTAATAATCCAAAATAATTTTAAGTTTAAAATGAGAATTCAGAGCTCATCATACAAACCTTATGCCATGTCCTGGTCCGCAATTTATTTGGGTGATATTAAGATTTGATGTACCAGATCCAATGGATATGCAATCATCACCTTCACAACATATACAAAAAAATAAAATAAAAGAGATAATGAAATAAAATGAACTCTATACCAATGCAATGCAATTATATTACTTCCAGATAAATTAGTATTTATAATTAGGTTAAACTTTCACTTCAATTTAATTATTTACCAGTTTTCTTAATTTAAAATTTTAATTGGACTAAAATAGATTAACTGGATATTCAAACCTGACTAGTTTATTAAACGGATTAAATGTGTCAACTCAGCTATGACCCAAACTCATTTACGTTGGGTGTATACCCTTTTTTTTTGGATTTAATTAGAGTTACCTGTTCCAATTATAGAATTTGAAATTTCAGCTTGCTGAGATTCTTCAATGTGGATGCCATCAGTATTGGGACTTTCACCAGGAGCTAGAATTGTGAGGTTCCTTAATTGAACTCCGCTAGACTTAAAAATAGAAATATGTTTCATTGGGCTGTTTACAAATCTCAAGCCTTCCAATGTGATATTACTGCAATTGCCGAATGCCAATGTCTACACAAACATATCAAATATCATCAGCCATGAAGTTTGTTAGTATTTTTCTGAAATTCATTAAAAAGAATTAATGAGTTACTTACATCAGGAGCATCTGAACATATCTGAAATTAAAGAAAAAAGGAAGAAGGTTAGTAATTAATATAAGGCTGTATATGGATTAAAAAAGGAACCTCAAAATCACCATTAGCTATTGTAAGGTGTTTCGCACAAAATACCTTAATTATTTATATTAGAGAAAATACCATAAATATTTAAATTGTTAAAATAATACTATATTTATGAAAAAGTTTTATCCTAATGATGCCAACCACAGGTACGATTGAGGAGAGTAGTTACATAACGTAAAAATATCAAACAGTCTGAAAAATATGTCACCTATATCACAAGCCAACTTACCAACTTACCTTATGCCCAACATTTGTGGATCATGATAGGCTTTGTGAAAGAAAAGTATTTACATTTTTATTTGATAAAATGATATTTTTTTGTGCAAAATCTCTACTAATTCATGATCATTTACGAAAATTATGCATAATAAAGGTCAAAAATTTGAAAATTCCATGCACATTTTTTTCACGGCAAGTCCACCAAATATTTCCGTTTCCATCGAATTGACCATTCCCATTGATTCTTATTCCTTCTTTGACTCCTAGAAATGTAATCCAATGATCACTGTCTGGTCGCTTCCATATTTGGCTAGGAGCTACAATATTGCCATCAACCTACATTATTCAATAAGTAACATAATCAATAATATATATTCATATATCCAGAAGAAGGGTATCTCACCCTGCTTATTATTTCAAAAAAAAAAAGTAACATAATCAAATACTAATATTGAGTTTCGTTTTGAAATTCATTTCAATATTTTTATTTATACTACTCTTACCTGAACATGAACTGGGGATTTGCAAGGGCCTTTGAAGACCACCGGATAAATCATAAATGTTTTCCCTGAGGGGATTAACATTGTTGTAGAAACTGAAGCATTACAAGCTACATCCCAAGCTGTTGAAAATGCCTGAACAATAATTTACAAAAATGTCATAATATTATAAATCTTACTCAGGTTTCTCATAAAAATATTAGGATCGATAAATCACAAGAACTTCCTCTTACACTTTGAAGGAAAGACAAAACGTTCGTAAGATTTAAAAAATGAAGACTCATTAGCTTTTCTGATGTAGAGACTAATTTCAATATTATTTTTTACCCAAGTTAATTTTGTGAATCCTGCAAATCTTAGGGGGTTTGCAGTAATTAATTCACCGAAAACATTCTCTACAAAAATTCGCGAAAATAAGGAGACTCCACATATTTTATGAAAATATTGCTGAAAACCACTTATGAGAATCAATAACAGAAGTTTAAAACAAAGAACGTAAGAAGAGACTCCTCAAATAAATAAATTTTTGTAATTAGTATTCTTTTCATAAAGCATGAAGGTCAATATGGTTTAATGTTTACTCGAGTATCATCTCTTTTCCCATCTCCAACAGCTCCATAGTCAATAACACTGGTTATTTGAGATAGTCCTCCACCGAAGTAGTAAGCAAGGCAACACAACACAAGAAAATATGCTTCCTGTTACAAAAAAAAAAGCAACAAATGCCTTAAATTAATTAACTACATGAAACAAACAATGAAATATATGAAACTAACTAGCGTACATGCTAGCTAGAGATGAATGTATAAGTTTACTGAAAAATATAAAACATATATTTCATAAAAGATGAATAACAGTGCACTACCATTTTACTCCTAAAATCAAAAGACTGCTGATAACACTAGAAAACATGCATATTGCTTTGCTATTTATATAGGGAGCACAAGCCTTAAACTAAATCAGTGCAGAGATTTTCTGCTCATATTTTGAATCATTTCTTTCTTAAAATGTGCATATTTACTGTTTCTCGTTAATGATCTATAAATGGAGCTTTTTTGTGAATAAAAGCACTCTTAACTTGTCTATTGTTAAAATTCTTTCACATAATTAATAAGATCCGCATTCCATTGGGAGTAGCAAGATAACCTTATGTGGGACTTCTTTCTTAAATTTAACGTGGTGAGAATATGAGTAAATAATAAGAATTTTTGAGGCAAGCAACAGGGTAAGATGCCCTGCCATATCATCATATATTAGTAGTAAATAATAACAAAAATAATTTACATAAAACTTAGAATCTTAATTAAGCTTTAATATGTATAGCTAAGTTTTAGTCCTTTAAACAAATTTGACAATTATGGTTGGTGCAGTGCTAATTCTTTAAACTATTATATCAAAACATTAATAATAACAAAAATTCCCTTTTATGCTTTTGAGCATGAAACCTCTACTGTACTAATCCTTAGCCTATCAATTTTAATTCCAGCATGACCTGAAAACAAAAGATTTACAGTAGTTCTAACCATGAAATAAATAAAATATCCAAATCATTATGAACTTTATAATATTTTCTTTAGAAATATATAAAGAACTTTTATAGTAAATTGCAATGAGTTTTCATCAAATTTTCACAAGATCAGCGCCAAAATTAGCAGGAGATATCATCGTTAGGATGATAATTTATTTGTAATAGTATCATCCAAGATGGTTTAAGGAAAGAAAATGTTCGTAGTAGTTGACTGAAAAATCTTTAAAATATATTTATGGATGGGTATTATATATGTTCACGAAGCAATCCCTAAATCGAAGCTGATGAAAGTGGAAAGAAATATTCAGCCAAATATAAACATGTGGAAATTGTTACATGTTTGACCCAAAAATTTAAATCAAATTTAAAATCCTGCCTTCACTTTCCAAAAATCAGTGTGCATATTTTCTTTGGGGAAAATGCGCCATACTTAGAAAATTGGCATGATCAATATTCCATCACCTCAATAATGAAGCAGTAATTTCAGTCAGATTGTTTTCAAGCCTTCCTTTTTCCCCAAAGAAATCAAGCCATCTAGGGGGTGTTAGTAGGGGCGCATTCGGTCTGGATACGGCTCGGATATGATGCTTATCATATCCATATTCACTTACCTATCTCAGATACGGATATGGATACGGATATACCACGGTACAAAAAATTTATAATCATATCTGCTAAAATCGGATACGGTTACGGATATATATGCGGATATATAAGCGGATATGTATGCAGATACAAAACAGGTATGAGAAAACTAGATAGTATTGAGAAAAACATAGTTCATGTGATACAAAAGAGTTTGTTAATATGTCCATTATAATCAAAAAGTTAAGATTAGACATCTTGATCATCAAAATTAACCACAAATCTATAATCTAAGAATCGAAACTATCGTAAGAGTATGACTAATATGTATTCGGATATTTCGGATACGGATACGGATATTTCACTACAAAACCCTATCCGTAATCATATCCTATCGGTTATAGATTTTAGTAACCATATTCGCATCCTAACGGATATGGTTACGGATATTTTCTCGGATACGGATACGGTTTAGCACCCCTAGGTGTTAGTCAACTAGAATAGTTTTAATAGAAGTGACTAATTTTTAATATAATCTTTTGAAGTAGGATATTTTAGGGGGTGTTAGTTAGTTTAGGGAAAAATACTTCCAGCCCCCAAAACCCAAGAAAACGTGTTCCCCCCTCTCCCTAAGACTTTGTTAACAGATGCTTTGCCCCCGAAAAATAAAGATTTTGTTCTCTGAGCCCCCAAAATACAAAACCCAAGACATTAAAATATGTAAAGATCATAATACCCTTCTCTTTCTCTCTCTCTCTCTCTCTCTTTCTTTTTTATCATGATATACTGAGATGATAGTTAAAATGATTTATAGGGATTATTTTATTATTTTTGTTTTTATTATTTTCGTTGTTGATAAGGGGAACTAGCTGTTTGTATTGAGAGATTATTAAAGTTAAGAGTTAATTGTTAAGATTACGAGTTAATTGTTAAGGTTACGAGTTAATTATTAAAGTTATGGATCCCTTCTCTCTCTCTCTCTCTCTCTCTCTCTCTCTCTCTCTCTCTTTATCATGATGTTGCTGTGATGATGTTGAAATGATTGAAGGGGATTGTTATTTTCTTATTTTTGTTTTTTATTATTTCGTTGTTAATGAGAAAACTAATTGTTTTTGTTTGTATTAGGAGATTGTTAAGGTTACGGGTTAATTATTAAGGTTACGGGTTTAATTATTAAGGTTATGGATCAGTTGTTAATGTTACGGGTCAGTTGTTAAGGTTGTGGGTCGGTTGTTAAGGTTACGGGTTGGTTGTGAAGGTTACATGTTGGGATATATATGTTGGCCTTCTTGTTTTGATGATGATTTATAAACAATTTATATCTAATATTGTTTGTCTAGTATTTGTGTTTTGTATTTATTCTAGGCAAACAACATGTTGGAGGATGGATGGAATAAAGCTTTAACGATCATATCCAATGGAGGTTAGCGGAATTGTGGAGTGAAGCTACGTACATTCAAGTTAAAGATACAAGTTCAAGCTTCATCCGTAAGATTACCAAGTCAAGCTATTGAAGTTCAAGATCAAGCTTGGGTAATTTAGTTTAGGAGTTTATATTATGTGTGTTAGTACCTTAAGCTCAATCATATACACACATACACATTTTGGTTTTGTATATATGTAGTTATATATATATACATATACGTTTTGGTTTTTGTATATATATAGTTATATATATACATAAATGTTTTGGTTTAACATTATTCGAGTCTTAAAATGAATACAATTGAAAAATACAAATGAATAGGGTACCTCACCCTGTTCTTTCAGTTCAAAAAAAATACATTTCTTGTTTCATAATTATATGCATATATATGATTTTATTAATATCAATATTATTTAGTTCAATGAAATCATATTTATTGTTTTTGAAAAGTTTGCAAAATATGCAATTTTGTGAAAATATTATATTCTCAGCTTTTAGACTTAACAATAATCATATACATCTTTTATTAAGTCTACAAAATCTTTTTGTAATGTTTCAAAATATGGTTAAGCTAAAATGTCAAAATTATTGTGTTTACATTTTCATGTTTTGGACATACTTACAAAATGATGATATTTTACTTTTAGGAAGTCCTTTTTCTGAATATGGTTAAGCTAAATCATATTTTCATCTTTATTATCATGTCTACAATCATTTTCCAAAGTATTACATTTTTTATGAATTTATTTGATATTTTTAAACCCTGTTTTATGTTGACATGTACTGTTTAAAACAGGCTGTGTGCATGTCATGAGTCGACCTCATGAACAGTGTTGAGTCGACTCATAAACTGCCCCGTAGTTGTTATTTGTTTCTGACGAGTCGACCCACAACATCATGAGTCGACCCATCAGGTTGAGTCGACTCATAACTGTCATAGGTCAACTCATAAACTGTGCTGGAATATATGCTTTGTTTCTGCTGAGTCGACCCATGAATTCATGAGTCGACCCATGCATGATGAGTCGACTCATGAATTTTATGAGTCGACTCATAAGTTGTTTTTAGCCTGTAACAGCTAGTTATGAGTCGACTCATGAACAGTGACGAGTTGACCCATAACACTGTAACGGTTATATTTGTACAGAATCAGATTTCTGATTCTTGGGCTTTTTGATCTTTTCCTTTGAGGTTTTTGGCTGAGGTTCTGGGTGGCTATATAAACCCCCTTTGCTCTCATTTTTCAGAAGAACTAAGAGAATGTTTTAAAGAGGTTTAAGAAAGTTTTTAACAAGGGTTTAAAGTTTGTTAGTGTTTAAGCTGTCTAAAAATTACTACAGATAGCTTTTCCCCATCAAACACCGATGATGAAAGTTACAATCTGACGACTTCCAGAAGGTTATAATTTAAAGACTTTAACGTAGATCGATAAAGGTTACAATCTGACGACCTTCACAACAACTGATGAAAGCTCTAATCAACAACCTTCATCATCAACATCGAGAGTTACAATCTGACGACTCTCACATATCAAAGAGTTAAATCAAAGATTACAAAACGACGATCTTTGCAACGCTCTGACAGAAAGAGACTACAAATCGACGGTCTCTTCAAACTAAGACATGCATGTCCTCCCCGCGTACCATCATCAAGACGCAACACCAATTCGACCGCGGACGCAGGTCAAACCTGGCTGCAAATGCAGCTCACATTCAGCTCCAGACGCTGCAAACGCAGCTCAGATCCAGCTGCTAACGTAGCTCATATTCGACCGTAAACGCAGCCTCCGAAAGCTGCCAACGTAGCTTTCATCCACTGCCAAACGCAACTTCCAACAAACAGCCAAATGAGCTTCCAGCCGTTACGTCCGAGCTTTCAGATACTACGTTCAAGCTTCCAAACACCACGTTTGAACGCAGAATTCACACTAGAACGTGGATTTTGCATTTGACTCATTCAAATACGAGCTGAACGGTTTCAAAACTTTTTCCCATGATCTCTGAGGGGATCACAACTTCACTCAGGAGTGATTTAAGGGACGGTTACATCCCATTAGCCTAACTTAGGAGCGAATTAAGGGGACGGTTACACCCCTTAATCCCTTATAAATAACTAAGAAATCAGCTTAGTTCGGATCCTGGAGCTGGAGCCTTCTCTTTGGCAGCAAAGAAGATATCTTGGGGGGAATTGCTGGAGCTTTGGAGATCAGCAATAGGAGCTTTCTTCATCCTTGGCTTATAGACTGATTTCGGTTAAATTAACTCTTTCATAGAGTTTCAAACTCGTTCAGAGTTCTAAAACTTTCCACGCAAGTTCTCCATAACGTCAAATCATGAGGAGAAGACCACGTTCCAGTGAATCAAGACGTTCGGATCGTCAACGAGAAGCAAACTCGACACGAACACTCGAGGGAAGCATCTCATCGCCACCGTGAAGAACCTATAATTAAACAAAGGGGAGAATCCAGATCAATTCTCCTCTCTTTTATAATTAGGAAATCCAATTGTAATTGAGATTAAAGGAATACAAATTAAATTTCTTTCATTTTATTTACTACAAATTTTCCACCAACATAGTGTTTGTTTCAAAAAGCTTTTAAGCATTTGAGAGTTTGTTTTGTGAAGAGAATTTCACAAGAGCAAGTGGAGATCATCCTTGGTGTTTGAGCATTCACTCTTCTCTCTCTCTCTCTCTTGTTATCTATAGAGATGTTTCCCTAAACTCAATCTAGCTTTACATTTATATTGTTTAATTATCATTTTATTAAGCTAGTGTTTATATTGAGTTTAGTTGTTTTTATTTACTCTTTGTTTACACACATAACCATTGAGCTTATTGTATTTGCTTATATTGTATAATTGGGTTGTGGGATTGTGTGACTTAGAGTGTGAGCCTACATTGTGTTCTCATCTATTATAGAGAACAAATTTATATTTGTGTGCTTAAATTGTGAAGTTGACTTTGTAATACACTTTTACACCGAGAGGAGTGTGTGGTGAGGACGTAGTCGATACCGAGAGGAGTGGCATCGGTGGCCTAGTGAGAGGTGATAATTCCGAACACTTGAGGGAGTCGATACGTGAAGACCAACACTTTAGGTTGTAGCTTGTGTATATACATTGTTAGGATTTGTGAGAGTTGCCGGTTGACTTGATAACCGAGTGTGTAGAGTTTTCGGTTTGCTAGAAAACCGAGTATGTAGAGAAGTTCCGGCTTCCAAACCAGGTTGTGTAGTGGATTCTCTTCGGGAGTGAGGAGCGGAGACGTAGGACGGAAGGTCCAAACTCCGTGATCATTTCCTTGTGTTTGAGTTTGGCATTGGCGCATTTATTCTTGCATATTGTTATATCGCCTTTGTTATATGTTAATTTTATTTACTATTGTTTATATTATATATCTTTGCACATATCTTGTAGCATATCATACTTGCTAGGATATATTTATTAGTAAGTTTTAATTAGCATTTAAATCGGATTAGATTAGCATAAACCCTATTCACGCCCCCTCTAGGGTTCTTTCATAGTGACCTTAGGGGTCTAACAATTGGTATCAGAGCTTGGTGCTCTTTGATTTAAGGTCTAATCTCTTTGAGTTAAAGATCCAAGTTATCTTTTTGTACTAATCTTGTTTTGATTGCATTTGTCTTGCTTGCATATATATATATA
>BQKN01000285.1:0-19438 GCA_022839385.1 Asparagus kiusianus
TACACACAACTGACTGAATAGTTCATGAATTAGACCAACAAAAAAAAACCAGAAAAAGGAAGGTCTTTTGCACAATCATAGTTATCAGTTATCGAGGCAAATCACAAATAAGTATTCATTTTGGGACAAATCATAAATGATTGTTCCTTTTTCAGGGCAAATGAGCAGCCCTAAATGTGAAGGGAGAGGAGGAGAAAGGCAATAGAGAGACCCTTGATCTCAACCTCTACAGAAATTATAAGACCGAGATCGAGTTTGTCCTCGTTGAGGTCGTGGAGGAACCTGTAGCTGCTGCCATTCTTGCAGAACCCCCTGGCGAAGTAGAGGTAGGGCTTCCACCCGAAGCTGGAGGCGACACGATGTTGGCATCGGGGGCTACGAATAAGGATGGAGTCGACGAGATCGAGGGGAGGCAGAGGTGGTGGCGGTGTTGGAGGTTCTCAGCGAGGTTGGAGAGAGGGTGGAAGAGGAGATGAGAGGAGAAGAAGAAGAAGATCTGAGGAAGAAGAGGGTAGTTTGGGGTTTTTATGAGATTTTTTTCTCTTGGGAACTGTAAATAGGACTGACTCACATGAACTTTTCATTTTTGGGGCTAATGCACATTAGAAAAAGTTCAATGGGCTAGGACACATCAGGTTTTCATTTTTGGGGGCTTGAAGCAATTTTTCCAATAATTATTACTATTTTATATAATTAATAATTCTTTAAAATAAATTATCATATATTTATAAATTTCTTAATCATTATAAATTATCAATATATTCTAGTGAATGACCAAATAATTTGAGAAAATGAAGAGACGCATAGTTAATGAGGGGTTATGGATCATTTAGCTTTATAAATAATGGTATAATTGTGACTTATAAAAAAACTAAGAGGGTAAAAGAAGAAATCAAACGTTTTAACATGGGTATTCTCTTTTATAAGTAGTATAGATTATTTTATTTTATTATTTTTAAAGAATTAATAGTTATAATATTATTGATAATTATAATTATTTAGAAAGTTGAGGAGGTGCATAATTAATAAGTGGTTATATTTATTTAATAAAAAATTAATTAGAAATATTGGTATAGTTAGGGGCTGTTTGGTTCGTTTTTTAACTCGGTGGAAAAGTTTTACACCGCCTCCACATCAGATTTTTCGTGGCCATGTAGGATATAAGCTTTCCGTCGGTTTTTTCCCCATTTTTGGTTCGCTAGAGTTGAAGAAGGAAAACTTGGTGAAAATCGCCGCCACATCAGATTATTTTCTCTCCTCCAATTCCTTCCTCAACCTCGTGAAATCGACGAAAACTGCAGCCACGTCAGCTTTTTGTCATATAAACAAAAGTTTTTCTTTTTTTCCATGCGAACCAAACACAAGAAAAATAAATACATTGGTTTCCCATCATTTCTTTTATGCGAACCAAAGTGAAACAATCTATTTCTTGGAAAAGTTTGGAAAACTCAAAACTTGTGTTTTTGTACATGGAAATGCATTTCCCTATATCTAGGAAACGAAACAAACAGCCCCTTAGAATATATCAAAATTTGATAGGAAGAAAAAAATTAAAAGTTTTAACACCCTAATCCTCTTTTTATAGTAGCATAGATATGGATAGTCCATACTTGTATGTCTTTTAGGGTAATTTTCACAAAACCCTTCTTAAGTTTTAGATGTTTCTTAGACTACCCCTTAGCTTTCAAAATGTCACAAAACCCCTCCTAATTAAGTTTGGGGTTCTCAGAAGCCCCTTCAACTTTCTACAGTTTTTAGAAAACCCGCCTAAAGGAATAGTTTGGGAGGGTTTTCTGAAAAACATAAAGGACATTTGAAAATAAGAGGGTCATGTCAGAAATGTCCATGCTTAAAAGGGTTTCACAAAACACCTCTCAAGTTAGAGGTGTTTGTGAAAATTTATGCTATCTTTTCTTGAGAAGGGAGAAAGGGAACGAGAGGGGTGTTAGCATATTATTGGTATGATGTGCGATGTGGTACATTCACTTTACTAGATATTTTCTCCTTTTGTGCAATATTTAACATGGAACATCGAAGAATTATATTTCCTAATATGATACATACTATATTTCCTATTTTTTGCCTATTATTTTCTGATATCACTCTCACACGTGGTACACACGCACCCACAAGATGCATTTTACATAAAAGCCCAAAAATTCACATACATCATCAATACTGAGGAAATTTCTATCCAGAAAAACTAGTAAAGAAGCATAAACAGTCATAAAGAAATAACATTTCTACTCATATAACTCATTGTCTTTTCTTGCATCTTTCTTTAAGAATACTAATTAAAAAACTTAGGGTTTAGCTAATCAAGATTAGAGCCCACTAAATGGTCTATGTGAGCATGACACAAGCAAGATGTCAACTGACCATAAATTAAGTGATGGCTTATAAAAAAGATAATCGGTTGCTCTATCATGGGTATGATGATAGTTATCTCCAACAACTTTGCTCAACTGGTCAAGCCAAAAACTTATATAAGCAAATTCCCATCTAGCCAATCCTTGCCTTTTCTCGTGGTGGAAAGTATTAAAAAATTGAAACTAGTCGTTTTCGGATAGAACCTCAATTGGACGATTGATTATCAATTGCATAATACAGAAAAGTGCGTTATGGTGATATCTATTGACAGGAATACTTTGGACTAATATAGAATTGGTGATATATTCAATATATTTTATATTCCTAACATACTAATTAAGTGGATGGCTTGAAATTCATTAATTTATTTGTAAGTCAAGGATTCAATATACAAAAATGAACTTGATAGATTTTGATTAAAACTATGAAACTAAACAGAAAGAAAAAGAAAACCACCAATAATCATATCATACTCCTTTTAAAAGAACGAGTTCAGAAAAAACTTTTCATGATCAATATTACTCTTTACTATTTTGAATATTTCATATAAATCTTAATTTATTCTAATTTTAATCATATCTTATCTAATTTCACATTAACTATCTATAGCTCATCAATTTAAAAAAATATTTTGAATAATTCATTTAAATCTTAATCTATCCAAATACTAATTATATCCTATTTTAACTCCATATGAACTACCTATAGCTCAACAATTTAGAAAAAAATAGGATTAAGGAATTACATGTAGATAACATATTATAATACATGAAGTATTATAAAAAACCTAAAAGTTTTAAAAATTACATATAATAGCCTTAAAAGTTTAAAATTACACAAAACACCCTGACTTTTTTAAACTAAAAAACAAACATGAAATCTAAAATTTTAAAATTAGTAATTAACACCCTTAATATTTCAAACATCGCAGAAACAACCTCAAAAGTTTAAATTACAAAAAAGCATCCTAAAATTTAGAGATTTCATAACTTAGAAACAACATAGATGGATTTCAGGGATTACCATTAGGCATTTTAAAATATAAAATTTTTAAAAAATAACCTCAAAATTACAAAAATTATAAAAACTCCCTCAAAGTAAAAAATTGCAAAAAATCCTGAAATTTTAAAACTTATAACTAGTACACATCAAATTTAGAAATTATCAACAGATCGCTGAATATTTAATTTTTTTAGAAAACAACCCAAAATTTTCATAATTGTAAAAATACCGTCAAAATTTTAGAGTTACAAAAAACATTCTAACATTTAAAAACTTACCACCAATACATGAAACATGAAAATTATAAGCACCAAACTTAAATTTTAAATTTTTTATAAAATACTATCAAAGTTTAAAAATTGCAAAGCACACCCTCAAAAGTTCAAAATAACAAAAAAGGCTAAAATTTGGCAATGAAAAGAGGAAATGTTTGATATTATTATATTAAGATATATAAATTTGGCAAAGAAAAGAGGAAATATTTGATATCACTACATTAAGATATATAAATTTAACTTTTAGTTTAAAATTTATCATCCCTTTTCAGCATCTAAAAGTAGTCTAAGTTGATTTAGGTAAAAAATAGCAATTACAGTGGATTAAAGCTATCTAGTTAAGGATTAAGAATTTTAAAATATATGAAAGATTAAAAATTAACATTACTGAATAGATTTGAGAAACTGCATATAATTTTACTAATAATATTCATTGAGAGAATAAAAATTAATAAAAGGTTATAATATAATTGGTTAGCATTAATTGATTATAATATATAAATATTTATCTCTAATGCTGTTAATATTTATAGAGTAAAAAAATACAATGAGTTATGTATGGAGAAACTATCAGAAAGTTCAGAGATATCCTTTAAAAGTGTTGGCTTTCTTGTTTTGATGATGATTTAACAAACAATTTACGATTAATATTATTTTTAGTATTTTATTTTGTGTTATTTAGTATACATAGGAAAACGAGCTACATGGATATTGAAGCCTATGCAAATCAAGTCAATCAATCAAGCTTAAGCTTCAGAAGATTTATTCTTGGTATACTTAGTATATGTTTATATAATGTGTGCAAATTCTACAAGCTCAAATTTACACACACATTCTTTTGTGAATTGTCTCAAATATAAGTGTCTTTATGCAAAATATATTTTAATATGCTTTGGACTTCACAAACATTGTTGACATATTTTATTAAGTCTATAAAAACATTACATAAGTTTTCAGAACTTGATTTGAGCTAAATGTTAAAATCAACGTATGTTTAAAACACACGTATTTTTAGTGCTTTCGATTTTTTCTGAGATTTCACAAATGATAAAAGAAAATTAAAAAATTTCTTTTCTAACATGTTCATAATCATGTTTATAAACTTTTTCCAAAGTTTTATATTTTTTAAATTTTATTTGTTATTTTTAAAAAGACCTTAAAAAATTTATTTTTAAAAATCAATACAGGCTAAAAATTTGTTATCAGTCGACTGATGGTATTTATCAGTCGACTGAAGAAATGTCCTATAATCTCAAAAAAAAATTCTATTTTAATTCTGGTCGATTGACCAGTCGAGGTGAGGAGCGGAGACATAGGTCAAGTGGTTGACCGAACTCCGTGAACATATCGTGTGTTTGTGATTGTTTTTGTGCACTATCACTCTTGTTTAGTTATTGTTTGTTCATATATCATTGCCTTAATCTATTGTATATCTATATTGTTAGGATATATTTGTTAGTAAGTTTTAATCGGCATTAATATCTAATAAGATTAGCATAAACCCTATTCAACCCCCCTCTAGGGTACTTTCAATTGGTATCAAAGCTTGGTGCTCTTGATTTAAGGTTTAATCATCTTGAGTTAATGGTCCAAGCTTTAATATTATTGCTAATCTTGTTTTGATATTTTGCTTGTTCATATATTATGGATATGTACGGTGTAGGCTATGACATAAATGTTACTCCTAAATATAGAAACTTCCCTTATGAACAATGGTGCTTTAGATTCAAAATTTTTGTTTAGTCTAGAAATATCGATTTATGAGAAGTAATTGACAATGCTTATATTGTTCCCACTTTGAAGAAATCCAAGTGGAGCAATCATGACAAGAGAATGTTTACAATGAACAAGTTAGTGTTAGAATTTTTACATAACGCTTTTGACCCATGTATTTCTAACGAACTTGCTCATTTTGATAGTGCTTATATAATATGAAAACCTTTTGAAGCACATCAAGGGAAATTAGAGGTGATCCGACGATCTTTGGCGGTTCCCTCTTCAAGTTCAAATGGAGCCTCTTCATACACACGGCCACTAGGCGGTAGCCCTAGTGAGGTATATATGTGAGTCCGATAATAAAAATGATCTATCTATTAACAAACTCGCATGTTCTTACGATAGATTAGTGAAAGACTACAATAAGTTGCATCATAATTATGTAATATGAAAAGCAAACATGTAGAGCTAAAATTCTGATCATGAGACACTAGCTTCTAGGTTTGATATCATTGCAAATAAAAATGTTATTATTAAAAAATGCAATGAAAAATTAAAAGTGGATCTAGCTAGTTTATCTCATAAGAAAGATAATTCCATGTTAGAAATATAGACTATTAAGAATGAATTTATATTATTTAAAAATGATCATGTATGTCCTACTTCTTTTGACAATGCACATACTTCAAATGATGAGTTGAATCAAATAAAGAAACGCATATCATCCTTAGATTCAATACTAAATACATGCATTGCCAACAATAAAACGCTTATGGACGTGTGTGCAGAGTCCCACAAAATTGTTTCCAAGAAACCTATTCACTATGCACATATGTATAACAAAGTTTACAAGTGTACCATTTGCGACCGAAAAGGCTATATTGCTAAATTTTGTTATGATACATAAGAATTAAACAAGTCAAAAATTATTGATAATTGTGCATCCCATCAAGCTTCCTCTTCTCATACACATGTACATGCACATATTGCATATCATAAACATGTTCATGTGTACAAATGTGATTTTTGTGGTTGCTTTGGTCATTTGGCCAAGTATTGTTTTGATTTAAAAACAAATTTACTTTTGCTAGATGTTTTTAAAGAACCATATGATTTAAGTGTAATGTTTGTGGTAGATTTGGATATCTTGCAAAATTTTGTTATGATTTACAAAAAACTTCTAAGTTGCAAAATGCTCCAAATAGACCCTTGTTTAAAAATGTTTTGTATTTGCAAAAAGCTTCAAATAATTCACCTTTGTTTGCAAATGTTTCACGTGCACATCCACATGGTCAACATAAACAAATATTCCTCTTCATTGCACTTATTGCAATTGAATGGGTCATTTGTATAATTATTGCTATGACCAAACTCGTGCACAAAATACGCCCAAAATGGATCATAACCCTAAGACATTGAGCTTTAACGATAGGGGTCATGTCCCTAGACTCTTTGGTAACAACCCTAGACTCTTTGGTACCAAGAGCAATTAGGTACACAAACATACTTAATCTTTAAGAATTAATTCTTTAGCTTTTCATGTTCTTAAAGATGATTTCTATTTAAGTTTTATAAACAAAATTGAGAATAATTTTATACTTGGTATTTGATTTGAAAAGTTATCATTCATATTTTTCATGATTCTATTTCATAGATTTTTATGTTTTCATCCTTTATAAATTGATACAACTTTTATCAAGATGATTTTTCTATGTTAAAACATCATTTTTGTTAGTATATATTGTTTTCAATTTTTAAGTTTGAACAATGTGTTTGTATTTATGGGATCATTATAAAACACTCTTATGATGATATCTATGTGTTTGAGCTTTCGGATCATCTATTTGTGGTTTATAATGTATTCCTTATATGGTTTGATCAAGTTTTACAAAGAAGATTTCTTCTATTGATCAAATATTTTTTAGATATATACTTTGTTTTGAATTTGCATATGAGAGGGTTATGTTTTTGCAACCCCCCGAATGTACTACTTCTTTGCTTCAAATTATGTTTACCAGTTATTCATATGGGTTGAAACAAGTTTTTCTTGTTTTTTTCTTGTTATGACTTGTTTTATCCTAAGCATAATTTTCCTTGATCCTTATGGACAAAACACAAATTTGTTTGACATCATCTTTGGCATGGTTGTACATATAATAAAGATGTTTCTCATATTCAAATTGATACAAATATCTCTTATGGACATCTTTAGCCTTTTTCCCAAGAGATTATTTATAAAAAATAATAAAGTACTTTTGTCTTTTGAAATCAAATATTCTCTTAACCATTTCTTCATTAAAACAATGTTTTATGTTTTTCATGAACTTTCATTTGGACTCTCTTTTGGTATCATTTCTTAAATTGCCTTTCTTGAATTTTCATGAACAAGATTTTGGTTTTCATAAGGTTTCATGAACGTATACTTTGTTTTCATGTATTGAGAAATCATTCCCATAATAATATATTTATATATGTTCTCAATCAATCATAATTTATGGTTTGATAACTTATGAATTTTTTTTGGATTTATTGACAAATCATTTGATTATTGATCTTTGATTTTTAAACCTTTGTTTTTTATTTTTGAGATTTTTTTGTTGTTTTCTTTGTTTTTGACATATTTCCTATGGATATATATCTATGTTTTAGACTCTTGTGACGCTTTTCTTAATCATACATATACGTGGTCACTTGGTCTTCTTTAATGTGAGTTGTGTTTAGGATATTCTATATCCATGCTTACTCACATTCATTTGTCATGCTTATCATTGCATATTTTCTATATGGCTTTTTGATAGGGAGAGTCTTCCCTATATCTTTGTTTATACTCACTTGTGCTTTCTGTAAGGGGGAGCTTTTGCTCTCTTCTTTATCATATCGTTTATCCCCATTTTTGATGTTGCCAAAGGGGGAGGAAAATGTGAGGTATAATATAGTATTTGTTTTGATTGGTATATAGTATTTGTTTTGATTGTTTTATTGATTTTATTATGAATATTGGTAAATTGTTTGTCATCATCAAAAAGGGGGAGATTGTTAGCTTTCTTGTTTTGATGATGATTTAATAAACAATTTACGACTAATATTATTATTAGTATTTTGTTTTGTGTTGTTTAGTATACACAGGAAAACGAGGTACATGGATATTGAAGCCTATACAAATTAAGTCAATCAATCAAGCTTAAGCTCCAGAAGATTCATTCTTAGTATACTTAGTATAGGTTTATATAATATGTGCAAATTCTATAAGATCAAATTTACACACACATTCATTTGTGAATTTTTTCAAATATAAGTGTCTTTATGAAAAATATATTTTAATATGCTTTGGACTTCACAAACATTGTTAACATCTTTTATTAAGTCCGTAAAAACATTACACAAGTTTTCAGAACTTGATTTGAGCTAAATGTCAAAATCAACATGTTTAAAACACATGTATTTTTTAGTGCTTTCGAATTTTTCTGAGATTTCACAAATGGTAAGAGAAAATTAAAAAATTCCTTTTCCAACATGTTCATAATCATGTTTATAAACTTTTCTCAAAGTTTTATATTTTTTAGAATTTATATGCTATTTTTAAAAGGACTTTAAAATCCGTTTTCAAAAATCAATACAGGCTGAAAATTTGTTATCAGTCGACTGATGACATTTATCAGTCGACTGAAAAATATTCTGCAATCTCAAAAAGTTTCAATTTTAATTTTAGCCGACTGACCATGCTTATCAGTCGACTGATAAGCTACCGTTTGCCTATAATGGTCAGCTCATCAGTTGACTGACGCAACCCGTCCGTCAGTCGACTGATTTGTCCCAACAGTTATTTTTTTATCCTTTTACAGTTTTGTCTTTTTGCTAGATTTTCTTAGGTTTTGAGCTTTGGTTTTTCATCCTATATATACCCCTTGCTATTTCACTTCTGAATATGATCTAAGAGGGTTTTAAATAAAGTTTAAAAGAGTTTTAAAGTTTGTTTACGTTTCTTGATTTTGTGTTTACAAAGAGAGAGCTTACAATTTCAATTGAGGAATCCATCCTCAATCTTCTTTATCTTTTATTATGTTTATAGAGAATTTTTTCTAACTCTTTTCTCTAGCAATTAATTACTGATTTTTATATTCTTATTATTGCTAGTTTGCTAATTGAGTTAGATTTTATTTGTACTCATTTTATCACACACACCCTATTTGAGCTTTTAGTATTTCATATATCATATATTGGGTAGTGGGATTGTGATATTGTGAGAGTGAGCTTATATTGTATTTTCATCTATTGTAAAGAACAAAATCTTGTATTTGAGCTTTATTGAGAGTTACACATTGTATCACACTTGTACACCGAGAGGAGTGTGTGGTGAGAGACGGGATCGGTTCCAAGAGGAGTGGGGTCGGTAGTAAAGCCTAGTGAGAGGTTATAAGTCCGAACACTTGAGGAAGGTAACACGGACGAGGCCAACACTTAGAGGGTGTAGAGTGTGATTGTTATTTTTATTTCAAATGGAGAAGTTAATGAAATAAACTCAAAATTTAGAAACATTTATAAATCACCTGAATTGATATTGATAAAAAGCATATCTAGCAAAGAAGCACTGACCAAGTTCCCCTTGAAGAACATATTGAATAATTTTGTCCTAATTAAAAAAACATTCTTCATGAAAGATACACAAAAAATTAGTTAAGTACTTATAAATTTTCATACTTCATTCTTGAAATACTAAAGGAATCATAAACTTAATATAAAATTACATGCAATGGAAACTAAAGTGAAGCCGTTGATCAATTATATTGCGAGATATAATAAGCTAGATAAGATGAGGAAAATCACTTTAATAGACAAAAAGTATGCACATGATACTTAGTTACTATAGCGTAAGTAAAAAAAAGTAAAATTACTATTTTTCTTTTTTAATATAGTGGCACGACTTTGCAAGTAACCTTATTTAGGGATATGACTACTAACGAAGGATCAATTTTTAAGAACACGATCAATGATAAACATGTAATAGTACTGTCAAATTTTAAAATCTTTAAATATAAATGTAACATATTTTACAACTAAAATTCTTATTAAAAGCTACTAAACATAAAATTCACCTTATATCTGTCTCAAATTAGTAGGAAAGATATGCATGTCATCGTAAAAATTGTTAATAATATATATTAATCCAAAGATACTTATTGAAGAAATAAGAGAATGATAAGTAAACCAAGCAAACATCCATATAACATGATAAAGAAAAAATATTACACTTTAAAGCTAATATGTAGGGCTTATTCAGGACAAGCTGCTAAAATAAAAGCATATCTATCAAGGCTATTTATAAATACAACACAAATTTAAATTATTGAATATTTTATAGAATAGCTTAATTTTTTGAGTAAAATCAGGAATCTTTAGAAGAGATTTTTATAAACTCTTTTAATATTTTTATATGGTTATATGGATGCTTTTATCATATAAAAGTATACTAGAGTTAGTATTAAATTTTATAATTTTTTTGAAGTCTATCAATGATTAGGGAAAAAAATTATATTCTCTTTAGTTTCATTCTAGCCCATTTTTAAGTAATAATCTTGCCTTATTAGCTTTAATTATTCATCCTTCTTTTATAACGCTATTTTTTCAAGTGTTTTTAACTTTTACAACATTATACCTTCTCAAGTCAAGCTTGTTTCATATCGATCCAAATAACGTGAACATTTATTTTAAATTTATATTACATTTATTTCTTATCAATTCAATAATTAACATAAAAATTTTAAATTTGGTGTAGCCCATTCAAACAAATATCAAAGAAAATTTGTTAATCACAATACTAAAAGTTTAAAAATATAAGTGAGCAAAAACAATCAAAGTGCAACTGAGGAACAATTTTTTGTAAAGAAATAAATTAAAAATACTTAATCATATAACTACGTTGATTGCAGGTGTATAAAACCTAGTATCATAAAATATAGTTGAAGCGATTGACAAATGATAATCATCTTGATCACGCTTAGCAATAATTCACTTTCACACTCAAGCTATAAATTTATAACTACTACCTTTTAATTTTTTTTCTAATAAGTTCACTTGTTATTTATGTTCATATCACTTCTATCTATTAAGCTCATTCCTCTTGTTAGGGTTTTGGCGAGACCTATTCAGAGATGGATTAGACTAATCTATTAGGACCCAATTGACTAAAAATAATTAATCTTTTTTGGATCATTAGTCCAAATATATTCAACCATCTATTCATTTTACTCTCTATTTGATGTGGCACTAAATCCTACTCTATGCCTTTTTCTAAACCAAAACCCACACTGCTGAATGGATGTGAGACAACTTCCTTACAAATTTTAACATTGGTTCAGATCCAATCGAGTGCTACTAGAATGAGACAACTTCCTTACAAATCTCCACCTTATCTTTGATTAAGTCAAAACCAACTAGAGCCCAAAACATAGGATTGACTAATGGAGATGACATCTCAACTGCTTTGTAGATGAACAAAGTCATACCGAAGCTAAATTTGGTAGAACGTGCGCACATTCAAGGAAGCCCAAATCTGTGCTAGATCAAGTTATACCAAAGAGAGTTATAATGTAACGCCATGTATACTCTACCTTGAGCTTTAACCCATGCAACATAATCTCATAGCATACAAAACATCCAACAAAAGGATAGAGTTGGACCATACAAGAACTCAATTGACTAGAAGATGAACCAGACTAATCTACTAGAACTCAACTGACTCAAAACGATTAATCCTTTTTTGCTCATGAACCCAAATATATTTAACCATTTATTCATTGTATTCTGTATCTAATGTGAGACTAAGGGAGTGTTTGGTAATTCCAAAAGAGGATTGAGTTTGAATCATTTTTACTTAACTAGGATAGAGTTGGACCATACAAGAGGTGGTCCGAAAGAAAATTAGTTTAGAGGCTAAAGTTTAAACTAAATAAAACTAGTTTAATTTTGTCCCAATTATTACCAAACTAAAAATTAGCGTTTGGATTAAACTTGTACGCACTAAAACTAATTTTTTGTAGTTGCTAAACACGCATTTACTCTTACTCTATGTTTTTTTTCTAACTTGAACCTCACACAACTGAATAGATGCAAGACAACTTCCTTATACCCCTTATTGAAAAATATAATGTCCAAATTATTATAAGGCTCTCGAGCAATGTGAAGTAATCTAATTTGAGTATAAAAATAAAATCCACTATAAGTTTAGAGTTTGGTGTAGTAGCAAAGTCCTTAATTAATAATAATAATGCTTCGTGAGTCTATTTTTCGATCCATATAAGGGCCATCAACCTATAACTTCGGAGTTTTTGATATAATGATTCATGTTGTATTGAGGTTATAAACTATTTGAGGCATTTTTTCTTTCATCAATAATATTGGTTATGGTTATGAGATGGGCACCCAAATAAGTGGGTGGATAATATCTTATTTTAGAGATAAAATATTCATAATCCTAATGAGTGTAGGATTCTATCTCTAAGCCTTTATATAAATATATAGAGTTTTTCATGATCGGTTTGGGAGAAGAAATACATTGTAAATCTTATGTAGCTATCATCTTCTTCTCCTTTTGAATTAGTGCTTTATGCGATAGTCGTGGGGCGATATTGTGGGGTCTTCTCACTGGTTGCACGGTGTGCTCGCCTCTAGCTTATTGATCTAGGAAGGCGTGAGAATCCCACAAAAAATGGTTTGTTTAGTAAACCCTAAATTTATTATTTATGTTCCTAGATGCATGCTAGGGTTTGTTGTGCATAATATAATTATAGATTATCCCTATTACATGTGTGTAGTTATCCTGATTCGACATTGGTATCAAACCCAGATGTAGGATCGTTCATCAGTTTCTTAATGATGTTTTAGGTCCTTGGAACAGAAAAATTAGAATTTCATTATTAAAATTTTATTTTTAATTAAAAAAAATCTTATTTTTAACATTTGGGATGTCAGATCTACATTGAAAATCTAACTTATATGAACTAGTGGGTAATATTAATAAATCGGGGCTTTATTAAATATTTCATGACACTAGTTTTTTTAAAAAAATTCAATAGTTAAAATTTTAAAATAATTTGAAACCCTAGATGTCATTGCCGCCAACGCGAGGTCCGCTAACTACGGTAGGAACCAAAGATGGTGGTTTCGGTGCTGGGTGCTAGAAACCCACCAGTCATCACCACTAGAATAGAGTGTCCGTGGCAAGGATCTTTTGTAGAAACAAAAAAATCAAAATTTGCCAATGGCAGGATCTGAACTTTGACGGCGACAAACTGGGACCACCGCTGGAGGTGAAGTGGGAGGGGTCTGTGTGTGGTCAGGGGCGCTACTAGGTAGCGCTGCCACCATGGCCATAAGTCAAGCAGCCCCCTAGGGTTTTTGAAAACCTAAGGGTATATTTGGAATATTTAAAGAAGTTTTTTATATTTTCAAAAAGTTCTAGAAAATTATTTCTAAATAAATTTTTTAAAAATAATAAAATATTAGAAAATATCTGTAAAAATTTTAATAATATTTTTACTATGATTTAACTAGCCAAACTAGTCTATCTCTAAAAAATCTTATATTCTATTTTAAAAAAAGTTATAACAATTTTAAAAATTATATTTTTAAACAATATGGTTGAGACCCTAGGCCCTCTTCTCTCTATGTAGGATGTAATTTAAGGTTTGATAAGATGGAATGTTCTTATGGGAAGAACACTACTTCATGTAAATGCCAATAATCTTAATGTACCCGTAATTTGAGTGCCTAGTCCTTGTTTTAAAGAGATAACAACATAGCTTTTTGAGTTTAGTTTGGGACTAATTAGTTTCAGATACTTCTATCCGAAAATCCATCTCCCGAATGCAGGAGATTTTAGCAAGTACTAAGGCACTAATGGCTAAGTTAGAATAGAGTTCAACTTGAACTCAAAGATGTGACACCAATTAGCACAAGGTTTGAAAATTGAGAGATTGTTCAAGTGGTTTACAAGGTGGACTACAATAAGTAGCAATCATACCATTTGAGAATTATTCAAATGCAAAGAGCTTTAAGGATGCTCTTAATGCAAGATTCGAATATGTCTCTCTACAGAGGATCCGAATTTCTATTATTAAATTGGATTTAAATGATATGTCTAGTAGGAAAAATATCAAATTCATCTTCGAATGATAATCTTTACGGTCAGGGATCATGAGATAGTTGTAACTGCATCGTGCTAGAAGCAGTAGATCTAGGAGGTTATTGAAATTACCCTAGAGAGGGGGGGGTGTGGGTGGGTGAATAGAGTATTTGCTAATCTAATCCTATATCAATGCTAACTAAAAACTTATTAACAATTATTCTAGCAATTTAGATATATAACAAGTTATATGCAAGGATAAGTATTTAAACAATGGGCAAAATAAATATGAACACAAGAGTAAGAGAGATAGTGCGCAAACTGACAAACGCAAACACGAGGCAAATGATCACGGAGTTCGGTCGACCCACGACCTACGTCTTCGCTCCTCACCCTCGAGGAGGATCTCCACTATTATAGGGTGCCCCCTGTTCCTCACAAACATATCGTCCCAGGAACAAACTCGGTCGGACTGACCTCGTTCCCTAAGGATGACTTGAAGGGCGGACGCAGTCGGCCCATAGATTATGACTCAGCAATCAGCCGACTCTTCCTCCAAGGCCGACTCAGAACATTATTTCTCATCGTTATTTTACCAATTATAAACTCCCTTATGACTCCACGACGGTTGCAGGGTCCCTGTGCTACAGAAATGACCCCACGTCACCTGTCGACAAGCCACGACGGCTGCTAAGTCCTTATGCTGCAGAAGCGACCCCACGTCACCCACTGATAAGCTCGTCAGTTGCTAAGCCCCTATGTCCCCGAGGTGACCCCCCATCATTCATCAACTAACACGTGTTAGGCAGGGGACGACTCAGCCTCAAGCTCACCCTTCGCTATCATCATGAGATGCCTTCTCACTAAAATATCTATTTTGCCCTTGGCATCCTCTATAAATAGAGATGCTATTCATCCTAAAAGGAGGTTTGAACTCTCTAACTACTACAAAGAAATCATATAGTCGCATATGAAGCAGATACCTTATTCTCCCACGAATCTACCTAAGTCCGTTAGCTAACTTGATCGTCGGAGTTACCACGGGGAAGCAAGCCCCGTACTCTGTGATTCTTATGTGTACAGGAGACCTGCCCGCCCCGAGCTCTAAGAAACAGACGTAAAGTCAAAGAAGGAAAGCAACCCCTCATCCCTCTCGACAATCCAATCTCTCACCAATCTAACAACTCTGAAACCCCCATCGACTGTTTGTTTATGAGCATTAATAGTTTGGCGCCTACCGTGGGGCTACTTTCCTCTTTTTGAGAAGACATGTCGAGTTCTGAGCGAGGAGTGGACCAATCTCCTATAAGGATATCTCTGAATTATGTAACCCAAGGTCAATTCGAGCAGACGGTAGACAGACTCTCTACATCTATGAGGGAGCAGTTTGCCGCCCTGACCAATGAACTCCTCTGGCGAATCCCACGGTAGCCACACGCCGATGAGCAACTTCCACCACCTGAAGACCGACGATCAGAAACTCACACCCATGAAGTGTCGAGGGATACACCGGGGCCTCCTCCCAACCAATACGAACGGACGAAGAGCCGCCCTAAGCAACTAAACAATGATGATAAGAATCATAGTCCTAGTCATTTAGAAGGACGTGCCAAAGAAAAAGTTTGTAGGATACCCCACCGCCACGACTCCTCAACTTCGTCGACCACTGTAGGACCTTTCGGCTACGACCGAGGGTACAAACCAATTGCTGATACTATCGAAGGAAATACTCCGTTATCTGATAAGATAATGGGATTCCTGCTTGAGAAATTTAAAATGCCTCACCTAGAAACATACTCAGGCGAGGGGGATCCTTCGGAACATGTTTAAAATTATTTTGATATAAGGAGCATGCTTCAAGTATCTGAAGAAGTCGTATGCTGATGCTTCCCCATCACCCTCAAAGAAAGTGCTAAGCTCTGGTGGAACGCTCTGAAGAAGAGATCCATTAGCAGTTTTAAACAACTCAGCCATAAGTTCATTCATCACTTCCTGGTGGACACAAAGTAGAAGCTCCCTCCTCATGTGCTGATCCAAATGAGGCAGAGACCAGAAGAAAGCCTCCGAGCTTACTTCAAGAGATTCCAAGCAAAGAGGTTGAAAGTCAATGATCCCGGGAGCACAATCGCTATGTCGGCACTTGTAGCAGGTCTTTAAGATAATGAATTGGCCG
This sequence comes from Asparagus kiusianus, assembly GCA_022839385.1. Taxonomy (NCBI): domain Eukaryota; kingdom Viridiplantae; phylum Streptophyta; class Magnoliopsida; order Asparagales; family Asparagaceae; genus Asparagus; species Asparagus kiusianus. Next base: position 16,658 of record BQKN01000285.1, read on the forward strand.
ACTCCTTCGCCAAAAAGCCAGTCGCCAACTACGAACAGCTAATGTCCAAAGCCCACGGGTACATAGATATGGAAGACGCTAGGGCTTACAAGGCGTCAGTAAGAAAAATGGAGACTTCGGGCTCTGCCCATACGACTCCGACAGCTATGGCCTCCCCTTTGAACCCTCCAGCGGCGATGCCGTCCCGGTATCACCAGAAGCCGGAATGGCGCAAGGATCCTCCCAGGGTCAATCCTCGCACTAATCAACCTGGCAAGAGGGATCAGCCAAGAAATCTAGTTCTGAAGGAGTCGTTGCCTATCTTCGACATCTCTCTCACCAATGCCTTGAACTCAGCCCAGAAGGAAGGATATCTCAAAGATCCCGCGCCCAAGATGGTGTCGGATCCCAGAAGCAGGGATACAAGACAATTTTGTCGATATCATTAGGACCATAGGCATCTCACTAACGATTGCCGGATCCTCAGAAGGGATATAGAATATTTGATCGCAAGAGGATACTTGAAGAATCTCGTACTAGCAGCAGAGCGTAGGAACCCCGCTCCAACTCAAAAAGATAGAAGATCCCATTCTCGGTCCCCTCAAACTCGACCCCTAATAAATGAGCAGCCTACAGATATCGCTTATAAGGGAATCATCAACATAATCAGTGGGGGCCTAACCATTGGGGGGTCATCCAACAATGAGCGGAAGAAATACGCCAGGAGGATGTTGCAGGTTGACCACAACCCTAAGAAGATGAGAATAGGAGATCATGTATCCTTCAGCGATGAGGATCTACAGGGTGTTGAAACACCCCATGATGATCCTCTTGTCATCACTGCAACCATTAACGGATATCAAGTGAAGTGGATTATGGTCGATACAGGAAGCTCGGTGGACGTCCTATATGCCAGTGCTTTTGATCAGATGGGGATCGATAGATCCCGCCTATAGCCATGCAGAGCGCCACTTGTAGGCTTCACTGGCCATTCCCTCCTCCCTGAGGGAGTTATAACTCTACCAATGACACTGAGGGCTCCTCCTAAACAAGTCACTACTCAAATTCAATTCCTGATAATGGACCTGAAGTCGGCCCATAACGTCATATTGGGTCGAACCGCCCTCCATTCCTTGCGGGCCATCGCCTCAACCTACCACCAGATTCTCAAGTTTCCAACTCCCAACGGAGTGGGAGTCGCCCGGAGCAACCAAAAAGAAGCCAGGTCCTGTTACTTACTCTCAATCAAGGGAAACGGCACTCAAGACACCATGTCCATCAAAAAAGCCTGGTTACAAATGGAATAAATAGCTAAGAAACAAAGGACAGAGCCCGTAGAAGAACTCCAATAAATTCCCATTAACCCGGCCGACACAAGGACGATCAAAATAGGATCCAGTCTGATTGAACCCTTAAAAGGGACTCTGATTGAGTTCCTAAAGGCCAACACCGATGTATTTGCCTGGGAACCCGTCGACATGCCAGGAATTCCTCCAGAAATCATAAGCCACGAGTTGGCCGTAGACAAACACACTAAGCTAGTCCGACAGAAGAAGAGGCACCTTAGCCCAGAGTGCCAGAAGGCGGCAGCCGACGAAGTAAAGTGGCTAATACAAGCTAATTTCATTCGAGAAGTCCAATATCTAGAATGGCTGGCCAATGTCGTCTTGGTGAAGAAAGCGTCGGGCAAATGGAGGATGTGCGTAGATTTTACCGACCTCAATAAAGCTTGTCCTAAGGATAGCTACCCCCTACCTCGGACTGACCAGCTAGTCGACGGGAGTGTCGGACACGAACTGCTCAGTTTCATGGATGCCTTCTTGGGCTATAATCAAATATTCATGGCAAGGCATCATCAGGAGAAGACTTCGTTCGTCACTGATATGGGCACGTATTGTTACAAGATGATGCCGTTCGGGTTGAAGAACACCGGAACCACCTATTAGAGGCTCGTGGCCAAAGTCTTCCCATACCAAATTAGTAGGAACCTCGAAGCCTATGTGGACGACTTGTTAGTGAAATCCAAACAAGCCTCCGCCCGTATTTTCGATTTGGACAAGACTTTTTCGACGTTGAGGCATTGCCAAATGAAGCTCAACCCAGCTAAGTGTCCCTTTGGAGTGTAATCGGGGAAGTTCCTAGGATTTATGATTACCCAAAGGGGAATTAAAATCAACCCTGAGAAAATTGCTGCTATAGAGGAGTTACTTGAACCCCATATATTGAGAGAAATTCAAAAATTAAATGGGAAGGTTGCTGCCTTAGGACGATTCCTGTCCAAATCCGTAGAAAGAAGCCTCCCTTTCTTCAAAATTCTAAGGGGAAGAAGGAACCCAAAAGAGGGTATAACCTGGACAGTCGAATGCAAAGCAGCGTTCTAGGATCTCAAAGCCTACCTGAGCACCAAACCGTTGTTGAGCCATCCTATGAAAGGGGAGACCTTATTCATGTACATAGCCATCTCCTCCGAAGCAGTAAGCTCTGTCCTTGTTAGAGAAGAAGAAAATGTTCAGAAGCCAGTTTATTATGTGAGTCAGATCCTCCGAGCCGGCGAGCTAAATTATCCTTCTATAGAGAAAGCAGCATTCGCTCTCACCTTTATAGCCAGGAGACTCCGTCCCTATTTTCAAACTCATGCCATAATCATCAGAACGAGCCTTCCTTTGAAAAAGGCTTTGGGCACTCTTACGACGTCAGGGATGTTTTCGTCAAAAGTTGCTTTCATCGTAGATTCCATTAATCTTCGGTCGATTATAGAAAGTTACAATGAAAAATAAGTAAAATTACAACTCTTGAGAAAAT
>BQKN01000285.1:19448-66515 GCA_022839385.1 Asparagus kiusianus
CTTGTGTTCTTTTGACTTTTTGGATGATTTCCTCTTGAGCTGTATTTGGATATCTTTCAGCATTTTTTGATGCCTACAAGGGAGAATGATCGCTTGGGCAGTCGAGCTCAGCGAACACAATATCCAGTTTGAGCCTCGCACGACCATCAAAGCTCAGGCTTTAGCGGACTTCTTGATCGAGTCGACTCCCCAAAATGACAATTCAAACGTAGAATTGCCAACCTCGCAGCCTTCACCACCAAAGCAATAGACAACCCCGCTGGCTCATTGTGCATCGGAGCATGATTCGCCCGAGTATACCTCTTGGTGGAAATTACGAGTGGATGGATCTTTAGAAGAAGTCGTCAGTAGGGCAGGATGGTCTTACGAAGCCCCGAGGGGACAATATATAAGCATTCCATCTCATTCAAGTTCCCGGCCTCAAATAATGAAGCTGAGTATGAATCTATACTTGCCGGCCTCCGAGTGGCCCGGGCCTTAAAAATCGAGAGCCTTTATATCCTGGCTGACTCACAGCTAATAGTCCACCAGATCAACGGACGCTATGCCGCCAAGGACCCCAGGATGGCCCTGTATCTCGAGGCTGCCAAGGAGATTTTATCAAATTTTTGGGAATCTAATGTAGTCCAAGTCCCTCGGGCCCTCAACGCTCGAGCGAATGCCCTCTCTAAGCTGGGATCGACAAGTTCAGGAAGGAGCTCCCGACCTATCTATATGGATACGTTAGAACATCCCAGCATCCCCAAACTATCGAAGAAAGTCATGGAGATAGAGGACCCCACACCTCCATGTTGGCTAGATCCCATTCTTCTCTACCTAACTCAAGGCATCTTACTAAAGGAACAGTCCGAAGCCAAATGCCTACTGAGAAATTCTCGTCGCTATCTCTTGATAGAGGATCAACTCTACCGAGTATCCTATATTAGCAGCAGCATAGGACCTTATTTGCGATGTCTACGGCCTCCCAAAGCCCTCTACATGCTCAAGGAAATTCACGAGGGTATATGTGGGAATCACCCAGGAGCTCGAACCCTAGCCTAGAAAATCATCCGACAGGGTTATTATTGGCCGACCATTTTGGCCGACTCGACTAAGCTCGTATCCCACTATCAAATGTGTCAGTACTTTTCATCCATCCTAAGAGCAGTCACGACTGAATTAACCCCCATCTTGAGCCCTATATTATTCGCCCTATGGGGCTTGGATCTGTTAGGCCCCCTCCCTTTAGCTTCAGGGCAAAGGAAGTTTCTCATTGTAGCAATCGATTACTTTACTAAGTGGATCGAGGCTGAACCATTGGCCAAGATCGACGAGAGCAACATCACCACCTTCATATGAAAATCCATTGTTTGCCTCTTCGGTGTGTGCCGGTCACTTATCACCGACAACGGCACTCAATTTGATAGCAAAGGTTTCGCGACTTCTGTGAGGAATATAGTATTCACCTCAAATTCGCCTCGGTAGCACACCCAAAGTCGAATGGCCTTGTAGAGGCTGCTAACAAATGCATCCTCTAAGCTTTAAAGAAGAAGGTAGACTCTGTCATGGGACGTTGGGTTAAAGAATTGCCGAGCATCCTATGGTCATACCGAGCGACCCATAAGAATTCAACTGGAGAAACTCCCTTTAAGTTAACATATGGAACTGAAGCAGTTACGCCAGTTAAGGTAGGCATGCCGACTATCCGACTGCAACACTTTGATGAAGACCTGAACCTAATAGGCCTTCGAATCAGTCTAGACCTTTTGGAAGAAGCAAGGGAGAAAGCGCTCCATACTCAGATCATTAATCAGCAGCGGATCGCTCGACATTACAACAAGAAGATTCGTCCTAGAAGATTCGCGGTTGGGGACCTTGTCCTTCTCAAAGCAGCCTTTGACAAAGATACTCGGTAAGGCAAGCTGGCACCAAATTAGGAGGGACCCTATATGATTATGGAAGAGCTTAGCGACAGCACTTACAGCTTGAAGGCTCCCGATGGACGAATCCTCAGTCATTCATGGAACATTGAACACTTGCGACGGTATTTCCTTTAGAATTCCAACTTAATCTCTAAAAATTCCTTAAAAGAACACATGCTTTTGATGCTTAATATATCTGATAAAAAAGGTTTTAGACAAACTTTTGCATCAAAATAGAAGACCTAGTCAGCTAGGCACCCGACTCCTCAGTCGGTAAAAAGACCTTGGTATCTCCTCAGGGTAAAACCAAGGCACAACCCTTTGGCTGACTCCCACAATCACCTCTCGACCCTAGGGGAAATGGAAGACCTAATCAGCTAGGCACCTGACATCTCAGTCGGTAAAAAGACATTGATACCTCCTCAGAGTAAAACTAAGGCATAACCCTTCGACCGACTCCTACAGTCACCTCTCGACCCTAGGGGAAAATGGAAGACCCAGTCAGCTAGTCACCCGACTCCTCAGTCGGTAAAAATACCTTGGTACCTCCTCCGGGTAAAACCAAGGCACAACCCTTCGACCGACTCCCACAGTCACCTCTCGGCCCTAGGGGGAAATAGAAGACCTAGTTAGCTAAGCACCCGACTCCTCAGTCGGTAAAAAGACCTTGGTACCTCCTCAGGGTAAAACTAAGGCACAACCCTTCGGCCAAATCCCACAGTCACCTCTCGGCCCTGGGGGGAAATGGAAGACCTAGTCAGCTAGGCACCCGACTCCTCAGTCGGTAAAAAGATATTGGTACCTCCTCAGGGTAAAACCAAGTTATAACCCTTCGACCGACTCTCACAGTCACCTCTAGGCCCTAGGGGAAATGGAAGACCTAGTCAGCTAGGCACCCGACTCCACAGTCGGTAAAAAGACATTGGTATCTCCTCAAGGTAAAACCAAGGCACAACCTTTCGGTCGACTCCCACAGTCAACTGTTGGCCCTAGGGGAAAATAGAAGACCTAGTCTGCTAGGCACCCGACTCCTCAGTCGGTAAAAAGACCTTGGTACCTCCTCAGAGTAAAACCAAGTTATAACCCTTCGGCCGACTCCCATAGTCACCTCTAGGCCTTAGGGGAAAGTTAAAACCTAATTGTTTCTCTTAAGCTTAGGCACCACGGGGTTAGTTCCCGTAACATCTTTCAATTAAGCAAGAATAAAAATAAAAAAAAGAAAAGGGGAAAGGGAATTCGAGAGTTTTTAAACACTCAAGATGAATTTACTTCTTCATTAACCCCTTGCGAAATCAAACGCACAATTACAATGATTAGAAAAAGAGGGTAAGGAAATATAACTAGTTCTCATTTTCTTGACCTACGAGGTCCTCTGGAGGTGGAGCGGACGCATCAGCAAGCGCCGGAGCCTCTTGGCTTTGAATGCCGGTATCGGCAGAGGGATCAGGCATCACAGGAGCTTCAGTCCCCCTTCCTATCAGTGAAGTGACAGCCGTCGGTTCCTCATCCTTACCCTCTGAAGACTCACATTCATCACCTAGTAGCAACTTCCCTTCTCTCGCCTTAAAATTCCTAAGAAGATCGAGACAGCAAGAGACCCGCAAGGGATAAAAGCTCCCAGAAGGAGGGTGTGAGTTGGGGGGTACTAAAGCCACAAAATAATCAACACTGGCTTTGCATGCTAAAGCCACCTCAAGTTTTCTAATAGGGCTATGGCGTCAATCTTTAATTATCTTCGTCCTATATTGCGCCGACTGCACTTCCTCGAGAGACCACCTCAGCTGCTCGGTTGAGAAGCGGCTCGATTGAGCAACCTCCTCGACGGCCTCTCTAAGGGCCTTCTCGGAATCAACCTCCTCGGTTAGAGTAGTCAGTTTCTCATCCCGATCGATGACGTCTCGTTGGAGATGATTGATCTCCCTCCTCTAACGAGCTACTTCACCTCTCAATTCTACTATTATGGATGCTTGCTTACGCCCCTTGGCACGAAGCCCCCCAAAGCTTGTTCTCTAGCGTCCACTTCCTGACGCCAGCTAACCTCAACACTCTTCATCTCAGTTTCAAGAGCGACGACTTTCTTCTCGGCCTCTTCCCTGGCTACCTTCTCCTCCGCCAACTGGAACTCCTACTCTTGTGGAGCATCGTGCATGTGACCGAACCACTCGAACAACTCTTGCTCCAATAAGGCCCCTCGGAGCAAATAAGCCTTAAGGGCTAAATGCAAACCAACGGTTGGCATCCTCCTTAAGACCCGATTGTCCTTTGGCAGGGAGATTTGTTGCACGACCGTAATGGGGACCGAAGAGGATCCAAGAATTGAAGTCTCCTTGTCTAGAAAAGCTAAATGGGGACAAACTTGTCATCTTCATAAAGTTCTTGTCTTGGAGAACAGGGACCTAACAGTTCCCCCAATAACATCACCTTGGCCTTCTCCTATTCTTCGAAGTCTACTTCCGAAATCCAATGAGGGAAGGGCCAAGGACCTCTTTCTTTCTCACTGGCATCATAATAACTGTCGATCTCCTCTGCTTGGGGCTGGAAGTAAGATGACGCTTGTCCTACCGTATCCTCTGCCAGCCCAACTGGCTCTTTGCCTGGTCAAAAATACGACACGGGCTCAGGTGCCAGCTCGACTGCTCCTATTAGAGCACCGGCAATAGTATCGACCTCCTCAGCCTGGATGACCGATACTTCTCTGAGTAGACGTTGCTCTAGAAATAGGCCAATTTGGATCAACCCAGAAGCCTGAGCCACGACGGGAGGATCACGACGCCGAGCGAACGACCTCTTGGGTCTCTTCCTTACTCCTAGCTTAGTGGCCAAGTCACCCATCTGAGACCTCAACTGGGACACCTCCTCAGGAACTACGTATCCCCTTGGTCTTTTTTAGGGCCTAGTAGCAGAGCCTGGCTTCTCGCCTAGAGTCCCTGCCTCCTGGATTCTGGGAAGAGGAAGTGCCAGCAGTTTTACCTTAGCCAGGTCCCTTCAGAAGGTGAACCAACGAAAATGTGCGCCACCTGAAGTGACACCGAATTGAATAGATTGCTCCTCTCATGAGACCTAGCATAGGATCAAATCCTCTCCAGCTGACTCCTCTCTTCAGCCTCTAGAGGACCCGATCTCAAGGCGTCTTTGTTTATTTCCGACCATGTTGAGCAGGAGAGAATCTCATATGCTCTAGAAACCCAGATAAAATGCTCTTTCCAATCCTTGTTGGAGTTTGGGGCATTAAAAATTAACTTGAAGCTGCATGTATAATGAAAGAAGAAATGCGGGTCCTTTTTGGTCAACTTGATGCCAACCAACTGCCTAAACAACTTCATCGAAGGCGAGACACCAACTTTGGAACAGCTGACGATGAAAGCCATCAGAATTCCCACCGTGTTCGGAGCAAGCTGGGATGGAGAGATCTCCATGGCCAAACACGCCTCCTTCACAAAGGGATGAAGGGGCAGTCGAAGTCCCTGTTCAAGATGCACCATGTATACGGGGACTCTGCCAGGACCATGATGGTAGATTGGGGCCGTCCCTTTTGGGACAGCCAATTTGAAGTCTTGAGGGATGTCGTAAATACTACGGAACCACTCAAGATTCTTAGCAGAGACCTTCGAGTGGATCAGATGGAGGAGACTTATCCTTTCCTTGCTGCGACCGCCGACAGAGCTTGATGAATCCATTAGAAACCTTGATTGGAGAAATATTAGGGGCTTAAGAAGAAACGTCATGAAACTTAGGGCAAAAGACGAAAGGTTTTTTCTCCCCCTTTCTTCAAATAAGTTTATAGGCCCCCAATCAACAGATGGAACAATCCAAATGACTCTCAATTCGCTACAATGAATGGTGGAGATTCAATTAGAGAGGAGAAGCGTTTTTTAAAATTTGAAATTCGGAACATCACGTCCATTCTGCAACCCTATGCCACATGGGTCTTGAGGATGTGAAAGCATCATTATTGATCCCCGACAGATGGCAGATAGCTATCACGTCATGTCGGGTAGCGACATTCCAAATCTTCTTGAAAAGCATACCGTCTTGAGAGATAAGATAATAACGGACTGCAATACGGCGTCCGCTCTATTGACGATACGAACGACGGTACTAGTCGACATAATGGACTACAACTAGCCAGACAAGTCGAGATTACCTTAATAGTCAAGCCGAGATGGCACTTCCCAATTTCAACTCTTATAAAGCCTATTAAACCTCAAAGACAACAAGCAAATTCAAGCGATAATATTTTTTCAGTCATTAGTTGAGTACTACAAAAATTAGAAATCTATAATATCAAGAAAAGAAAAACTCCTATAAAGTCTATCATGGATTCGTTCCAACTCCTGAAGTTGGGGATGGAAAACTTCTTAAGGTAACCGACAGAGGATTTTGAGCAATCCTATTCTGCATCCGAACTATCCTCAGACCCACTCAAGTCGAACCCCACTCCTCGGGCTTCCAACTCCTCTAATTCGCCCAAGCAGCTGGCAACCATGGAAAGATAGCGAAGACGATTGGAGGTGTTCTTCAACTCGGCCAGAATCTGAGCCGACATATAATCGCATCCAGCTTTGTAAGCCAATGCCACTTCAGTTCGCCCAGCTAACCTCTCTCGATATTCTTCAACAATACCTTGACAATAGCCGTCAAGAATCTCCTAACGGTAACTGTCTAGAATCTCATGACGATGCTCATCAATGACCTTCTATAGAGGCTTAGACTTCAACTGCTTTACTTCTTCTTGGAGTTGGGCAATAGTCACTTCCATTGCATCTAACTGACACTTTGCATGGGTCATCGTCTTCTTCTCTATCAGATCTAAAACCTCCGCACGGTCCCTTTCCTGAAGCATCTCATTCAACTCTTGCCTAATTTTAGCAACTTGAGAGACGTCTGAAGTGGACCCTCCGGCAGTCTGTTGCTGAAGAACTTTCTCATTGGACCTTAGTAGATCAACTTCATTAAGAAGCTCCTGGTGAGAAGTCCAAAGATGATCGACCCGGGTGAATAGCTCGTCCCCTAATAGAGCCCCTTAGAGAAAGTAACTGTGAAGAGCATGATGGAGACCCCGATCAGGAATCCTTCTAAGAAGCTTTTCATCCTCAGGGAGACGGAATTGATCGATAGCCCTCGACTAGACTTGACAAGACCTAATAACGGACCCCCTAACGTCCAGGTGACAATTGGCCTCAAAACGAAACTCTGGCTGGGGCTCCCTTGCATGTTGGGAAGAAGGTGAAGGGTGCCTAATAATATAGGACCTCAGTTGGTCCCACTCCAACTCACCCACATCGGAGAAATTATGCAAAAAGGGGTACTTTTGGTCAGTGACCGGCGACCCTACCTCCAACTGAGCCGGTTCCTTCACGGGCCGAGACGACACCTGAGGCGGTTCAGATTCTTCGATCCTCTCCCCTAAAAAGGCCCCGACCGACCCTCTCAAGGTTGTATCTTCTTGCGAATCACCTAAAGGAACGAGAGCCGCCCGTATTCCTTCACCCCTCGGCCGAACTGACCCTTCGACCTCCTTCCTCCTCCTCCTTTGAGTAAGGAGAGGCACCCCCTCATCGATAGTCAATGGAGCCTCTGAAGAAGGGATGTCCAAGCGGGGGCGCTTGGCCGGCCTAGCCAAAGATGCGTCTTGAGGATCAATTAACCCGACTTAGGGCATCACAGCTGCTCCTACTGACCCAGTAATTAGGGTAACGGCTCTATCTGTGTCTGGAATAGTCGTCGACACGACAGACACCCCGATCATCCGTAAAACGGACCTATCCAGCAAGACCTCGAAGCAATGAGAACCTACAAACCTCTTGATCGATTCTAAATCGGTTTTTTCTCCTTGGGACAGCACCTTCTTGACAAGTGCATCCCTCCGAATCTCAAACCAATTGGAGCAACCCATCTCCAAATCCTCCCCGGCCACCCACACAAACTTCTCCTTCCATTCCTTGTGAGAATCGGGGAGGCCTACGACCAACTTGAAGGACCCTAACATCTGAAAGTAGTAATGGGGCTCCTTCTGACTTGCCTTTACAACCATGAAATGAGCGAAAAGCTTTGTTGTAGGTTTGATGCCTAACCAACTACATATAACCACAAAAGCCACTACGATGGCTATGGCATTCGGCTTCATTTGTGCCGGCGAAACCCCTAAATCCTCAAACAATTGCTTCAAGAATAGGGACAAAGGCAATCTCAGACTGTACTCCAAATGGTTTAGATAGAGCGGGTGCCACCCTAGCCCATGGTCATAAATGGCCTCCGCTCCCTTTGGGAGGGACAGCTTATATTCCCTAGGGATGTCAAACTTCACCGACATTGTCTTTAGTTGGGCCGAGGTCACCTTCGAGTGGATAATCTTCAGATATTCCCGACGAGGCACCCCTCCTAGATCCATAAAGAGACTAGGGAGAAATCAGCAGGAAAGAGAAAATTAGAAGAAGGATGAAGAAGAGAAGCAGTTGGATCGGAAGAGGATTTCAAACGGCAATATATGGTCTCCTACTTTACAATTGTCAACATATCTAAACCGTTGGTGCCTTCCCCATCCCATTGCTTAAACCTAGCCTTGAAATTTGAAATGCTGCCGAATGACATTTTGCCACCTTTTCTCAAAGAAACCATGACCTGACAAGATAACTTAGGCAGCCTTAATAATGTCTGATAACGTCACGCGCCCAAATGTCCAGAAAGGACACCACCCTACTATCAGAATTAGCTCTACTCAATCTCTATCCCTTCACTTTTCCCTTGCACCCGGCCACAGCCGCATCCAAGCAAAATGGGATGACCGTTATAGGGTGTCCCCTATTCCTCACAAACATGTTGTCCTAGGAACAGATTCGGTCGGACCGACCTTGTTCCCTAAGGACGACTCGAAGGACGGACACAGTCGGCCCACAGATTGTGACTCAGCAATCAGTCGACTCTTCCTCCAAGGCTAACTCAGAACATTATTTCTCAGCTTATTTTACCAATTATAAACTCCCTTATGGCTCCACGATGGCTGCAGGGTCCCTATGCTGCAGAAATGATCCCACGTCGCCTGTCGACAAGCCATGACGGCTGCTGAGTCATTATGCTACAGAAGTGATCCCACGTCACCCACTGACAAGCCTCGTCGATTGCTGAGTCCCTATGTCCCCAAGGTGACCCCCCATCATTCATCAACTGACGCGTGTTAGGCAGGGCTTGACTCAGCCTCCAGCTCACCCCTCGCTATCATCATGAGCCGCCTTCTCACTAAAATATATATTCTGCCCTTGGCATCCTCTATAAATGATACGCTATTCATCCTAAAAGGAGGTTTGAACTCTCTAACTACTAAAAAGAAATCATATAGTCGCATATGAAGCAGATACCTTATTCTCTCACGAATCTACCTAAGTCCGTTAGTTGACTTGATCGTCGGAGTTACCACGGGGAAACAAGCCCCATACTCCGGTGATTCTTGTGTGTGCAGAAGACCTGCCCACCCTGAGCTCTAAGAACTAGACGTAAAGTCGAAGAAGGAAAGCCATCCCTCTCGACGATCCAATCTCTCGCCAATCTAACAACTCTGAAAACCCCCATCGACTGTTTGTTTACGAGCATCAACATCCACTATCTTAATACAAATAACTACACAATTAGTTTTTAATGCTCACCGACAAATGTTTACAATACACACAATTGTAATCACACAATACACCCTCCAAGTATTAGCCTCTCACATGTCACCTTCCTCAAGTGCTCGGATTTACAACCTCTTCCTAGGCTTTACAACCGACGACACTCCTCTATGTGTACTTGTGTATTATAATGTGATCTCAACAACAAGGCTCAAGTAAATGATTTGTTCTCTATTACAAAGATGAGATTTAAGTTAAGCTCACACTCAAAGATACAATCTCATAACCACAATATACTATGTATGAAATACTTATGCTCAAATGAGTGTGTGTATTCAATGAGTATAAATAAAATCAAACTTGAATTCAAACAAATATAAATATGACAATTTAAGTATAAACAAGCTAGATAATTGAGTTTAGAAAATTTCTCCAAAATCACAAAGAGATGTAGATGAAGGGATGAGGTTGAATTCCTCAAACCGAAAAGGTAAGCCTCTTCTTTGTGAAAACTTCTTCACACAAAACAAACTTAAAAAACTCTTAAACATCCTTAAACACTTGTAAAACTTGTTTTAAAAACTTTCTTAGATGAATCAGAAGTTAGAGGGCATGGGGTATATATAGGTTCATGAAACAAAGCCTAAGAACCAAGAAAATCCAAGCAAAAAGACAAAAAATCCGAAAAACACGCAAGCTGGAAAACAAACCGTTACAGTACCATCAGTCGATTGATATTGTTCATCAGTCGACTGATGAGCTGACCGTTACAGGCTGCTCATCCGTCTTCGGTCGACTGATGAACTCATCAGTCGACTGATAACCTACATCAGATGACTGATGGTTCATCAGTCAACTGAACAGAAACTTTTTGCTTTTCTAGCCACTTTCACCGATCGACTGATGATTTCATCAGTCGACTGACAACGTGCACAGGAATTTTTTGAACAGTAAAAATTAATTTCAAACCCCTTTAAAAATAGCAAATAAATTCTAAAAATGTAAAATTTGGGAAAATGTGTATAAACATGAAAATGAACATGTTACAAAAGAAAATTTTGAAATATCATTTCTCATTTGTGAAATCTCTTTATTTTGTAAAAACTCAGAAATACTTGTTTCTATAAAACTCTTGATTTTTGACATTTGACATAAACCAAGTTAGCAAACCTTTTTACATTAATTTATAGACTTAATAAAATATGTATACAGGGATAATTTTGTCCATAAACCAATAACATAATATTTTCATAAAAATAACCAAATTTTGATAAAACAAAGAATGTGTGTGTGCATAATACTAAGCTTAAAGTATTTACACACAATATATAAATCCTAAACTAATATACCCAAGCTTGAAGATATCTTTGTGACGCTCGATCTTGAGCAATCCTCCTCCTTGTAGTATGGATGAAGCAATAGTGAGTCTTGGACTTAAATGCATCGTGCTTCATTCCAAATTTCTTCCATCCTCCAATGAATATGATCGTGTAGGCGCAATCCAACCAACCTCAAATAGGAGGATCTTTGTGTAGAGTTCCTAACAAGCAAATACAAAACACTTGACAAATCGATGTTAGAAATTATTTATTAATCATCAAAACTGGATAAGATAGTAGGTTCATAAACATGAGACTCAACAGTTATCAGGCCATTACATAACTCTAGGAAAGATATTTATTACTTTTATAGAACATCACATATGCAACAACATCATTGAATGTGCAAATGAAAGTGAAGTTTGAGTCTAAACACTAGGGTATGTTGAAGGCTAAGATGTGCATTTTGGCTTTGGTAGATGAATACCTGATGCACAAGGACAAGAACCTAGTTGCAGTGTGTACGCCGAGAGATTTTCAGAATGCTTCTAAAATAAAAGAAGTCAATTCAAACGTGAAAATGCCAACAAATAAGAACAAGATTGATTACTTTTACTTCAAACAAGTTGATTGTTTTGCACAAAAGGGTGAGCAACGAAGAATACTTGGGACTCATTGACTTGATCTGCAAGGCGGAGACTAGTTCGTATAAAGTTCTAGATAAATAATATGTTATGGTAATGAGCTTCGATTCACATAGATTTTATCTTAGTTCATGGAACAAATAGATTTTATAGTACTCCCACCATAGATGAGGACTTGTCTTTAAGTAGTTTGGCTTATGGGATTCATGTTAGTTTCCTATATGTAGGTGACTTACATAGATTTATTTCTAGAATTCTCTACTTTGCATAGGACGTCAAGCTGATCTCCTAGTTGATTTTAAAATGTGACTCATTATTGAATAACTGGGTTTATCTTCTACTTTGTCTTGTAGCGTAAATTAAGATTGAATATGATTTATGGTAATATAGACTAGATCATATTGGAGGATATATGTAGGCTCGCTAAGTATGATCTCCTAGCTACATGTACTAAGATATATCTGTTCACATATGAGTATGGTCTCATTGGTAAAAGTCACTATGAAGTTTTATTTTTGTTAAGGCCAAGAGCGAATTCCTTGTAATTAGTACACTCTGACATATGCAAACAGATATTTATGAAGGTACGAAATAGAGCACATTAAATTTCTCATTTTTATATCCTATTACTCTATCTATGGTGATGTGTATTTGATTTTTGCACATAGTTGAGAGCTTGGATTTGTTTCAAGTACTATATTAGCAAGGTGGATAATTAATTAAGTAAAAGCATTAGAGGTTTGCTCACTAGTTACAAGATAGAGTAATATTTGACCAGTTTAGGGAACTGTGTTAAGAGAAGTAAATAGTTGGCAATAATCTATATTTTACAACAAAATGGTGTTACAAAAGTGAGGAGCATGACTATGCTAGACGTAGTTTGAATATCTACCCATTTGGTTTTGAGGAGATGCGCTATAGATAGCAGCATATATTCTGAACTATGTACCTTCTAGATCAGTACGGTCTACACACTATGAGTCATGGACAGTTGAGGGTCAGTGTTGGATTACTACATCCATATGGGTGTGTTGCTCACACGCATATCGCTTCTCATTGCTATAAGAAGTTGGACCCCAGAGAGAAGAAGTGTATGTCTATACATTTATTTCAAGGATATGTTTATATGTGAGCACTATGATGTGACTCTGACTAAAGAAGTTGTAGGATATTTAGTTTCTCAAGGAGGATTTCTCTCCTAAAAATGAAGTAGTTTAGGATTTGATTCATACAAGATCAAGGAGTGTATCACAAAACTAGTGATGGAAGAGGATAGTTCCTCTACTAGATGGGGACAAATCTCAATTGCCTCGACGATCGTTCCATGGATTAGTATCCACATTATATTTTGATATTATTAAGAAACATTCATGGCATCAACGCATGTTGTTGTGGAGCCTAAACCATTTGAGGATACTATTTTAAGATCTACAGTGATAGAGTGGAAAGCAGTAATGGATAGGTAGCTTGAGTTTATGAGGAAGAATGAAATCATGGACTTGGTGGATCTTCCAACTGAATGCAAGACTATAGAGACCAAGTGGATTTTCAAGGTCAAGTAGAATGCAACAATCAAAAGGTGCAAGACATGCTTGATAGCGAAAGGATACACTCAAAGTTGTAGGGTGAATGACGAAGAGATGTTCTCTCTGTGAGAGAATCAACTTCTATAGAAAATTAACTCTTGTAGCGCATATCGACCTTGAACTGGTCTAGATGAACGCTAAAACAACTTTTCTCTAGGAGAACTGGAATAGAAGATTTATGTGGATCAATGTATATGTTTCAAAGTAAATGGACTAGAACGCAAGGTACCCAAGTTAAAGAGCTCTATATATGGCTTGAAACAATATTGTAGTGTACATTATTTTCAATTATGTTGGGTCATACTGGATTATGATCTCATGATGATCGATCAAGATATTTGTGTCTACCTACACCGAGCTCATATGAGTTTGAGATCTTGTCATCATATGTTAATGACATGTTACTAGTTGGGCACAGCATGAAGACTATTGAGATCTTGTCATTATATGTTGATGATATACTGCTAGTTGGGCACAAAGTCATGCTCTAAGTTTGGAGCAATGTCCCAACACTAAAGCAAAAAGAAGTGAATGTTAAGAATCCCTTCAAGGAGTGTAGTCGATGCTCTTGTATGTATACAATAATTGACAAACCTTTGTAGTAGGATTTATGGTTAGGCATCAGTCCAATGCTAGTATGACTCACTAGGATAAGTCAAGAGGATCCTTAGTATATGATTGAGGTTGCACTTGTGTATTGTGTACTATGTCAAAATTGACACTCGTTTATGGACATATTTAGATGCCAACTGGGCTGGCAATCTAGATGAGTGGGTATTGACTTTTGGTTATGTTTTCTTAGTAAATGATAGAGTTATTTTATAGAGTAGTAAAAAAAATTAGTGTACATTCCTTTTTCCACTTGGAGCTGAATATTTGGTAATATACATGATAGTACTGGAGATAGTCTCGTCATGTAGTTTTTTTAGAGAGTCTGTCTATTTCTCAACATGCAGAGAATGATGTGATTCTCTATCGTAATACCATGTTGATTGTTGGTTATTCGAAAAACCAAAATTAGTCTGAAAAATCTAATAAAATCCATATCGGGTATATTTCGTTAAGAACTAAGAGAATGATGAGATTGTATTGTGTATCTCTATGAGTAAGATGATTGAGAATCTACTGATAAAGGGAATAGCTGAGGAACTGCTAGTGTAACACACTTGAGTCTTAAAGGCTACATCTTTAGTGACTAACTTTTATTTTTAGTTCAAACCTCAGATAATTAGGATATTACAGATGAAGGCTTCATAAAAACATTATATTTTATTTGATTCTCATTTTCTCATCCATATGCATATTTGGGAATTGTTATGTCTTATTAGTGCTTGATTATCAAGGCGTGGAGTACATTTGTATATGATGTCTACGGGGTACGTAAGGGGCATTAGGTGCATAATTACAAAGTTACATCAGCGAGTAGGAGCTCTTATCGCACAAGAGATCCCCTTCAAACCAGTAGCAGTTATTGAACCTAAGACTAAGTGTTGAATGTTATTTAGCTTGGAGCAATGACAATATTGTTGTATTACTAGGTACGACGATCACTCTATTAGTCACCCTGATTGGATCAGGATGAGGTTGCTATGTACTTACTCATTAAAGGGATTAAAGTGAAAAAGCAACATCCACTTTACCTATTTACCAGCAATCATACTAGGGATCTGATTTGGCACACGAGGTGTGTGCTTATCAAAAGATCCCAAGAATATGATGGGCTGGAATGGCAAGATAAGTTCATCATAGGATGATGGAATATGGGTCTATATTGTATTGATTTAATGATGTATGCTCTCATGGAGAGGGAAGAAATATCATAACATGTTGCCATAAGACATGCGCTTGGATCGGATATAAGGAGGTCGAGGGATAGATAACTGTTCCCTCACTACGTAAGCCCTTACCAGTAACCACAAATAATGGAGGGTAGTTATCGTACCCTTAAAGAGGGTCTATATGGTATTCATTTAATGATGTATGCTCTCACAAAGAAAGAAGTAATATCGTAGCATGTTGCCATATGACATGTGCTTAGATTGAATATAAGGAGGTCGAGGGAAAGATTCTTGCTCCCTCATTGAGTTGTATAGGAAGGCTGTTATGAGCCTCCTCACATACCGCACATACAAGTCAGTGTCAGGAAAACAGGTGATTAACATTACCCAACTATTCTAGCCTAAAGGAAAATTGTGTGACATATCTCCTGATTACATCGTATGGCCAACTCTTATTCATGCTAAGGGCAAGGTTTAAGGGTGTAATGAATCGAGACTAGACCATAGTGTTAATGTATGCTTTTTCAAAGGATCGAAGGTACTTGAGCAAACATGGTTGATCAGTTATGGGGTATAAGATATCGCGTACTTACACTATTTATGTGTTTTCTTTTAGGGAGATCCTTGTTAGTCCTAACGGATTTGGTTACAAGGCTACATACTTGCAGATTCTCAAGGGTTCACGCCGCACTAACGATATATGAACATGAATTTGAAAATGAAGGAGATTCTCAGGGAGAATTTGACTCTGGGAATTAACTTAGCGAGCAACAGATGACACCCACTCATTTGTGTGAGTGAGAGTATATTGGTTATAGTTATGAGATAGATACCCAAATACGTGGGTGGATAATATATTATCTTAGAAATAAGATATTCATAATCCTAAAGAGTGTAGTATTCTATCTCTAAGCCCTTATATAAAGATATAGGGTTTTTCATGATGGGTTAGAGATAAGATATACACTATAAATCTCATATAGCCATCATCTTCTTCTCCATTCAAATTTGTACTTTATGCGGTTGTCGTAGCATAATATGGGGGCTTCTTGCTGGTTGTACGGTGTGGTCGCTCTTTGGCCTGTTGATCAAGAAAGGAATTTGGTAAACATTAAACTTGTAATTTATGTTCCTAGATGCATGCGAGGGTTTTCATTATTTTTATTGTGCATAATTTAGTTATAGATTATCCCTATTGCATGCGTGTAGTTATCCGGATCTGACAAATAATATGTCTCATTAGTAGATATTATTGGGTATCTACTCAAACTCCAAGTTAGGATAGAGTTTTTAATTCTTTGTATAACTTCATGAGAATTAGATAAGATTAGGGATCTATCATGATTAGGAGTTTGGGTTCCATCATGATTAGGAGTTTGAATCTTATTCTAATTAGGAAGTTAGGCTAGAGATAAGGTTTTGGTTTCTCTATATATATCCTTCTATTGTTAGAAAAAAAAGAAGTGTAGAGAGGAAGAGAGAGAGAGGGTTTGGCAGTCTTTGTCTGTGCAAAAGATTGTAATTTGAAGGTGATAGTGGATTAATTTTGATCTCGTAGTTTTTCTCTGTTAAGAATTTTCCACATTAAATCTTTTGTGATTTATTTGTTGCATTCGGTGGTTTTTTGGGGTTTTTACGATATCTAAAAATTCCCTATAGATATTTGGTTATGTTGAAATATAATTTATCTATATATAGGCTTATAAAAAGTTAAACAGTTGTGGCAATTGTCATGTGTTCCTATATTTGGTATTCTTCTCAAAAGGAAATAACAAAATTTGGTTATTCTGTCAAGGACTTTGTTGTTTTATTTGTCTTGCTTCTGACTTTCCTAATTACTTGCCTTCAATCTTATCCTTAAAGTAAATAACAAGTTGTAGAAATACTTTTGTTTTATTTCTTCTCTAACGTAGATTACAATTTATTTTCTTTATCATCCTATATAGCCATTCAAAATTCTTTTGATTCTAATGTTTTCTGTCTACATTTCACCAAGTAGATTATATCCTTCTCAAACTACAACAAGCAACATAATACACTTGAAAAAGACCAAACTACGGAATTTAGTTTCATTTTTTACATTCTTGAAATTAATCTTTATTCACAAACATGCCGGAGGAAATATAAAATTAAATTATTTTCCATTTATTTTTTGATACTTCGATGAACAATATTGTAGTTTTGAAAATCTATCAGAAGGTTTTCTCTGCCACCTAATAATTCTTATGAGGCTAAAAAAAACCAGCTCCAAAGTCTCTTCCATTAGGTCTCACGTTATAGCTTCCAATATGCAAACTTTCTCGGTAAGTTACTTATATTTTTACGTATATCTTTCATATTAGTTAGTCACATTGAATTTTTTTTTTTTCAAATTAAAATGTGCATCGCACACCTTGAACATTTTGTCATTCACAAACCAACTTCAACAAACCTCTCCAGAAAAAATGTAACAAAATTAAAATGTGTCATAAGTTATATATAGTATGAGAAATATTAAAATCCATTTGTCAAAAAAAATTATGCTCTAATTCTTTTCGTGATGCATCCCCTTGCATAATGCCGGTGGACCGTGCCACCTTTATAAAGTATTTTCCCCGTTAAAGTCACTAATGATGCAAGTGAAAGATACTTTTAGTTGCGCAATTTCTCAAACTACCCCTATAAAATCCCAATTAATTTGTCACATATCCAAAAAAGATAGTCATAGCACTTAGGAAAATTAAACTGAGAAGTCTCTTGGGTTGGACACGGCAAGCCCAATTGACGAATAAAGCGGCGCACAGACCGCGCTTATAAATATAAACTATAGCCGCAATAACCTCATCTTAAAAAAAATTATTTGATGAACGTTGAAACTTTATAATCCCAAGGAATACACTAATAAGGGCATTTCAGGATGAAAAATAGTTGTGAGTTCATTTTCGTCAAAGTAGAAGAAAATAAAACTTAATTTATTGTAATTAAAATTTTAAATTGGGAATCTCCAACTGGGTTGGCCAACCGATACTTCAACGCATTGGGATCTAAAAACTATGAAATTTTATGAAATAGTTGAATACAAATAAAAATAAAAGACATTGCAAATAAAAAAAACGCTATAATATAGGAACTGTCTCTATCTAGAGAACAGTAGGCTCACCGGATACCGGTGGTCGGAATCTCGAAGACCTCAGCAAATCTTTTATAATACACACTCCTCTACTTCTTATAAATTACTAATGATTTGATTTCACATATACAAATTATAGAGGAAGACTATAACACTGGATAATTTTCTCATTTTACTCCATTATAGCTTCAAATTTTGTATATTGTTGTGATTAACTTTATTATTATTATTATTATTATTGGTTCGATATGAGAACTTTCACATGGTCCTTCAGACCATATATGGGTATAAAACCCTCGGGTGTGGTTAAGAGCACCCTCTCAACACATGGTCTCGGGTATTCTAAAAAATTAAATTCTTGTGTAGTGATCCCCGAGAAGGGTATACTTGTTGTAAATTGCATATGTCCAAACCAATTTGTCTTTCATTTTATATTGTTCTTATATACACTTAAAAATAAAATTTCAACCCATTGTTAATTTGCATGGATATCTACAATTATTGTGGAAAATATCTTTCTAGCATAAATTCATGTTTTTTTTGTAAGTAGGTTTATATTTCTTATTTACCAAGTCCTTCTACAAACAAAATTTCTCTACATAAGTTTACGTTGTTTGATTGAAAATATATAATGTCTGCAGACGACATGATTTATAATAGTTAGAGGTACAGGGTTTTATCCGGACTGAATTGAAAAAGTACTTTTATTAAGTCGATCTTTACTCTTTAATTTTTTTTATTTTCCTTTCTGAAAACATGCAGCTTTTACTCTTGCCAAGTTATAAGTTGCAACATTTACTGTAATTGCAAGTTGTGAAGTAATTACCTCTTCCAATTACAATGTAGGTTTCTATAAAAGCATTTCATGTTTCCTCCCTACCAAACAACCCTTGCAATGGTCTATCAGGATTCGGATCCTCTCCACTATAAAAAAAATAGTGGAGGGACCACTACATAATCACAGCCATTGATTATCTAGTTAATGGTTATGATTTTTTCTTTTAGTGCAAATTAGGAATGAGTGCAATACACGAGGGTATGGTAAGTGTTAGATTTAGATTGTATCATAACCGCCTACTAAATAATCAACGCTTGAGATTAAAAGTAGTGGTCTCTCCACTACTTTTTTGTAGTGGAGAGGATCCAAATCCGGTCTATCAACTCACAATCTCAAAGATTGGGGGCATATGTAAGTAGAAATGATATATTGCCATATTTGCAAAATAAAAGAGTGAATATGCTAAAAATACATATCTAAAGGGTCAAAATGGATAAAACCCATAATGTTCAGTCAACACAAGTCTTAGTTTTGATATATAACTACTAAATACAATCATGTGCTACCTAATAAACTAACAAACTCTAAACCTCAATATTAATGAAGAAGAGACCTTAGATCTTGGATCTCGGATCATGACCCAGTGGTCCCATTGGTCGGAGACGGTGGGGCCACACACCGCAATCTGACGACGGCAAAGCTGGCCGGGGTTGACCGGCAATGGATCAAGCCCACGTGACAATCAGTTTAAGTTGGCGTGTGGAAGAAATTTCAAAGGAGGATGATGAAGTCCCCGGAGAGTGCGGCTATAAGCGCTCTGAATGTACTTGTCGATCATACGTTTGAAACTCTTCGGAAAAATCTTATTCTAAAATTCGAAGATACATTTTCTATACTATATATGATCATGTATCTAGCACTCAGTTATATCTTCTCAATTATTTTCTTAGAACTTAGATTTCTGGAAATATAGATGACATCATTTTTTCAAAGTCGCATGAAAATCACGCAAGTATAAATATCATTTGCCTCCAGTTTAAGTGAAAAAGGTAAGTTGCACATTTGAGAATCAAGGTTTGGAAGTGATAATGAAATAGTTTACAGGGTGTAAGTTGGCACACCCTCATTGTACAAGAGTGTATCTGCTATTATTTTTTTTTAATTGAAAATTTTTTCAAAATAAACCCATTTTATTTTTTTTATTAAAAAATTCGACACATTCTCATTTTATTTATCAAAACCGACCCATTTCGTGGCCACGTCAGCGACGTGGTCATGAAATAGGTCGATTTTTTTAATGACGCCGCTAAATAGTCGGGGTTGCCAACCCCGACTAATTTAGGACCATGTCTAATTGGTCGGGGGTTGGCAAACCCTGACCATTTAGCTACGTGCCAGCTAAAATAGTCGGGGTTTCCAACCCCGACTAATTTAGGACCATGTCTAATTGGTCGGGGTTGGCAAACCCGACCAATTCGTAAGCCCATTTTGAAATGGTCGGGGTTCCTAAACCCGACCATATGGCAGAGACCTCTGGCCCAGTTGTTGAGTGGTGAAAACGGCTAAGGATAATAATCGGGGTTCACAACCCTGACTATTTGTTAACTGGGTCCGCCCCTATATAAAGGCCACGACATCATTTATTTACTAAAATCTGTTTTACTTTATCTTTTTATAGGTCAAGTGGATGTCATATGAACAAGTTTTAGAGTTACTACCAGATATATGCAGAGAAGAGCCGGATGTGTGGCGTGCTCGCGTCCCGATCATATGTTTTGATATTATTGAGATGCACGTGCCCGACCGTGTGCTCCGACAATTTGGGCTACAATAACATATCGCGGTCCTTGTGGAGATAATAGAGAGAAATCCCAGGAAAGGTGCACATCGTCAAGATTGGGAACATATTCATCGTGCTTATATCAGGAGGTGGGATAACAGGGAAGAACGATTGGTGATGGAGAGGGCCGACGCACCTGACCTAGGTGTGTATTTACGGTAGTATTGGGGGATTACTCGCCGGTGAATATTTCAGTAGAGCAAAGCCCCTAAGGAGTACATACCAAGAGGTCCATTTGAGAGAGAGTTGGTAAGTGTATAAGCAAAATATACAGTTATCTTGTGAGTTTTATTTTATTATCATCCAAATCGTAATAGCTTTCTTGGGGTTTTTATCTTATAGGTACAAGAGCTCAAAGAACTTTCTACTATGGCGCATGATGCAATCCGAACGACTACCGAGCCAGGACCGAGGAACACGTTCATTCGCATGATCAAAAAGATTCGGTCCGCTCTTCAGAGGACGCGTAATGCAAGACGTGGTGGACGTGAGGAGCGATCAATTGAGTACGGTCGTCGCCGGTTCTGAGGACACACGGGGGCAGGCTCAAGCGGTGCACATGATGAAGCTGGCGGCTCACAGCAGGCCCAAGCCAGATGTTCACAGTCGGTTCGAGTCGATGAGGATGTCATGCACTCCCAATTTCATACACAACCGGACGTGGAACTCATCTGAGCTCACGTCAAAGGTGAACGTGTCAGGGGGAGAGGGAGAGGGAGGGGGAGGGGAGAGGGAGAGGGAGGGGGAGAGGGAGAGGAAAGGGAGTTGTATCCGATTAAAACTGAATATTATGTATCTGATTGAGTATTGATAGGATGTTTGCGTTTGAAACTAAATATTATGTATTCGATTGAGTATTGATTATTAGTATGTGAATTGCATGATATGTATTCGATTGATTATGGATTTTTATTTGAGATTATTGATTGGTATGTGTGTTATTGTGATTGTAATTGTGATTCTTTTGTGGATTGATATGTAATAACAGGAGTTTGAATTTCTAGCTGAAATTGTATAGTAGTAGAGTCTGCCAAATGGTCGGGGTTGGGAACCCCGACCATTTTGTGCACATACACGAAACGATCGCGGTTCCCAACCACGGCCATTTTGTGGTAGGAAAATTTACCTCAGCTACCTCTCTGCCATATGGTCGGGGTTGTCAACCCCGACCAATTAGACAGGGTCCTAAATTAGTCGGGTTTGGCAACCCCGACAATTTTAGCTTGTATATAGCTAAATAGTTGGGGTTGACAACCCCAACTATTTAACGACGTCATTAAAAAAATCGACCCATTTCGTGGCCACGCTGCTGACGTGGCCACGAAATGGGTCGATTTTAATAAATAAAATGAGAATGGGTCGAATTTTTTAATAAAAAAATAAAATGGGTTTATTTTGAAATTTTGTTCTTTTTTAATTTGTTTATTTCAAACTATTCGCTTCTTGAAATGGGTTGGCTAATAGTAAGAGTTGACATTTTGATTGGAATGGACGAATAGAAATTAGCCTATGGGGTTTGAATTTGGATAAAGAAATCTAGATAGAGTAAGACCGAGGTGTTATAAGAAGAGGGAGTTTGAGGGGCATAAAGGGAGAAGAAAGGAACACATAGCAGTGACTCGTACTAGAAAGAAACTCGATTTATCCTTTTGGGTTTTAGATGGAGGTTGTGCCAAAAAGGACAAGTGTTAAAGTGGAAAGAAGGATGGAGTCATCACCATGTGTTAGTGTTGAAGAGGTTGAAAAGGTTGGTTTCATCTTCATCTTGCACAATTTTCTCTATTTACAGTTCTGCAAAACTTAATTTGTACAAAATGAATTTCATGTTTTCCTATTATGAGTCATAATCACATGATATTTTTGACTAAAACCTATGACTTTCATTTGGAAGAGACAAGGGAACTTGATGTTGAGAATTGGCTACTTGTTTTTAATTTGAAGGAGTAATATGAACATGTTGAATATTGCTAAAGGTTGAACAATATTATCTTAGAAAAATCTTTGTGTTTGATTTTGTAGATTGGAAATGAGAAGAAAATAGCAGAAGGTTCTTTCAAGTCGTCTTCTCCGAATCGAAAAGATTCAAGCACTACAAATCAGGTATGAAAATATGTTGCAAAATTAATGAATTGGAAAAAGCATAAGTTAAACAGGATTCATAATTTTCTTTGGGGGAAAAAGACTATTTTCATTGTATTAAAATACTTTTAATTGAACTTTCATGATATCTTAATTATCCATGAGGTTCCTTTTTCCTCCTCCTCCTCCTCTTCTTCCTCATCGTCCGTTTTTATTCTTTTTTAATTTTTGACCCCCCGGCCGGGGGTGGGGGGGGGGGGGGGGGGGGGGGGGGGAGTGGATGGGAATAGGTATGATTGATTATACAATTTCAGTTACAAATTCTGGTCAAGTTCATGAAATCTCATATTGATAGTAAAATAATTAATTATGAGGACTTCCTGCAAAATATGAAGTTGTTCAGTATGAATAGTTAAGTTTGTTGAGATTAAGTTCTCTGATGTATATGAATTATAAGAATATGTGCTAATTGATTCCAAAGATAAGTGCTCACAATTAATAATTAACAAATGTTATATCTGATGATTTTACATGCTCAATCATATTATTCATATCATGCATTTATTTTATTTCTCTAAGAAGTGATAATCTACTTCAAGATCTGAATTTTCCCTACATGGTGAGCTGTCTTCTATCATATATTTTTTATCCCATCTCATGGTTCCCATTCATATTTCATAAGTAGAAATAACTGCACATTTTATTAATTTTCATAATATTTACTTTTTTCATACTTATCTAAAAGAAGATGTATAACAGGTCTCCACAGCGATCGCAAGTGAAAGATCATCCACAGGCACATCCTCAAGACTATCTCCTTCAAACCCCAAGGAATCCGATACTGCAATCAATCTGCAGGTTAGAATCGTCTCCTGTATTTCATTAAAAAAAAATATTGGAATAGTTAAAAAAATTTAAATCAAGATTCATGGATATATTAATACACCTCTCTAAAGTGTAAATATTGTGATGATCATTAATTGTACGTATAGGAGGAACAGCTTGAATCAACCAAAGCAGAAATGGGAGAAGTAAGAGAAGAGAATGAAAGACTGAAGGCACTCTTAGCAAAAATAGTCAAAGATTATCAATCTCTTCAGATGCATTTCTTCGATATTGTTCAACAAGAACAGGCGAAAAAGCCATCAGAACCTCCACCTCCGCCACCACCACCACCAGCCTCAATATACACTGAAGAGCCTGAACTAGTCTCTCTCAGCCTCGGCACATCTTCAAGCTTGCACAAGAAAGAAGAGAAGGTAACAAGTAAGCGGAAGAGCACTGAGCAGATCGAAGAAGGACTCACTCTTGGGCTTACCAACAGCCCAAATGAACCTGTATCGAGTAACATGAGCCCGAGTAATAGCGTTGATAATGATCAGGGGAAGGAGGAAGAACCAGGAGAGCCGTGGCCTCCAAGCAAAATACTGAAGAGTTTGAGGAATGGAGCGGATGTCGAGGAGGGTTTACAACAGGCCCATGTCAAGAAGACAAGGGTTTCTGTTAGGGCTCGGTGTGATGCTCCCACGGTTAGTGCTAATTTGAACATTGGACTAG
Organism: Asparagus kiusianus; assembly: GCA_022839385.1. NCBI lineage: Eukaryota > Viridiplantae > Streptophyta > Magnoliopsida > Asparagales > Asparagaceae > Asparagus > Asparagus kiusianus. The sequence continues at coordinate 43,644 of BQKN01000285.1, forward strand.
TTATATCCTGAACCATAGTATAATTATGCAGGTCGAACCAGGACTCTACGTATCTACATGGTAACTCTAACATTAATTCTTAGGCACAAATAAATAGATTCGAGAGTGATGTGCGTAATTCAATCAGCAATATCCAGAATACCCATATAGATAAGCAGACTCTAGACTCACCTGTATAATTTCACCCTAGTTCAGGGTGCCTGAAAGTAATTAATCATTGAATCTTTTTATGGGAGCTACGGAGTTAATTATGATTGTTAATGGTGAGTGTTGCTGAGTATTTATTGGCTGTGTGCAGATGCATGATGGATGTCAGTGGAGAAAATACGGGCAGAAGATTGCCAAAGGGAATCCTTGCCCTAGGGCTTACTATAGGTGTACGGTTGCTCCAGCATGCCCAGTGAGAAAACAGGTATTAATCTTTTAAAACCTTAATTAGTATCATATATAGGGTTAGTGATATTGATTAATTAAAAATTATCGAAATATTGATCAACTAGCTCATTGGATTAATATTATTAAATGTGTATATTGGAAAAATTTGCTGGTTGCAGATAATTCATTTACTTTGTTTGAGTTGGATTTTATGTTTCTACTCTGTGATTTCATTTAGTACTTTGTTTAAAGTAAGTTCTTGCGTCCTTGATGTTCTTTTATAAACATGTTGACAATGAGGGTTGAATGTGTAACCTTTCCCCATGATTTATGTAATAGTTGATCGAATTGAGTGATAGATTCCCTCGCCAAACCAAAAAAATAAAAATAAAAATAATAGTAATAAAATGAATAAAATAAATGAATTGAGTGATAGAAGATATTCTTTCCTTTTTGAAAAATAGTGGAGTGTCGTGCAAATTGTTTTCTGCTGTACATCATATACTTGAAATTTGAGAGTTATATTCATAAACTAATATAAACTATACAAGTCAAAGTGATCCAACTCATGGCGGTTTAATTATCTTAAATTTTGAATTCAACTCCAAAATGTACGTTTATATAGATACGTGTATTAATTTTGGAGACCGTAACTAGGTAAGTGTGAATATTATATCAAGCTCTCTCCCTTAATTAATTAGTATACTAACTATCTGATTAAGCACGTAAATTTAATCTTTTATGACTTGTCAGTTCGATAATAATCACGTTTTAAATTGTAAACTTTATTTTTAATTAATTTCCCGTCCAATGTTTTTTTACTGCAGGTTCAAAGATGCGCCGAGGACATGTCAATCCTAATCACAACCTATGAAGGCACACACAACCACCCCCTCCCAATCTCGGCCACCGCCATGGCGTCCACCACCTCAGCCGCTGCCAACATGCTGATGTCCGGCTCCTCCACCTCCCGCTCCTCCCACATCGGATCCCCGCCTTCCTCTGTCGGAGCTTCCTCCCTCTCCTCCTCAACCCCAAACCTCCACGCGTTAAATTTCAACTTATCAGATTCAAATTCCCGAAACCGTCCTTTTTACCTCCCAAACCCTACAATATCATCTACCCCCTCTTACCCTACTATTACCCTAGACCTCACCTCACCCCCACAAACAACCTCTCAACTACCATCACAATTCAACACTAGATTCTCCCCATCAAATTTTAGCGCCTCAGTTCCTAGATACTCAACGAGCTTAAACTTCTCTAGTAGTTTAGAGTCTAGCACATCTTGGAGTACAAATGGATCATACTTGAGCTATGTAGACCAGAACCCATATAGTAAAATCCCAAACATCGGATACCAATCTTACCTACAACAAAAAGTTGGTGCACCTAAACAGCAAGTATTAACCGACACAATTGCTAAGGCAATCACATCCGACCCGAGTTTTCAGTCAGCCTTGGCGGCAGCCATAACGTCGTATGTAGGCGGATCAGGTACGAGAGACAATGTTAATGGATGCGGGCCGGGTTCGAACCCGCAACAAGGGAGCTTGGCGTTTACGCACCCTACGTTGGGGTTGTCTAGTGGTTCGAAGAGTGCTTCAGGTTCTCCGGTGGAGAATAGGGAGAATATTAAGTGAAGGGTGTTGGATGCACGTAATATTGTGTATTTTGAATAATTTTAGGTTTTTTGTTTTGTATTTTGGATGTTCGAAAGGATTATGCATGGGTTAGAAGAATTGTTGCATAATGTATAGAGTAGAGGCAGATAAAATGTTAATAAGAGTGATTAAGCTATTTGTTTATGAGATCTCAAGGAGATCGCATAGTCTAGCAACAACTTATTTTGTCCCATTTCTTTATTTTTGTTAGTAATTTTTTATCCTGAGAAATTACCGAGTCTAATGAGCTTATGAGAACTGACCACATGTCACAATTAATAGATTGAGTCCTATAACATGAAAGCCCGACCATAGTGAGAGTACCACTGGTTTCTTTAGCGGTTTGAGTAGTCCAAGACAAAAAAAAAACGTCCTCACACCGGGATGCGGTAGAAATCTAAGTCTAAGACGAAAGGTGTCTTCTACTCAGACTTCTCAAACAATAACATAACCAATCAGCTTCACCACCTAGTGTCTATCACATTTAGTGCATGCTCGAGCTGAAATCATAATGACTCCTCAGAGAACGTCAACACTTCAATCATTCTATCACTATCACATTAAATATAAAGATTACTTATTCAACTGATCGTTGAGACGCGTAAAGTGTAGTCTGACCGACTGACTATATCGACTAGGTCAAATTACCAACATGCCCCCAAAAATTCTCTATAAATTATGGACAACCCCACTATAAGAAAGGTAGGCCCGAAAAAAACCCTAAAGCTAGGTTCTGCATATTTTACACGCTTGCTTAATCTATCATTGACTTAGACGTTGGAAGGCATATAAGGAAAAATCTACTCTAGCTCGCTAATGAGTGTTACTTGTGGAGGAATCTACTTCCTCTTGATTAATAAGTCACTAAAGAAGGTTTAGGGACCCTAAAATCCTCCCAATATCCATTCACCCATACATTTAACTTTCTGGCATAAACAATTTGGTGCCTACAGTGGGGCCCACTTCTTCCCTTGAAAGAAATGGCTGATTCTAATAGCCCTCTAATCCCTAACTCACACACTCCCAGACTTTTAGTCTTGGCTATGTCGCTCAAGCTCAGCTGGATGCATCCTCCCAAAGGATAGCTTAATCTCTCTAACAATAGCTCGACTCGTTCGCAAACGGCATCCTTAGCCGTACGTGTACTTCCTTTCTAGCCTCCCACCTCACCTTCCACCGCTTTCATCAAAGTACAACACTAACGGTAAGAAGATGAAAAGTGAGTTAGGGAGAAAATGATAGGAAATAAATAAAACAAAGCTGCAAGTGTATAACTGTCAAGTTATAGTATATAAGATGTTGATTCCTTGAGGAAGGTGTTGTAGGAAATAATCCAAATTAATTTCTAAGTTGTACGTGTTGACAATTAATAGTGGTAATATGGATGTGAAGAGATATGAGAAAAGGTTGATTATTTGCAAATAAGATAAAATTAGATTAAGTGTGTAGAAAGAAAGAGGAAGGAATTAGAGAAAATTAAAATTAAGAAACAAATAAAGAAAAATCAAGAATAAAGAGGAAAATCACAAGTAAAAGATGGGAAAATAATTAGAGAAATGAGAAATATAGATTTAAATTCACTAGACAATTTCATTTAGGATTTATAAACTATTCTCTTTTTATCACATTTTACTTAAGATTTACTAAGTATAGACTATCAAACCACTTAAGAAAAGCATAACCTATCAAATTATTATTCAAATAAAATTATCATTCATAAAAATAATAATTATATTTTAATTCTAGAATTTATAATTGTAACCTATCAAACTACTCAAGATAAGTGTACATTATCAAAGTCTTCTTCTACCAATTAGTTCTCTAGTTGTTTATTCTAAACATGATCATATTAAGCATAAGGGACTAATTCACAAATCATAAAAAAATCAAACTAATTTCATACAATTCTAGAATTCTTACAAGATTTTAATTCGTTAAAACCAAAGAAATAAAAGAAATAAAATGGAAAATAAAAACTAACTACAAAGACAAAAATTAGAAAAAAAAATAAAGATCTAAATTATGAACTTAAAAATAAATCTACACTACAAATAAAAGAGTATAAAGAAAATCTAAATTATACAAGAAAATAAATTCATACTATAAAATAAAAATTCAAGGAAATAATAAAAGGAAATAATAAAAGAACATGAAAGTAAATATACTCTATAAGACATCAAAACAAATATAATCTACTAAAATAAATAGAAAATAAAATCATAAAACATGAGTATCTAAAGAAAAAAAAAGAAAAATTTACATTACAAGAGGGTTCTAGACCTTGAAGGCAAATCTTCGTCTTCATCTTCATCTTTATCAACCAATAAAGAAAAGAAATATATATATATATAAAGATGTAAATTTATTATTAATTACAAGCAAAGTTTTTTTTTGGTAAATAAAAAATTTTATTCATCAACCAAAATGAGAAAGTATATACACCAAGATAGCTCATTAAAACTGAGATAACACTCTCAATGTCGGAAATCTATACAAGCAAAAAACCTGCACGCTATGTCACAGCAATATGCTCGCACCATTAACTCTTATGTAGAATAGCAATCCAAACTTCAGTTTTTATCTCCCTGACTAATTGCTGTGGGATCCTGGCTTTATTTTGAAAAATCCTTGAATTGTGCTCCCTCCATATGCTATATATAGTTGCATTTAGAACCATCCTTTTTAAGTCTTGTTTGAAACCCTTTCCTCGTAGCCTGACGGTGAACTAGTGGAATACTTGTTGCCAGTTACAAGACCTTTAGTTGAACTCTAACCAGTTCATAATGCTATTCCATACCTCACTAGAATAGACACATTCAAAAAACAAATGATTCCTGGACTCATAATCAGCTCCCACACAGAGACAACATCTATTTGTATCAATTATTCCTCTTCTAAGAAGCCTGTCCTAAGTAAGGATTCTGTTTTGTAGGACTAACCAGCACATAAAAGAATGCTTGGGTACATTTAACCCCCCCCCCCCCCCACACACACACACACACTATGTTGTACCATGATACCCTTTGAGAAGCAAAGGATATTGCATTATACAAAGCTGAAAGTTTGAGTTTTGCACCTTTATGACATGAATTGATGAGATTTTTTAGGTTTTCAGCACTTCCACACATGAAAATAGCTTTGTCTCTAGTCTTGATCAATTGCTTCCACATCCATGAATCCCCTTTTTTGGATTTAACTTGCCAAATATCCCTTTGTCTTAAATAGGTCCCATGACCCATTTAATCCACAAAAATTCCCTATTTGTGTGTATGTGCCAGATACACCTAAGTGCTGAAGCAACATTCCATCTTGGTGCCAAAAAAACCCCCAGACTTCCATGTTTCTTATTCATATACACCTTCTCTCATGCCACCAGTGGAGTCTTAAAAACTTGATCAGTTTTACCCCACAAGAACCTATTGCAAATTTCATCAATTTTCTTTCACACACTAACAGGTAGTATGTAGTTAGAAGTCCAGAAAATTTGGATTCCCAAAATCACACTCTTAATTACTTGCAATCTACCTGCATATGAGAGATTCGTGACCTTTAGCCATTTTTTAAACTGCTCTGTAATCCTTGTGAAAAGAGGATTATAATCTATGTAACTCGGCCTTTTTGAAATTAGAGGAACCCCCAACTAGTTTATAGGTAAATTACCTTCAGGAAATCCCAAAAGATTATGAATGGAGGACTTGATACTATCATCCACCCCCACCATAAAAAAATAGAGCTCTTATTAGCATTAGCTTCTAAGCCTGAAACTATGCTAAACTCCCTGAGGCACTTATGCAGCTTAGCCACTGAATTCAGATCACCCTCAGAGAAAAGCAGCAGGTTATCTGCAAAAATAATATGTGAGACCCTCAACTTAGCACATTTAGAATGATATTTGAAAGCTTTATCATTCTTCAAAAGATCCAAGCTCCTAGATAAGTACTCCATGCCTAGGATAAACAAGTAGGGGGAAAGAGGATCTCCTTGTCTAAGTCCATGCTCACCCTTAAAGTAACCATGAAGGGATCCATTAAGAGAGAGAAAATTTTGGGGAGGTGATACAAGCCATTATCCAACTTATCATTTTAATTGGAAAACCCAGTCCTTTAAGCATGTCTGATAGAAATTTCCAACTAACTGTATCGAAAGCCTTCCTTATATCCACTTTCAGCATGATCCTTGGAGAAATATTCTTCCTGTTATAGTTCTTCACCAATTCATGAGCAAGCATGATGTTGGTTGAGATCAACCTCCCATTAACAAAAGCACATTGAGCTTCATTCACCAAGTGACCAAGAACATTCTTAATCCTGTTTGCTATAATTTTTGTGATAAATTTATATATACAATTGCAACAAGAGATAGGCCTGAAGTCTGAGGAGGTCCTATGACAATTTACTTTGGGGATTAGAGTAATTGAAGTAGAGTTAACCACTCCCAAGAGTTTACTTGTCCTGAAGAAGTCTTTAATTGCTAAAGTAATTTCATCTCTAATAGTTTCCTAAGCAGATTTGAAGAAATCCACACTAAACCCATCAGGGCCTGGTGATTTGTTAATCGGCATTGTGAAAATAGCATTTTTAATTTCTTCATTGGTGACTAGAAGAGATAATTCTTTTGCTTGAGCTTCAGATAAACATGGACCAGACTTGACAACATTGACATCCAGAAGTGAAGAATCAATAGCAGTTCCCATAAGATTCTTATAGAAGGAAACCAATTCATTAACAATTCCATCCCCATCGGTTATCCTATCTCCTCTGCCATTGTACAGAACTGCAATCTTGTTGTGATGTTTGTTAGCTTTTGCAATGGCATGGAACAAACTTGTGCATCTATCTCCTTGTAAACTCTAATTAATTCTGGCTTTTTGCTAAAAGAAAGATAACTCACATTCCACCAGCTTGTTGTAGTTTGAAAGACATTTCTTCTCCTGATTAATAAGAAAGGGATCAAGAGGATTTGCTTGAAGACTTTCCTGAACATTCTCCAAGACATGTTTAGCTCTTTGGACTTGTTCACTTATATTATGAAAATGTTTTTTGTTCAAATCCTTAAGAGCACCTCTCAGCTATTTTAGTTTAGCATAAATTGAGTACATAGTGTGGCCTTCAATTGTAGTTTTCCAAACATTAGAGACTGTTGGGAAGAAACTAGGATGATTAATCCACATTTTAAAGAACTTGAAAGGCTTTTTCCCTTGAGACAAATCTTCAAAAATAGTGACCAAGGTTGGAGAATGGTCTGAGAAATTGGGTAGAAGGTATTCCACATGGCTGGTATTGAGCATATGCAACCATTCATCATTATCAGTGCTCTATCTAATCTGCTCCAGACCCTAGTATCTGAGTTTCGTTTATTGTTCCATGTGTAAAAACAGCCCAAAGTCTTCAAATAGGAGAGCTGACAATCAGAAATAAAATTGTTGAAATCATACATATCAGCCTCAGATAGCCTAGTCCCCCCAAGTTTCTCATCATCACTGATCATAGCATTGAAGTCACCACACGGAATCCATGGTTCATTTCCAATATTTTGTTTAACCTACATGAGCTCATCCCACAAAACCTTCCTCTCATCTATAGTATTGAAGCCATAAACTGAGGATATAAAACCTTCCAACCTCCCATCCAAGGATTTAGCTTTACATGTTATCTGCTGGTCAGAGGAATAAATGATTTGAACATCTAAAATATTTAGGTCCCACATAATAAGAATTCTGGTTTTTCCATGTGCTCTAACATTCGACATTCATTTCTAGTTTCTCTCAATTTTCTTTGTAGCAATAGGTAGCAAAGCTTCTTTAATCTTTATTTCAAGAAGAGCAATAAAAGATATATGGTACTAAAACAGATACTGTCTAACCAATTGTTGTTTAGAGGACTTGTTTAATCCTCTTACATTCCAAAAGGAGAAATTCATTAATTATCATATCCTCTACCTAAAGTAGAGGGATCAAAATCCAAGTTTTCCAAAGATATGAAAGAATTTTTTTATTGCAGATGCTTCACCCCCTTTTTGCTTTGAACAATTGTCCAGGGTTTATTCCTATGAGAAGAACTAAGTGGTTGACCAGTATCAGCTCCTAGATCCTGAACATGCACCATATGCACATGGTCAGGGCCAGAGATTTTGCTACTTTCACCAACCCAGAAATTTGTCTGACCAGTATCAGCTCTTGGAGTCTGAACATGCACCACATGCACATGTTCAGAGCTAGTGATATTGCTGCTTTCACCAACCCAGAGATTTGATTTTGCCCCAGAATCAACTCCAGATTCAGCTTCTGGGTTTTTGGCATACACAACATGCACATGTGATCTATAAGAATTGCAACCTTCTGGATTTGAAATTTGTCTTACTAGTTCAGAACTAGGAAAAACACCAGCTCTAAACATGTTGAACTGATTAGCTCCATTATCAACAATACTATTCTCAACATTCCCCATTACAAGCAAAGTTTATAATTTTGAAAGGTCTTCTCAACTAAGAGTAGCCCTCCTCTCCAAATAAAGTTTTTATAAAAAATTTCCACACTCAAACACTGACTATCTACCTCTATTTATAGAGTATTATAATCAATATTAGCTCTTGGCTTAAACTTAATCCCCAAGTTATACAATTTCAGTCTTTGAATCATAACTATATAGTAGGTATCGATATGGGTATCAATACTAGTCTCGATACCAATCTCGATACTGTTATTGATACTTATATCGATACCCATCCTGATACTTTGTTAGCTGCTCCTCCTTTGGCTGAATTTCTCTTGTGTGTGTGGGCATAGACCTCTTGGGATTCACTAGGGATTGAATTATGAGAGATTTGAGTTCTTTTTGGACTCTTATTCTTGAATCTTTTATTTACTACAAATGAAGATAAAAAAGCTTATTAGTAGCTATTATATTCAAAATACGATGGATAATAAGGGTATAAAAATGTAATAAAATATAATGATCTAATACGCTGCACCTAAACTTTTTCTAGTCCTCTAGCAAAGAAGGAAAATAAAAAGAAAGGAAAAAAATTTCTAACTCACTTTCACAGGAATTACAATTATATTTAGCACATACAATAAGCATTTAAACCCCTACGTTATCCTAGTGGACGAGTTATAGTCTTGTGAGGGTTTGCAATAAATATACCCATAATATTTGGTCAACTTGCCAATTTAAAAAGGTTAATATAGAATTAATTCACTTGATACTTTTAAACAATCTAATTATAGTTAGTTTTGTGACACCCCTGGTTTCACACAATGCTACAGTCTAAGATGAACCCAATGTTTTAAACCTGTCATGCACCCAATACTGTGCAATAATATATTTCACCATCATAGTAATATGTCTCTAGTTTAAGTCAAACAATGATTAAGTGTAGATACAAAGCATATAAGATCAAGATAATAATGAAAGGAACACCATATAGAGAAGATCCAATAATAAATATAAATATGTTCCAACAGAAACAAAGAAGTATATCTGACAATTTGAAATAAAATAATAAATCTCTAAATATAAGATCAATTGAATATAGTACTAAGGCACTCAGCCTTCAACATGAAACACATCTCTAAAGAAAAACTAAATTCATAAATATTAATTGTGGAGCACTAAATATCTAGTAAATAAATGACGGTAAGCTAAACTACATCTCTGTCAACCTACGACTCTCCGGACGCCTGACTCACTACCTGAAAAGAGGGGAAACAACGGGCGTTAAAACGCTAGCGAGAACATCTTCACTGCCCCCAGGGGAAAGGGGTTAGGAGAATAAAAATACAAGTGAGTACATATAGACATATAACTCATCTATCATGAACTAAGGGAATTAAGATTTAGAAATCCTCAACACAAGAATGAGTACGTCAAGCGAAATAATCCAAGCAAGGAAATCCTCATGTATATACTCATGTATCTCAATTGTGAATAGCTAAATCCTAACTCCAAGTTCCTATGAATACAATAATCAATAAAAGCAATACACTATCAAGCCTCATCCAAACCAAATCATGTCAAAAACCTCACACTACCCTTGGGTAAGTGGCACAATAACAAGAACCAGAATCCGGTAAAAGAATCTCGTATAGTATACGTCGTGTATGAAAAACTTCAACCTTATACCCTACACTCGAGGTAGATAACATGGGAGCATAAATACAAATCTATATGATTCTCAATACAAAAAATAATGATGCTGAGTAAGGCGCTCACAATATCCTGTGGCTCACTACCTTACTCAATCGCCCAACGAAAATATGCATATCAACCTATTCTGGAAATAATAATGCATAACAAAGTATAGTCTATTGTGGTCTCATTATAGTATTCCAACACACTCTGAATATAGTCCATCCGCGGTCTCATTGTGGGATACCAACTAACCCCACTCAAGCATCTAATCTATCATGAAATACAATATACGTCACTCTCTATCATGACAAAACTCAAAATATTAGATTACACACCTCCAATAGCTCGTGCGTGCTCAAAATCCAATATGTGTCCTCTCGTAAACAACGCACATTTATCGATATACGACTCATACTTCGTATGTGTGATCAAAACATGTGAGAAAAGAATAAAGTGTACAAAACTACACAAGACCGGTCGAACGATTGTATCCCATCGGTCGACTGATGGTGACGTGCACAATACAAGCACAACGAATCAGCCTTGATCGGTCGACCGAATGCCTACATCGGTCGACCGACTGGGGCCAATCAGTCGACTGATTGCTTTGATCAGTCGAGCAACCGGAGCAAATTTTCTAGATTTCCTAAGTAAAGCTAAATATTCTCATACATTCATTATAAATCAAAATTTCTCCAATAAAACTCATATGCTAAATCTTATTTAAGGTATTTAGGGTCTACTTTGGTACATGAGAATACAATTATCAAATTTGACAAAAACTACAAACCCTAACATGGTTATATTTGTAATTTCACCATGAAAATAAATTGAAGTCAGCAAAAACTCATATTAAATCAACTGCAGATCATGAACCCTAATTAAAGAAACCATCTTCATACCCTTTTAAATTAGAAAGGTCAAATCTTTATATCTTACAAGTTAAAGGTGTGATCTTTACTTATAAAATAGGTTTTAGGAATCCCATAAAAACCAAATAAAACCAAGAAAAATAGGGGATGGGTTTAGAGGAGATGAAACTCGCCTCAAAATTCGTGCTGAAACTCCACGCACACAAGAGACACGATCCTCCTTCACCAAAAGTCGGCGATCCTGCCCTCTTTTAGGTTTTTTGCTCCTCAACGCTCTCCCAAACTCACAAACTAGGGTTAGGGTTTTGAGATGGAAGGTGGCTACTGCTAGGGTTCAGAGATTTTGATGAAAAAGAAGAAATTTTCGTGAAAAACATGCATATATATATACTCATGTAATTGGGCCCAAAAACTGACCTGACCTGAAACACAACCTAGTTTATGTGCACTCATTAGTCGACTAATGCCAAGAATCAGTTGACCGATCAGGGACCATCGGTCGACCGATCACTTGGCATCAGTCGACTGACCAGTGTAATATTTTCTGCCGACTAATTCATGCATACACGCATGTTTACACTTATATATATACACTTATATGTGCGTACTCGATCTCAAATCGATTTCAAATATACTCATTCATCTCAGAATGATATCAACCATAAAAAAATCATGTAATACTATTTTCCATAATATTTTTAAATTTACGGGGTTTTACATTCACCCCTCCTTAAAAAGAATTTCATCCTTGAAATTTGGCAATTATAAATCACAAAAATATGGGTCATATACGTAATGCTTACATTTAACATCTAAAATATGAATACTCCTACTTAACCTCTAATTAAATGGAACTAGTATGTCGGGCGAAAAATCCAAACAAGGAACCACTATGTATATACTATATGTTCTGAATGATTAGGAGCTAAGTGTTAATACCCACATTTCAGTGTTAAGAATAAATGTGACTATACAGATAACATAAACATAAATAATGTTATAAGTCATAATATACCTACTCAAACAGGTGTGGGTAGTCGTGACGCATATCCTCCTCGTGCTTCCAAGAAGCTTCCTCAACTACTTTCTAGTTACACTGCACTTTAACTAATAGGATCACTTTATTTCGAAGCTTCTTATCCTCCCCAACAAGAATGTGAATTAGGGTCTCAACCATAGTCAAATCCACCTGAAGCTCTAAATCTGGCTCATTAAACACTCTCTGCTACTCCTCATCACGTAAGTGCTTCTTGAGCATTGAAACATGAAAAATATCGTACACTCCAGACATCGATGCTAGAAGGTCTAGTCAGTACGAAACAGCTCCAACATGATCCACAATTTGGAATAGGCCAACATATCTCGGGATAAGTTTTCCTGTCTGTCAAATCATTAGACACCCTTCATAGGTAACACCTTTAACAAAACATAGTCTCCAACCTGAAACTCTAATGATCATCACCTCTGATCTGCGTAACTCTTTTGCCGACTTTGTGCTACAAGGATACGCTCCCGAATCAATTCTATCTTCTCTGAAGTTTGTCTAACAAGATCTAGTCCTAGTAGCAAGCTGTCCTCCTGCTCTATCCAATAAATCAGGGATCTACATGGCCTCCTATACAATGCCTCATAAGAAGCCATACCTATAGTGGATTGATAACTATTATTGTAGGCAAACTCAATTAATGGTATATAATTGTTTGTTGGAAAAATCGTAAAGAAGAGAATAAAGAAAATTTGACTTTGATTCCTTTGATTCCGATTACAACTTGATTACAAAAGAGAAGAAAACAAATTGGGTTTTCTCCTTTGTTTAAAACTGGGTTCTTCACGGTGGCGATGGAATGCCTCCCTCAAATGCTCGCGTCGAGTTTGCTCTCCGTTGACGATCCGACGTTTTGATTCACTGGAACGATATCTTCTCCTCACGATTTGACGTTGTGGAGAACTTGCGTGGCAAGTTTAAAACTCTGGACGAGTTGATAACTCTGAATGAGTTTTGAAGAACTCTGTAAAAGAGTTGTTTTGAACCGAAAATCGGTTGTAAGCCAAGGATGAAGAAGCTCCTGTTGCAGATCTCCTAAGCTCTAGAAATTCTCCAAGGATCCCCCCCTTTGCTGCCAAGTCTTCGTTTCCAAAACCCAGCCAAAAAGAAGGACCTGAACTCAGTTGAGTTTACCCCTATTTATAGGGAATTAAGGGGTGTAACTGCCCCCTTAATTCTCTCCATAATGGGGTTGAGAGGGGTGTAACCGCCCCCTTAATCCGCTCCCAAGTGGGGCGAAAATCCCTCAGATCATGGAGGGAAAACGGTTCCTGCAACCGTTCAGCTCTTGCTTGAACGAGTCAAACGCCCACGTTGGCGTTCGGGACCCTAAACTCGCGTCTTAGAAATGAGACGCGAGGTTGGGTGTTGGCTGAACATCCAGAACACGAGGGTCGCTCGCGTTTGCCTTGCTGCAGCTTGGAAACGCTGAGGTCGGTGTTGGTTGAACCCCTACGAACGCGAGGGTCGCTCACGTTTGATTTGTGACTTGGAAACGCGGGGGTCGCCTGCACTTACGAAATTGTAACGCGGGGATGACTTCGGCATTTTAGAAGAAGTTTGTTGACTTGTGACCTCTTCTGTAAGGTGTTGCAAAGACCATTGTTGAGTGATCTTCGCCTTGGTTGCTCGAAAATACGAGAGTTGTTAGATTGTAACTCCCGATGTTGATTGTGAAGACTGTTGATTAGAGCTTTCATCAGTTGTCGTGAAGGTCGTCAGATTGTAACCTTCAGCGATCTACGTGAAAGTCTTCAAATTGTAGCCTCCTGAAAGTCGTCAGATTGTAACTTCCATCATCGGTGTTTGATAGGGGATAAGCTATCTATTGTGATTTTTAGACAGCCTACAATAATGTTCCCAATTTCCTTGGAAATCCAACACACATGCCCTAAGCATATCTTCCAAGACTTGGTTAACTCTCTCTATTTGACCATCCATCTGTGTGTGAAAAATACTGGTATAAGCTAGCTAGCTGTCGAAAGAATTTTGGAAACTCTTTTAGAAATGAGATTTGAAAACCGAGTCATAATCTGATACAATCATCTCTGGAACTCCATGCAATCTCATAATCTCCCATATGAATATCCTCGCATAAGCCTCCGTCGTATGAGTTGTCTTAACTGATAGGAAGTGCGCTAACTTCGTCTATCGATCAACAATCACTTAAATGGAATCATTCCCTTTGCTAGACCTCAGTAATCCTACAATGAAATCCATAAAAATATATGCTGATTTCCACTCAGGAATGGGTAAAAGCTGTAGGGTACCCACGAGTCTCTGATGTTCTGCCTTCACCTGCTGACAGGTAAAACATTTAGATACATACTCTGTAATATCACTACGCATACTGCTCCACCAAAAGTGTCTCTTCAAATCCTTATACATCTTAGTTGGGCCTGGATGCACAATGTATCTGGTATGGTGTGCCTTATCAAATAGATCCTTTTTCAACTACAGATTATCTGGAACTACTAGCCGACCTTTCATTCAAAGCCCCCTATCTGATCTAATGGTCTAATTTGCTTTGGGCTCTTTGAAAATTTTTTCCTTTCGGGTTTGAATCCAAGAGTCCTCCAGTTGAGCGCTGACCACTCTATCCATCCATGATGGCTGTACTACTAACGCGCCCAAAATATACTATATCCGAAAATCTCTGGTATAAAATCAAATTGACTAAGGGTAAGAATGTCTTGGTATAACGAGCATCTCAAAGTTGCAAGTTTGTGACGACGCTTCCTGGTCAAAGCATCCGCTATGACGTTCGCCTTCTCCAGATAATACTGAAGCACGGACTCGTAATCCTTGATAAACACGACCCATCGTTGCTACCTTTGGTTGAGTTTCTTCTGCAAGAAAAGGTATCTCAGGCTATGGTGGTCTGTAAATAATTCAAATTGAACCCCATAAAGATAATACCTCCATACTTTGAGTGTGAAAACTACCGCTGCCAACTATAAATCGTGAGTGGGATAATTCTGCTCATGAGTCCTCAACTATCGTGAGATGTAAGTCACTACTCTCTAGGTCTGCATCAAAACACCTCCCACACCTGATGACGATGCATCTTTATAGATGACAAAAGCCTTATCACTGCTCAGAATGATCAACACTGGTGTTGTAGTCAACTTTACCTTCAAAGTCTCAAAGGCTTTTTGACATTCCGGGCCCCAAACAAACTAAACATCCTTCTTCGTAAGGTGTGTCAACAGGGTAGCAATCTTGAAAAAATCCTGAATGAATTTCAAGTAGTAACCGGTAAGCCCCAAAAAACTATGAATCTCTATAACGGTCTTCGGTGGCTCCTAACCAAGAACTACCTCGACTTTAGCTGGATTAACTATAATACCCTCCTGGCTAATGACGTGCCTAAAAATCTGATATTTGAAAGCCAAAACTCATATTTGCTAAACTTAGCATACAACTGGTGCTCCCGCAAAGTCTGCAATGCTAATCGAAGGTGCTGCTCATGCTCGGCCTCTGACTTTGAGTAAATGAGGATGTCGTCGATGAAAATGATCACAAATTGGTTCAAATACAGACGAAAAAGCCAATTCATTAAATCCATGAATACTGCGGGTGCATTAGTTAGCCCAAATGACATGACAAGGAATTTAAAAGACCCATACCGAGTCAAAATGTGATCTTGGGAATATCCATCTCCCGTATACATAACTGATGATAGCCAGATCGAAGGTCAATCTTTGAGAAACATTGTGCTTCCTACAAACTGGTTGAATAAGTCATCAATCCTCGGTAACGGATACCTATTTCGGATAATAACCTTATTCAACTTAGGATAATCAATACATAAATGAAGGCTGTCATCCTTTTTCTTCACGAAAAGGACTGGTGCTCCCCATAGAGAATGACTCTGATGAATAAAACCCTAAGCAATATGCTCCTCTAACTAAGTCTGTAACTCCCTCATCTCAGCAGGTTCTATACGATAAGGTGTATGGGATATCGGTAGTATGCCTAGCTATAACTTGATGCAAAAGTCAACATCTCTCACTGGAGGCAACCTAGGTATATCCTAAAAGACATCCTGATACTCTGAGACTATTCTGGTCTCACGCAAATCAGCACCCTAGAGGGGGTGAATAGGGTTTATGCTAATCTAATCCGATTTATGCTAATAGAAAACTTATTAATAAGTTATCCTAGTAAATAAAATGTGTAACAATTATATGCAAGGATAAGTGTTTGTGGAAAAATTTGCAGTAAAGGAAATGAAGGAAAATTGATTTGTATTCCTTTAATCTCAGTTACAATCGGATTTCCTGATTACAAAAGAGAAGAGAATGAATTTGATTCTCCCCTTTGTTTAAAACTAGGTTCTTCCAGGTAGCAATGGAGTGCCTCCTTCGAATGCTTGCGTCGAATTCGCTCTCCGTTGACAATCCGACCATCTTTAACTCGTGGGAACAGTGAACTTCTGTAGTAAGTTTGATGAACAACTCTTAACGAGTTTTAGAACTCAGAATGAGTTAAAACTCTGTGAAAAGAGTTGTTAGAACCGAAAATTCGGTTAATGGCCAAGCAGATATTTTTTGTTGCCGAAGGATCCTTCCAGATTTTATCTTCTAAGTCTGATTTAAATCCTCTATCTCCCAAGAATTCGCCTCTCCTATCTCCAGAGAAAATCCCCAGCTCCCAACCTCCTCGTGTTGTTTTTGATGCCAAAAAGATCCTTCTCACTCGGTTGAGTTTGTTGAGCTTTTTTAGGTGGATAAGAGGTTGCAACTGCCCTCTAAATCCGCTCCTATGTGGGCGTGATTTCCTCAGATCGTGGGGAAAACGGTTCTGAAACCGTTTGACTCGTGTTTGAACGAGTCAAATGCCCCAATTTGGCATTCAGGACCCTAACTTCGCGTCTTAGAATTGAGACGCAGAGTTGGGTGTTGACTGAAAGTCAAAAACGCGAGGGCCGCTCGCGTTTTGCCTGTTGTGGCTTGGAAACGCGGGGATCGCTTGCATTTCAAAAATCATAACGCGGGGATGAATTCCGCGTTTTAGAAGGGGTTGGTTGACTTGTAACCTCTTCTGTAGAGCGTTGCGAGGACCGTTGTTCAGTAATCCTCGCTTCAGCTGTTGTGGGGTATGAAAGTCGTCAGATTGTAACTTTCACTGTTGATTGTGAAGACTGCTGAATAGATTTTTCATCAGTTATCAAAAGTGTCGTTGAATTGCAACTCTTCCCGCTCTATGTGAAAAGTCCTCCATTTACAGCTTTCATCTGTTGGTATGAAAGCTATCTGATTGTAACTTTTATTATTAGAGCTTGATGGGGATCAGTTATCCCTTGTGATTTTTAGACAGCCTACAGAACCCCCTCTAAAGTTTTTGAAAGTTCACGGTTGACTGGGACGAATTTTCGGAATACTTTGGATCCTAAAATTCAGTTGATTGATTGTTCACTCTGTCTGATTTGAAGACATCGTGAACCTGGTTGAACTTATGTTACCTCGAACCAAACAAGGTAACTTTTGAGTCTTGACGACAATGAACTTAGTCAAACAAGCCAAAGCCCAAGTTATTACTGATGAATCAAACAAGAACGATGATGACAACGATTTTGTCTGGGTCCTTAAGATACTCCATTCGGTCTGTGATGAGGTATATTCATCGGATTTTGTTTGGATCCTTTAGATACTCCACTCAATCTGCAATGAGATGTACTCTTTTCTGTAGAGAATTCTTGTAGGCATTGATGAACACTCGACATGCAGCTTTCAGCTTCATTGATCTTGGTGGGAATGTTAAGCCGTTTAGAAGAATGAGGTGTGTGCCGAATCGTGTCTTTATCAATCTTGGTTGGGATGTTAAGCCACTTAGAAGAGTGAGTTGTGCGTTGCTTTAGTCTTCATTAATCTTTGTTGGGATGTTAAGCCATCTAGAAGAATGAGGTGCACGTCGCTCCGGTCTTCATTCATCTTAGTGGGAATGTTTAGCCACTTAGAAGAATGAGTTACGCGCGATTTGTGGGAATATTAAGCCACTTAGAAGAATTAATTACGCATGATTCCTGGTTTCATTAATCTTAGTTGGAATATTAAGCCACTTAGAAGAATGAATTGCGCACGATTCCTGGTTTTATTAATCTTAGTGGGAGTATTAAGCCACTTAGAAGAATGAATTGCGCGTGATTCCTGGTTTCATTAATCTTAGTGGGAATGTTTAGCCACTTAGAAGAATGAGTTGCATGTGGGATTAAGCTTAACGATTTTAGTATTGTTGATTGTAAACTATCTGTACTCATCCAATAGACTCTACAGCGTGTTGGACCCTAGAGGGGGGGTGATTAGGGTCAAAAGGCTCTAATATACAATTTAAAACATACAACAATCAGTCCACAGTAAATAGATGCAAACAAGTAAATAAGAGAGGGTTAGGAATCGTTATCCTTGACGCGCGATGTGTTAACGAGGTTCGGCCCTCTGGCCTACGTCCCCGCTCCCCACTCTCGAGGAGAAATCCACTACACACCCGGTTTGGAAGCCGAAACTTCGTCTACACAGCGATCCCACACGATCTCTCTCACTACACAGTTTGATCTCCACAGATCACCCCCTCACAGTAGATCTTACTCAAGATCTCAACCACATAGCAGAAAGAAATAAGCAAGAACCTCTCTTTACACAGCCCTATGGCAAAGAGATGAAGTTACTGAAGCTGGGAGGTGAATCACACTTAAAACAGAGAAAAACAGATTCTGAAAATTTTTCTTAGGAAACAGGAGAAGCTCTCTGGTTTTCAAAACGTAGGGCTTAGGGAAGAAGAAGCAGCAAATGGGGTTTTTATAGAAAGATTAAAACAATTTTTAAAATCAAACCCAATCTTCCTGTTTAGGAAGATAATCCCCTTTACAGAGCCTTAGCTCAGACTGAGCTAAGCACAAATGGGTGAAAGCACGAGAATCAAGGCAAAAACGACCGTTTACAAAAAATCTCTTTGACTGAAGAAAAGAACGGAGCAGTCGTCCGAAATAACGTTCGGTCGACCGAATATTCATGTCGGTCGACCGACCGAAACATTCGGTCGACCGCGAGCTGCTTCAAAAACTTAGAAAAACAAGCAGAGCCGCTTCGGTCGACCGGCGCGGTCGACCGATATAGAAATCAAAATTTCGGTCGACCTCACCGGTCGACCGATGACTTTCTGGAAAAATATTGAACGGATGGCTCTTGGAGCGGTCGACCGGACCGGTCGACCGCTTTCTGACATTTTGCTGAAAACAGTTTTGACTATCTTGAAAAATTTGCAAAATATTTATTTGACCTCTGAAAATTCTGAAACTTTGTAAAATGTTTTTAATACTAAAAACAAACTGTTTGGAAAAAGAATTTTATAGATAGGTCCTCATACTTGTGAAAAATAAGGTTTTGTAAAAAACGCTTAAAAGTTTAAATATGAAAACGTGTGTGTGAGTCCCAATAGCTTCAAGTAAACTTATTAACTCTTTGCTTACATTCTAGCACTAGAGAGAAACATAAAAGAAAGCTAATATCCTCATATGAAAGCAATACTTGAGCTTTGATATAGCTTGAATTCGGATGAAGCTTTTTGATGACTTGTTGTTCTTGAAATAACGTTGCTTCATCTCTTGGCCTCCTCCTCCTTTGGATATCATCTTTGTAGCATATATTCCATCCATCCTCCAAATACGTTGTTTGTCTATAATAAATAAGAGAACACAAATACTAGACAAACAACATTAGTGGTAAATTGTTTGTTAAACATCATCAAAACAAGAAGGCCAACACAGCGGAGTCGTCTGTTTCTTCTCGGCTTTGGTCACCTTGATGACCGCTATTAGCTCTTCTTTTATTTATTTTGGGCTGTGCTGTAGCCTTGGTTGTCGAGATGCTGCTATTATAGCGGTCCAAATGCATAGATAAATTCCGCATTTAGGGATCAGAACGCGTGGGTAAAATCTGCGCTTGAGAACTAGAACACGTGAATGAATTCCGTGTCTGGAAGTTCAACCAACTCGAACGCTGAAATCGCGTTTGGGCGGGATTCTGGCCTAGAATCCCATTCCGATTTAACAGCTCACGGCTATCTATAAATGGACCTCTGGGGGTCAAATCAAGAGTCATTCGACTCTTCTAGAAATTTTAACCAAAATTTTTGTTCTTATCTTCGGCGAGAACTATTCATCTTCTCCTTCGACTGAAATCAATGACGCCCAAGAAGAAGACTGTCACTCGTCCCTCTAAATCCCATGTCGCCGTGGGTCAGGGTTCATCGACATCTACGTCGGCCGGTGGCACTATGGCTCAGGCGACCATGCCGCCGCCTCAACTCCCTTTAATCGGTGGTGAGTATGACTTTTGTGGTCGTCAAACTCGCTGCGGTGAGTTCTGATCTTTGAATCAACGAGGAGACTTGTTTCAATAACGTGGAGCTGGACTCTGTCATTTAGTATTTTCGACACGGGGTTCGATCTCCACGTCTGAGGTTTTTGACGCGAGGCTCGATCTCCGCGTCTAAGATTTTCGACGCGAGGCTCGATCTTTGTGTCTAAGATTTTCGACGCGAGGCTCGATCTCTATGTCTAAGATTTTCGACGCGAGGTTTGATCTCCGCGTCTGATTTATCTTTGTATTGTCTGACTTTTTTCTTTATTTTGCAGTGCATCATACCAGCGAGCCTCTCCCTTTCCGCCATCATTTTGGGCATGAAAGTGGCGTGGATCCAAACATGACATTTAATCTACGCCAAGAACTCCCGGTTTTTAGGATTACCGAGAAGAGTTGTGTGGAAATGATCACCCAGGCTTCCCCTAGAACTCTTCGGATGTTGGTTACGGACTACTAAGTTCGGGATCGTCCAGAGTCATTTTCATTTCTTCTCTATATTAGAGAGGTACAATCCTAAGACTTGTACTTTCTTCACCCCGGTGGGGGAGTTAGACTTCGCTCTTCACGAGATGCATGAAGTCTCAGGTTTCTTCTTAGGGATTTACCATATGAAGAATTTGTTACGGGGTCAACAGAACTTAAAATTTTAAAGAAGACCAGCCCCGAAGTTTACTCCACTCTCTGGGAAGTTATGTGTCACTTCCACATTTGTATGCAGCAGATGGGATCTCGTGGAGGCGGTATCAAACAAGTGTCTTGGGTGGAGTATTTATTCCAGAACCTGACTAATAAGGGAGCTTTGGTGACCAAATTGTCTGCAAGCACTTTTGAGGAGGTTCAAGCCCAAATTGATGCTGCTACCTCCCATTATACCAACGAGGCCAAGGAAGATATTTTCCCGGCTCATACGGAGTTTGAAAGCTTCCACTATCAAGCTCTGATTCCAATTTCAGACACGGCGCTGTTGGCTGGATTCTTGATGATGTGGCTCAAGCGGTGTGTCGTTCCTACCAGGCCAATTAATGCTCTCGCTGTTGAGATGATCTACTTAGCTGTTCTTTTGGCACACGGGAGGCTATTGAATCTGCTTTACGCCATGGTAGGTTGCTTGCAGAGCGGACTGTGTGAGTTGGCCGTGGACTTTATTGATGTTACAGAAGTGGAGTCTGGTGGCAACAAGGCTTTCAAAACTCCCAATCCCCGGATACCACTACCTTATACTTACCTGATGGCTTGGTATGTGCTTCACTGTCCTCCCTTAATGAGTGCAGCTTCTTCCCCAGGAGACTCATTCATCCCGTTTGTACAACTACTAGAATCTGTAAAATGGGAGGGGAGTTATGTGGTTAGAATTTGCCAGATCTTGTCGCGAGACACCCACTACCACATCTTCCGTTGATTTCCCGATTTTGAAGGCGGGGTCTATAGAGCAGAGTATCATGACGTGGCGGATCCTAACGGATTCACCCAGCTGAGCGGGGGTGTTTTCTATTGGCTTCTCTCTATCAGGCCAGGCTACCTGATCTTCAAGTAAGGTGACAAATGTTTCCTTGAGCCCTACCAACCCTATAGGTTCGCTCTCTAATTTGGGTATGATCAGCTATATGTTGGGAACCCTCGACCTCAGCTCTCAGTTGTGAGCAACTTATATGAAAGGGCCAGAGCTTGGTACTATTCCGTGGCAGGTTGTACCAGAGCCATCTTCAAGCTTCCCCACAAAACACCCAACTCTTACACTTCCATGAGCTTCTACAACTGGTACTTTGCTTCTTCCCAGGCTCCCAATTACAACTTGTATACGTCTTGCCTGAAAGACATCAGGCGTATGTATGCTTCTAGGAGGGGGTCAAAGACATCCCGCTTGAGAGGGATTGATGAGTTTCTATCTGTTGAGGACCCTTCTGCTGGATAGGAAGAGGAGCAAGTAGCTAAGCCTGCTCCAATGGAGGAACCCCGGGTGATAGATTCTTCTACAACAAGGGCAGCTAGGAAGAAGAAACTCTCGGAGGATGAAGCAGGTCAATACGATAAGCAGACCCTCCGGAAGTTGATGGTTGGCTCTTCTCCTACCAAAGGCCCGCAGAGACCAAAATTAATGGCCAACGCTATCCGAGCTACAGAAGAAGAAGAAGAGCATGAATCCTCGGTTGCAGGTCTGCCACATAAGACTGGGCTTCGTTTGCACGGTCCGGCGCTATCAAGCAAAGCTTCCTCTCACCATCCTTCCGAGGATGAAGAGGGTGAATTAATGGCTACACATGTAGAATCTGCTCCAGCAGCAGACCCTTCTAAGGATCCTACATTAGAACCAAGGGGTCTTGAAGAGAATCCATCCCCTCCCCTTTCAGCACTAATGCCATCGGCTGGCGATTCTGGTCTTAGTCCTACAATAGGACTTATGACCAAATTGGCAGCCGGCAC